>UFQX01000631.1:398273-411678 GCA_900497675.1 Arapaima gigas
GGGGGGGGGGGGGGGGGTGTTGTTGATGGAGTGGCCTGTCCGGGCCCAGCAATCGCACCGTCACATCACCTCACACCTCCTGCTGCCTCCCCGACGGGGACAGAAGCTCAACTCTCAGCGCTCTTCCCTCCAATCGGAGCTCCTCATTTCCGGGGCGATTCGAACAAATGGCGTTGCTGATCAGCAAAAGGGTGTTTTAAATCTGCGCTGCCACATAACGGTCACTTTTCAATGCAGTTAACGTCATATTAATACACGTATAACAATAGTTTATGCCGCAGGATGTTAGGAAAGGTGCCTGTCTTTTTGTCACGTGGAGGGGACAGCGTGGCTTTGTGGGAAGCGGAAGGGACTGTGCCGCAATCCGCAATGTTTCGCCCCCGGCTGCCGCGGTCGTGGCAAGTGGATTTACTAGCGGGTTTAATGGAAGCACGTTGCGTGCCGGTGGTTCTGAGCGTGAACGTTTGCAGCCCGGGTCCCTCTGTCTCTCAGGGCTGCCGAATCCCTCCCAGCATTTCAAGAAGGACGTCGCAAACCTCGTCCTGAGCCGCTCCTCTCCCGACCTCCTAACCGCTCCACGCATTTGCATCACATCATCTGTCACCATCAGCTATACAGGCAGCCAAGCGTGTCACGAGAAAACAAACATAAAATGGTGATACAGGATAAACTGGCTGCATTTGGCAATCGCATGTTTGCGTCTGGGATACTGCGTCTGCAAATGTTTCGTATCTTTTATGATTTAGATAAAAATGAGCCAGGAAAGATCTCACCGGACGTCCGGTGTCAAAAATGAAGTTATTTAGTGATGGCAGGAGCTGTACGGATTTCAACGGGCATCTCAGTCCAAGCGATGGACCATCACGGCCGGACGGGGCTCTGTTCCCGGCTCTCCCACTAAATTCCCCGTCCGTTTTACAGAGAAGGTGCTTCATTATCACGCCGAGCCACTTTCTCGGCTTTCGAGGGGGTCGGCGGTTTGCGAGGCAGCGCCGTCCTCTTCCTGCCTCTTCCTGTCCTGTCCTGCTGGCTCATGGGTAATAGGTGTTTCTCTGCAGGCTGCCGCCTCGCCTCCAGCTCCACTGTACATATCAATACGTCCCAAAGTTGCTGCCCTCGCCACAGCGCCGGGGCGGCGTATGTTTGCTGTGAAACATTTGCGCAACTTTCTTTACACTTTCCAAATCGAGGCCGTAGTGATTTTCCACCGATTTGCCGTGAGAATCGACCATATTTGAATAATACTGAAAAACAATATTTTGAACACGGACTAATTTCTGCGTTTATTCAGTTCTGCTAAGTTAGAAATGCTCTGTTTTTGGGCTATGTGCGCATATGCAGTTTTAAAAGCTCCATTTATTCAATGTACTTTATGACACCTCTTACAGCGCAGTTTTTCCAGAGCCAAATGACTTAGTTACACACCATTGCACTTTATATTTTACCTGGGTTTGACCCGTCAGTACAGACGATTTTGCTAATAAAGTAAATGATGGTAAATAACTGTCATAGGAATCCGAACCCTTAGTTTGTAACTGGTCCAAAGCCACCATAATACAATAATATGATACTTAATTGGTGACGCTTGTGGGGTCCCTGAATGTGTGTCTGTGGGAGATTGGGGCAGTGGGCGGGGGGTCACTCACTGGGGTGGAGCGTCTTGGTAGACGAAGCCCCCGTGGGCCGGGCTTTCAGCGTACAAGCCGAAGTCGAACGCTGGAGGGAAGTCCTCGACGCACGCCGACCTCAGCTCCCCGACGGAGCCGCCGTAGGAGACGCCGTCAGGGCCTGTAAACGCAGAGCAGCGTTTATTACAAACCCCACGTCGCACCTCCCAGCTTCGCTGGTTTCATCCCTCACCGCCCACCTCCATCCAAGTAAATCACAGCAGAACAGCACCCTGCGTGACATCTGAAAGTTTACAGGATCGGACACTTTGTGCCACAAAACTAGTAAACATGATTCCCAACACAGAAAGACTAAGGCAGCGATTGTTTACAGATGAATGTTGAATTTACATTTCAACTTGCTTCTCGTACAAGGAATTATGCTGAGTACCGACACGTCTCGGCTGATTTCTTATAGCAGACATTAAGTCCACAAACCGGCCTATTCTAGGTGGTCAGTTTCAGGTCTGGCTCAAGGAAGATGTCTGACAGGAGCAGGTGAGCGACGTAGGAATTGATGTTGGGCGGGGGGTCAGGTCAGCTCCATTTACAGGCGTGGACTTAAGCTCTTTTAATAGCATTTTAATGAAAAAAGTCTTTTGTTAGCGATATTAAAAAGGCTGTGCTGGAAAGCTCAGTCCACTCGAAAGCGGTGTCATGCTTTCCCTTGGTTTAAACAAAGTCCACCTGTACCGCAGAACACCGAGCGTTGATATTTTTTGGCCGAGATTCTTTAAAATGAAACGGATATAAGATGTAGGATATTGAGCCAGACAGATTGCTGGGTCAGCTCATTTCCCTACAGGATGGCCTCAGTGCTGTACTGTTTAGAAAATAATGAATAATGAATAGATAATAATATATATATTTGTTAATGTAAAAGTGCAAGATGCTGTCACTCTTTCCTAAGGTCGGAAAAGGACACATGCGTTTCGTCTGGCCTTGGCGTCGGCCGCCCCACCGTCTCGGGGGTGGAAGTGGTGGCTGCGGAGGCGCCCATCCTTGCGCAGGCTGCCCACGACGATGGTGATGCAGGAGAGGAAGAGGACGAGGCCGATGACAATGCCGGCCACCACGAGCGGGGACACCAGCAGGCTGTCTCCGCCGGCACCCTCCCGGCAGTCTGGGTACTCATGAGCCGGGTCGCTCCGGTTCCAGCTCACTTCTTCCCCCCCCGCCAGCGTCGGATCCAGCCGGAGCGGGAAAGAGAAGGAGGATGCGAAGAAGATTCAAAACCGGCCTTGTTGCTTTCTGCACTAGAAGAGTCTTGCCGAAAAATAACGCAAAACAAACTCTAATTTAAATGTTGTTTTTCTGTTCGCAAACGGAACACAGTTGTTAAAATCAGCCGGTGTGCGAACTGTTCCTTATTGAGTCCACGGTGCACAGAACAGGGGAAAATAAAATTTAAATAAAAAGATATAAGTAAATTAAAGATAAAAAGGCCTGCATATATGAAAGATGTAATGAATAGATACAAAAAATATATATACAAGCCCACATACAGATACACACACGCGGGGGGTTTCAGCGGGGAAATATGACGTCTCACATGTATTTATTAGCTGACACCTCTCTCCAAAAAGAGCTTACAGCGTTAAGCTACTTAGAAGGATTTAGCCATTTATAACAGTAGGGGGTCTTTTCTTTGTTACATTTGCTCACGGAGCAGGAATTTTTCTCCAAAGTGACGTACAGTCATTATGAACCAGCATTTAGCTGACGCCTTTATTCAAGGCACAGACTCAGGCATGTACAAACTTACACACACACACACACACACACACACACACACACACACACTGAAGGCACGTCAATTCACCCAAAACATGTTTCTGGACGGGGTGGATGCAGGCCACTGAGCAGAAAGGGACACAAACACGGGGGTGGGACACAGCAACTCCAGATGACCCCTCCCCCCCGTCCAGTCACACTGCGGGGCTGTCGACTCGGCCACTCCGAGTGTTTTTTTTTTAAATTTAATTTAATAAATTTTGTTCTTTTATTTACTTACTTATTTAACTTAAAAAATGCACGGCTCTAGCGCCCGAGTTTGACTTTGACTTGAAACAGACACGAGAGAACTTACTGTGAGCTTTCAGCGGACACCGCAGTCCACCGCAGGGCCGTCTGGCCAGGACGGACGGGATATTGACAATCACAATAATCATTAAAACAGAAAAAAAGCATCTCAAATTCCTTTGATTTCTTGTCCTTTGATTAAACAGAGAAGTGAGACTTTACATGTAAATGAGCGACGGTTTGACGGCAGTGATATGAGGGTTTTGCTACACATCTTCCCATCATCCATCAGAACCTTTCAGGAGGAGCCGATGTGGATATTTAAATGTAATCAATTTATTTATGAGGGTAAAAAAAAAACAACACACTTTAAATGCTAATGATTTTGGGCCGTATCTTTTCTTCTCAGTAGAAAACCTCCTTCCACAATGAACATCACAAAACAGTTGGGAGGATTATGGCTGCTGTGCCTCTTATAACTCCTACCGGGTACTGCTGTGGCTTCGGGTCTAATACGCTCAACGGAAAATAATAGATAATAATTTACGTCTTAAGATTAACTCTAGGCACTTTTAGGAACTTGTTGATCTATATCTGAGTGGGACAGACGTGGGGAGAAGATGCAAATTCCACACTTTGCTGGCAGCCCAGGACCCACGAGGCACCAGTTTTACCCCGCTGTGCCACCCCGTCACGCAGTAGCCACATACATATGGACATATGTACAGAACTAAAATTTATTACAGTATTTCATTCAATTTAACAACACTTGCTGGGAATTTTGTCAACTGTATTCTCTGTTAGAATTTTCCCCACGAGACGTAGGCATTTTTCACGTCAACTCATCCCTTTCTGCAAACAGATTTTCAGGATGAATTAAGTTTGCACGTCCGGGTGTATTTATGCTTAAAAAAACAACTAAATTTATCCTAAACCAAAACAAACTGTAACAGTCTAGCTTGGGCATGAAAGACCTTTACAAGGATGCACTCCTGCCTACATGCATTTATGCACTTGTCCCTGATAAAAATCACAGCCGTTCAAAAGCTCCCCTGCTTCTGAGTTAGGGAACCTCTTGCAGATGCCGACGGCTGGAGTGGGAGGGGGGGCTGCTCTGATGTGCCCCTGTGAGGACGCGGGTCCTGCCTGAGCCCGGAGGAGAGAGAGCGTCCTTGACACGCGACACCCTGACGCGGGAAGCAGCTCCCCTGAGAGCCGGCAGCGTGAGCTCGGCCCCCTGCGAGGGAAGGTGAAGCCCTGCTAAACGGACCGGCCGTGACCCCTGCACTCTGGAGCAACATTATCGAAGCTTTTTCTTCCCGATATTGGGAATAAAAACAACAGACAGAAAGCTGCACTGCATTAAAACCTGTAAAACCCGGCAGCAGAAACAAAACTAATTCCAACCCCCTTTCATGTATTTTTTAATGCTATAATACAAGTGCAAATGAAATCAGAGCAAGTGGCGTATTTCTGCACAGTGGAAACACAATAGCCAGAGAATTGGTGACATTTTTTCGCGAAAATATTACAAAATAGACACCTTATATATCTAAGCACATTCATTTTGTGAATATGACCGTGTTTTTTTTGTCAGGCTAGACGAGGCAAGTCAGCTGCCAAGGAAAGTGCCCAACAGGCCCGAGGCTCAGGAGGTGTGAACCTTTATCTTTTTTACCTTCCGCTGAACCCTGAACATCTCTGATTCAGCCTAGAAGACGTGTTTCGGCGACCGTATTTGGCGCGTCCCAGTGGCTGAGGCTCAGTGTGCGGACACTGCCAAAGAGCAATGCGGACAAGTGCAACTGTCTTCTCGCTTTCAGAAGAGCCATTATCTGACTCCTCGCGGCACGTGTTTAAATAGCCTCCTTCCCCGGCTGCCCATCGGTCACAACAGCGCCGCGCTCGCACCTCCCGTCGTCACGCGTGCCAAGGAAGAGGAGCAAGGCAAACGCGCCCCCCGGGGGAGCCGTCATCGTCGCACTTTGTCACTCGTGTTAAAAAGTGACACTTCGCTCCAGCCGCTTCTCATCGTGACGGGGAGACACCAGCTGTGCTCCTCCGAGGCAGCGATGGTGCATGCCAAAACACATCCATCATTTCCTTTGTTAAAAAAAAGAAATATATATATTTCTATGTAATAATCATAAAAATAATAAAAAAGAGAAGCCAGATATCTTCCAATGTTTCCAGATCTCCGGTAATATAACGTGTAATATACTGAGACAGCAAAATAAAAATAATAAAATGATAAATGAAATCATTTCAGTTCTGATATCGTATTTATAATAACATATTACAGTTGAATTAGTCGCATTGTTCAAGTGAGGGCCACTGTGGTCCAGAAAGCAGGTTCTGGGCGAGGAAGGACACGCCCCACGCGTGCGCAAGACATTCGTCAGAAAGCAACAGCTCGAGAGTTTTTTTTTTTCCCCGATTCTATTCATTCCTGCTTTTCTGCAACAGGGTTGGGATCTGAACGAAGACGCGCTTGCAAAATGGCTTTGTTTACTGCGGCGATGGTCTGCCGCCAGAGAGAGAAGGGAAGGGTCTCCCTCCGCCCAGCAGAAGGTGAACCTTTCCGTAATAACGGCGCTAATGAAAAACCTCCCCGACTGTACAAATATAGATTTCCATTACATGAACAAGGAGTCGGGCGGCCCTTCGCTTAATAGACAAAAAGGCAGAACTAAGTTCTTTTTGTTGTCGGAAGCTGTTTGCAAGTCAGTTTAAGGTGGACGGGGAATCCGATGACCTTCCCAAATATTGACCAAACGTCAGATCGCATCCGAGGCTCGTGTGTGCGGAAGCCATTATGCCGTCACGTCGGATAACAAGCGAAGCGGAGCAAAGCCTCTACGGCCGACCCTTCCCACCAACAGAACCTGAAAGGTCCGGGCTACGCAAGGCTGGACCGCGGGTCATTTGTAAAGAGGGGCCGTGACCCCTCTGAGTGGTTTTCCACATGTGCCGACGCCACCGTGAAGAACCGTAACGCACCTTTCCGGCACGCATATGTGGCGGGGCTGCTGTCGGAGGTGCGCTCACACCTACGTAGTGGAAATTGTGTAGAAACACAACTCCTCCCTCCACGGAGGAACGTGGCTACAAGCACTTGTTAACCTCTCACCGAGCCGCTTTTTTTATTTATTATATTTTGCACTTATGTTTCAGTTCTGTTTGTGTTTAACTAGTGCTCCTCTCACCAGGGTGACACCGAGCGCTGAGCAAAGGTCCCGGCGATGGTGCAACAGTTAGATGAGACCATCTGGTTAAAACGCACCCATAATGGCAAAACTAGATCACTTGGATGACTTATATGTACAAACAAGCACGGGCGAATAGGAAAATGGATGTTATTGTTTCTGCCTGACCCCCCCTGTATTTGTCAAGGTTATCTGGCAAATTTAAGCAATCCTGCCATTTGGAGTGTAGGCCACCTGATTCAATTTGTTTACAATTTTTGCTGCTGTATTAAACCTGAATTTCCATCTATTATCCTTAACCACATCATCCCGGTCAGGGTCACGTGGCCTGTTAAGAATCTGCACCCTGGATGGGACACCAGTTCATCGTAGGGTGGCCACACACACCAATTCGCACTCTATAGGCTATTCGGAGTGGCCGGTTACCCTGAAGTACACGTCTTTGGACCGTGGGAGGAAAACAGAGCACTCGGAGGAACCCGGGGAGAACATGTAAACCCCATGCAGACTCAGCCGGGTTCAAACCCAGCACCCAACGGCCTACGTGCTGTTAAGCAGCACTGATACTCACTGCACCACCGTGCTGCTCCAAAGCGTAGATTGATAATGTCAAAATTTGCCGTACTTAACACCAACCAGCTTAAAACTGCAAAGGGACCGGTGTCGCAGTGCGACTGGACAGAGTGGGACAGCCTTTGTGGATCGTGTGGCTTTACCCTCAAGGAACTCGAGATTCGCTCGCACCAGATTTTTAATAGCAGTCTGAAGTGATCTGGAAGAAGAGCGGCGTAGAACGAGACACGTCAAGCACCTGTCAAGATAAGGAAGTAAAAAAAGTCCACACGTTGACACCACCTAGGTGATCAGTGGGACTAACCAGAACACGATAAATCAGAGCAGCCCGTCTCCAGGACCCACAGCCATTCCATGTACAGTATTTCTTCCATCTTGTCACGAGGGCAGAACTTTCAAAGTGCTGGTTGACTCTGGTTTATCGGAAGCTGGCGCGTTGGTGATTATCACGAATATTATAACCCGACGCAGGAAAACTGCCATTGGCGCATCCTTGAGAAATGGCGCTATAAGAAGACATTAAAACTGCATTCTCCATAACATGTATGTGGAACATCATAGAAAACAGAGCAGTTACAGCTTTAATAATGTGACGCCGTTGACAGGAAGCAGACGTGTGCAGGCGCGAGTTAACAAATGGTGCTTGTTGTCGGGGGAAGTTCCAGAATCGTGGTCAACACACAGGCAAGGGTCAGATCCAGAAGTCAACGGAGTACAAGAAGTAGGCGGGCTAGATCGAAGGTCGGGGACAGGCGAGGGTCGAATACCGGAAAAGCTAACGGGAGAAATGCTCGGTACGCTCAGTAATAACATGGGCAATACTTTGCACCGGCGTGTCGGGCTACACAGGTTTTATACCTTGTTCGGGGAAACAAGGAGTAGGTGCTGGCAACTGTGGAGCTGGGCAGAACGGCAGGCAGAGCAGGGGGCGTGACAAATAATAGTAAATAAAAACAGGAAATTGTCAGTTTTACGGATAACAAATATAAAACTCCAAAAGTGTTCTTTGAAAAATGTTAAAATACGGTCAATTATTATGACAAACTACTCAAGGGGCTGAAGGTAAAAGAGCTCTGCAGGAGATGGGCTAATGGAGGTATTACTGTAATTTTTAAACGTCCCTCCGTGCTACCCATCTGCTGGAATCGAGCCCCTTCGGTATCCGCTTGTTCCATGGCGGAAATCAGACTTAGAGAGAAGAAGCGATGGTGCTGAGCCCTGGAACACCAGGGCCTGGGGGGTAAAGCAGCAAGGGAGCCAACGGCATTTGTTCTTCTGACCTTTGGATGGTGTCTCCGCAGCTCTGCAGTGGAAGTGACGTGAGAAAGATGCCACAGAAGATACCCAAGGCTAAAAAAAACTCTCCCGACCTTCATTCTAACACTGTTTCAATGGGTCTCACAGCCTGTTTAGCATCATCTAAAGTAAGTAAGCAGTGTTGGACGATCCATACTTAGGACAACATAAAACCTACATTCCTTGTTATGTTCTTCCCATCAGGATGTTATCAGGAAGACAAACAGGTCATAACACAGTGCCGCCAGACTATTTTAAGTCCCAGGAGATCTTCACGCCAAGGGCAATACGGCCTCCGCGTGAGAAATTGACGTACAATACTGTGCAAAAGTGTTAGGCATGCAACTTCAATGTGTGTTGAGAAGTACAGGTAGATTCTTATCTACCATCAGGGAGGTTTCTGGTTGGTCCCAAATTCATTCTGCAGCCTGAGAATGACCTCAAACCCCCAATCTCAGTCATACACAACTATCTTGAGCAAAAAGAAGGAATCCTGGCACAGATGGTCTGGTCCCCACAGACCCCTGATCTCAACACGATCAAGTGAGTCTGGGAGGACATGCAGAGACAGTCAAAGTCTGCAGGAGAACTGTGGCCAGTTTGGAAGAACCTACCAACCTCTACCTTAAACTGCATGCAAGTTTGCATAAGAGAATTGATGGTGTTTTAAAGGCAAAGGGTGGTCCCACCAAATATTGATCTGATGGAGGTTTTTTTGTCTACTGCACTTTTTAGAAGGTTTATTGATTAATAAGTATTCGTGGCATTATTTCTGGAACCATCCTCACTTTATAGCATTTTTCCCACAGGTGCCTAACACTTTTGCACAGTACTGTATTTTGTGATTTATACCAAAGAAATGCGCATAGTGAGCTTTCAGCTCACAAAACATGTCACTAAGAAAGCAAAAATGTGTGACAGGGTGACGCTGATCATCGTACGAGCAAGCTCTGTTCCCCCCCTGCACGTAGCTGAACATCCCAGAAAACTCCCGGTACTTATTGACCATAATAATAAACTGCAGGGTGAAAACTTTGTCACACAAGTTGAACAAGCCCCCGACAACAACAAAATGCATAGAATTCTCGACCCAGGCAATATCATTTAAAACAGTCTCTTAAAACACTTTACAGTGACCAAAAATAAATTACGACTGTAAACAAATTTGCATTAAATGTCACCCATTTAAAAATTGCGATAAAATTATCAGTAACTGCAAGTTCAGTGCATGGAGACACACTCATTTACTCCCACACACACACACACACACACACACACACACACAGGGAGTCGCTCATTCACCTGGAATGCAAGTGCTGGACTGTGGGAGGAAACCAGAGCAACCAGAAGACACAAAGCGGCAAATGTGGGGAGCATGCAACCTCCACACAGCCCAGGAGCCGTGAGGCACCAGCAAACAACAAACAACAGAAAAAAGAAGAACGTAAAAAAAATCAGAGGAAAAGGAAACGTGAAGAGCTAATGTGTTATGCAATTTTGAACATCCTGAATTCTGACATCCTGGACTTTCTGTGGGTTTGAATCAGATTTTGCCATCAGTTTTATGCATCGTAAATAAATGTACAATAAATGTATTATTATATAACAATATAATAATAAGCACAGTTTCCATTAAAAAAATCTCTTTCTCTCTTTTTCATCTGCCTTCTCCTTCTTCTTCACTATCGATCATCTGGTCCAACCACAGCTCTTACACCCATCTGGTCTTCATCCCACTGATGAGATAATTCATCACCCAATACGAGGCCTGCAGACGCAGAGCAGTTAGCTGTCACTTCAGGCCGTGGGACGGTCATATCGTGCCGCTCCTGTCCACCCAGCTGCTTCGTCGCCGCCGCCGCGTTGGTTTTTCCTGCACATCAGCTCCTCACTAAGCTGCTCATTCGGCCATTCAAGCTGAGATGTCCTGATGTTTCCGAGCCGCTTGCGATTTTTGGAGCCTTGCGGGCGACACGTGAAGTTTAAGGAGCCGAAAATACACGTTTACGTTTTAAATCTCGGTTGTAAAGTTAAAAAAAAAAGAATGAAAGTACGTAACTCATTTTACAGTTGCATGTATATATATAATATTTTGTTGCGGCTCTACCGATCGGAAAGGAGGAAAACACAGGAACGAAGAACGCCAGGAGCGTAGAGGTCGCCGCCCGCTTCTTTCAACATCACGGAACGAATTAAGCCGTGTTTTATGAGCGCGGTGGTCAGTACAGTGGTGTCTTCGTGGGCGCTGGTCCCCATACCGGACACACTTGGACCTGTCTGACTGCCGAGACGCTCTTTTCTCAGGGGACGTGTGTTACAGGGTGAATCCGGAGGGGTCAGTCAGGCTGCCTTGATGTCCTCTGCTGAATATGACTCATCACCTCTGTTCTGACAACTCCCACCCCTCTCTCACTCACACACACACACACACACACACACACACACACACCTTTACAGAGAAAACCAGGCAGCGCTTTCAGTGTGTAAACTGATCAGTGGTGCATCAGGGATTTAGACAATTGTGTGAAAACCTTTTGAGCGCCGTGTAATTCAGCAACTAGTAGACGCATTTCTCTCAGTCCGCAAATCCGTTCTATTATCAGTCTGCTAAGAAATAAAATATTTGTTTCTTTTCAATAGAAACATATCTGTACAAAAGGTTAAACAAGGTAAAAGTATAACATTCAGTTTATTACTATTGTCATCCTCATATTATCACAGTGAAGGGGAACAACACTAATAAACTTCTTTATATTCCTTCTTGTGCTTTATTTATTATGCACGGTTGTTATTAGGAACCTGTGAAAAATGTTGGGAAAAAAGGGGGTCGGAAACAACTCAGTCATTCAGAAGCTCAGTCAGGAGAGATACACGTCCAAAGTTTTTTTTTTTGGCGAAGCAGTCGTACGAATTCCAGCATGGAAAGCCGGTGCTTCCGTACATATTCCAAAGTTCCCATCACCCGCTTATTAACACACGTCACTGTCTTTTCCCCGAGGCTGAAAAATGACTCGCGGAATGCCGGATGAGAGCGAGTGTGAAGAACGCAGTCAGACGCGATTAGCCCAAGTGTGCCGACTTATATTGTAGGATCTACAGCATCTAACATGACAGAGCAAATAAGCAGCATGCGGATGCCGATCAGACCCCCCCCTCCGCCGCCGCCGTCCCCCCACTTACCTGCACAGATCAGTTTCATCAACATGTACTTCCTCCCACAGTCCTCCTCACAGCAGCATTTCAGCAGGTCGAACAGGCAGCCGACAGACGGGAGAACCTCCTTTCGACCAGATCGCCCGTCTGCCTTGTCTGGAGAAGGGAAGAGGAACAGAGGGTGACAGTGTGCTGCCACCCTACTGACTTCACACATCACTACATACTTGATCTTTATAGAATATTTACATTACATTTCTCATGCACAACACACACACACACACACGCATAGTGTGTGCAACCACAGCAGCCAGTCCCAGAACTTACTGACTGCACCACATATCTCCACTGCAGCAAGAGGAACAGAAAAAGTACAAAATGCCCAAAGGACATATAAACTGTACACTAATAAAAAAAGGTGAATAAGTCAAATAATTAAGTTTAAACAAGGAGAATGAATTTTTAAAAAATTAAATATTTAATGAAGGATCCCCAAGGTGTCTGGATGAACTTACTACACACTGGAGAGCAAAGGATCAAAAATGATGGGAAAAGGTATAAAAAGTGTGGATTTGTGGATCTCAGTCAACACCGTCCAACGACGTTCACACGGTTAACAGACACAGAACGCAGCCACTCCGTGAAAAACAACCCCCCACTGAACTCACCCCTGTTAAACCACGGCTCATGCTGACATTTTGCATCACTGGATTTGCATACAATCGCCTTGTCACTTTAAAAAAAAAATTGTGCTTCATCTTATTTTAACAAAACATTGCATCCACTTGGTGTGTAAACTGCTAAAAAAGTGCAGCCGTACCCTGGTTTACATCCTTTTGATAGAATCCCTCGTTTTCTTATACAAAAAAATTCCATTTAAATCCAGACCCCCATATTTGCAAAAAAAAAAAAAAATCCTCACGTATGTTTTGAATGCTTGATACATTTTCCTGTTAAACTGTGCAATTAAAAATATAATTAAAAAAAAATATATTCTTATTCTGAGACCCATTATGTGTCTCGCTTGTCTTGTCCCTGCTGGGTCCCCATAGTGTCCCATCTGCAACGGAGTCTCATATATTACAACATACCAGCCCACCTGTCCAAAGTGCGAGTGGAGAAAAGCTGAACGGTGGCAGGGGGGGGTCTGCTGAAGTTCTGTGAGGTTGGAACAGATTCAACCCTGCGCTACACTGGCTTCCCATCCCCGGTTGTAGTTTCACAGCCCAGGACCCTTTGATTTCGGGATAGGCTCCAGACTGCTGGGGTCCACCTCAGGATTAAGCAGTTAATGATAACAGATCGATGGAACAGATTATTTTTCTATTTAAAATAATAATGGAAATTAGGCTCCCAATTCATCTTTTCCCGGTTTAAGTCCAGTTTTCAGAAACAGACGAGGGAAGTAAATCACGGTAAACCCCACGGTACGATTCCCCCCCCCCCCCCCCCCCCCCCCCCCCCCCCCCCCCCCCCCCCCCCCCCCCC
>UFQX01000631.1:411701-450113 GCA_900497675.1 Arapaima gigas
CTCCCCCCCCCCCCCCCCCCCCCCCGTGGAGCGGCTTCCAGAGTTCCCGTCCGTAGGGGCCCCTGTCTGTAGTACTCGCAGGGTTTGGAGTCCTTCCTGTCACCTTGGGTCTGGTCCCACTGGCATGTCACCAGGAGGGGGGCGGCTTGAAGGGGGGCAGCAGTCAGACCCCCTACTCCTGCCATCATTGATTTATTGTGAGCCGAGTGATTTTTCTTCTTCCCATCAGCCGAATGGCAGCACGCTGGTGGTCGTGTGTCAGACCTTCACGCTGTTTTAATTCCTCGTCTGACGCCTTTCTTTACAGCAGCGCACAATATTAAGCGACTTCACACCGACTTAACCATCTGTGCAGGTGGGTTGTGTTTGCTAAAGGCGCCCGCTGTAGAAACCACGATCAAGGTTACTACAGTGAGGGGTGGGAGTGGAGACTGGCTGCTCAGAGTCAGTGGTTCTCACCACCACGCCACCCACTGCCCGGGAAAGAACCGCGGGTTTTGTCCGTCCTGCTCGCAAGCGGGCGATGCGGTCATTTCCAGCTGGACGACGTGGAGTGAGGAGAGAACCTTGACAAACCGCGGACGTGAAGGTGACAGGTGTCGGAATTAGCAGAACAAACTAGAGGAACGAGCCGAGTGGAGGGTTCATTTCTGACGTGAAGGTGTGGAGGAACCGACAACTTGTGGGACAGATTGGGGAGGATTTTATGTAAACATTTATCTTCCACTTAATTCTCTTTAATACCCTCTGATGGAGTTGCGGCATGCCCAGGGGGCCCCCAGTTTAGCCTGGCCCCCCCGGAGAGGCTCCAGACCACCCCCACCCCAACTTGGACCAGCAGGTTAAATGTAGCAAGTGAGTTACTGGATGAAGTGGCTTTAAATGATTTACCTATTCCAGAAATATATTTTGAGCAGCATTTTAAACGACAGGTATGAATAAACCAATAAGTCGGATCGTCCATGAAGGAACAGCCAGTAGAGCAGCAGTAACGGGCGGGAGGGTTGTTGGCTCAAGTCCCTCTCCTGACTGCTGCTGCAACACAGTAAAACGCCGTTCGTCGCTTTACATAAAAGTAGCAGCAGTGAAATAAAATAAACGCTTCTTTAATTTTAAAACGTTATTATTGCCACGCTGAAGGAAAAGCACTGATTTTTTTTACCCGATTTATTTCTAACAGCTGGAGCGGGGGGGGGGGGGGTGCTGTGACCTTCAGGTTACGAATCCTTCTTAATACCGCACAGCCTATTTATTAACACCCGCCCATATACCCAACTCACGATCTCCAGTCGAACCCGAGTCCCTGCTCGACGGTGCAAAAATCACAAACACTGTAAATCGGTGTAAAGTTGACCATCTAACGCTGACAACTGATGTGAGGAAACAAAGGTGTCGGGAAAAAGGCAAAAAGCGCTGCACAGGTGTGTGAGCTGACGGACGGACGTACCTGTGCGATCGCAGCGCGGGGTCCGCCGCACGTGCCGCCGGTTCCCGCCCCCCGCGAGCAGCGGCGCTCAGTCCTCAGTCATCGGACGTCAGTCGTCATTTCCCGGCAGTTCGCGCGTTTACTCCGTTTCCCCACTGAAGTGCGGAGCGGAAGCAGACACTTTGGGGGCGATCGCCGTGACTGTTCCGCTGCGACACACACACGCACACACACGCACACACGCGCGCGCACACACCGTCTTGGGAGATGGCGACCGCGAGCCAGCGAAGTACGAGCCCCTGTGTGTGAGATGACAGTCAAACGTCCCGCACGCCCCCCCCCACACACACACCCGCACATCACAGGGATCATCTGCTGCCCACATCTATGAAGTCAGATAGCAGGTTATTTAGCGACAAATAACCTTCTGGTACAGTGAGATGCTCTGGTTATTTACCATGGTATTTTGGTATTAGTATTGTTAACCTTTATTCTGCTGAAGCCTTTGTCTAAAACCACCGACACCACCAGCTTGCAATATGACACTATGGTGCTAAGAAGCTCCTGCTACCCTGCAGAAGGTGGAGTTTTTCAACCAGGATCATTCGGGTTTAACCTTTACCAGTGCGCCCCCTGCTGTCCTCATGTGAAGCATCCTAAAGAAGTGCTTCTGCAACCTTCTACTGGCCTTCTGCTCCGATGTCATTCCATCATCTACTGGAGCACTTGAAAAGCGATTAAAACGTCACAAAATAGTGATGAGAATATCAGGGCCACTGTTCCCCGGAAGTGGCACAGGTTTCCTTTTCTTGACTACGGTTTTGCGGCTCACTCTGACATACTGGGGTATGTTGGAACAAACAAACAAACAAACAAACAAATGCGCTAAAACCAGCATATAACTGTTTATTTTCCCAAGAGGGGGCAGAGTTTATACATGCAGTATGTCTTTAGAGAGCATCTTCACCTCCTGCAGTCACCAAAACCACTTTAAGAGAAAGTAAGACTTCTGACGCACAGGTGCAAATGCGTCGTGCTGGTTTGCTCACTTAATACTGCTCTTATTTTGCTGTTATTGATATATTTGATGTCTTTGTTACAGAGATTTACCTGTTTATACAGCCAGGTGGACTTAATGGACTGGTCGTCCTTGGTAAAGACAGCGATGGGGCCTCATCACTGCCGATTCCCACCCTTTTCTGTACTTATTAGTGTAAACAATCTGACCTAGTTGTGAAAATACCTTTTCCCCACTGGGCGTGTTACTTTATTTTTAATATTATAGCATCTCCAAGTGTTCATCTAGCTTCACTGCAACTGAAGAAAATGTACAAGTGTGTCAGATGTAGTTATTTACGACTCGCAGGTTGAAATGCGGCGACCGAGAATTCGGCGGCTGGGCTCTTCCTCCACGTCGGACTGGCACCTTCTAACAGTTCCATACCCTTTTTTTGTTATCGCTACACCCCCGTTGCAGGTCAGACCGGCCGGAGTGGCTGTTGGCAGATTGTGAACCTGCTCTGGGACGGTCAATTGTAGCAACACGCTGCTGTTTAATGGTAACAGAACATAGTTGGTGTTGATTTATTTCAGTTATCACACATCTTCTCCTGTTACCTGCATTAACTGACAGCCAGGTTCATACACCTGTGTAGCGGTCCAGGTGGCCCAAGTGAAGAACATGCTAAGCGTGGGGATTTAAGAGTTTATATTGGGTGGATCCATTTCATAAATTACTGAGTACGTATTTATTGTCCACAGGTAAGACACGGCCTGGGCCTCTGCAGCAGCACTCCTACCGAGGGACCGCTGAAAAGGTGTTTTTCCACCCAGGTCCGCTTGTTCAGACTGATAAGTATAGAAACGGGTGAGAGGGGGATTTATGAAGGTCCCATTCCTATCGTTCCTCCAACCCCCCAGAGGATTAAATCCACTGGTGTATACATGTACGCAAAGTACTTAATATCTAAATTTTATCCGGAAGATTAGTGCAATTTTAACACGTTACGCGTACGATAACAGAACATACTCACAAGAAGGACATTTTTCATGTTTCACCTTAACCTTCTCCTTCGGTAAGAACTTCCTAGCAGATCTACCGTGGAGTTTTGCATCAGAGATATCATTATTTTCCCTTGGGGACGCAGCCAACAGAGTGGAAACGTACCGATTTTAGTCACATGCGTACATTGAAACTCTTATTAAAAGGTACACATGCGCTGGCGTATTAAGGCCTCATCTAAGAGCTGCTGGAAAAGCTGTGCGGCCACCTAGTGATGCTGTGTGTAAGAGCAGCCCCCAGGAGACATCAGATGCTGACGGGCTGAGAATTACATTCCTCATTTTGAATATTCTCATTTATTCTGCTGTTTTCAGCTGATTGGTTGCATTTTTTTGCCTTCTTTGAGAAAAAAACCAATATATAGGGATCATATGAACATAATGTATAACCCTGTGATGGACTGGTGACCCATCTGGAGGGGGGGTAGTCACAGCCTTGTAGCCTATGATATTGGACCCTGTAATGATAACAGGTGGATGGATGGATAAAGGCTCTTTATACCAAGACTGTGAAACTGTCCAGTTTACAGCAACTGCCCAATGCAGCCATTTCCACCGTCCCAGCACCACCCATCCGGCACCTTGCAATATCGACGCCCAGACGAGTTCATACTGTTCTGAAGACCAAAGGAGGCACAACACGCTACCGGATGGGTGTACCTAATAAACAGGGAACTCAGCAACTTACAGGAGCACTGGGAGGAAGTTCGCCCACATTTTCTTTTAAAACCTGCTAAGTGAGAAGCAGTGATTTACTCCTTAAAACAACTTAAATCCCAATTTACTGGATACAGCATCATTTTAACCTCTGAATATTTCTTACAGTTTACATTTAAAACTCCATGTGAGGTGAAAGTTGTGTAAATTTGGGCAATTCTGAGGTCCAATTTAGACAGGTCTATCTATCTATCTATCTATCTATCTATCTCTCCCAACACTGCTGACCTCAGAAATGTGGCAAACTGAATAAATTCTCCATTCTCTGCAACCAAAGATTCCAGGATTGTCTGGCTTCTTCTTCAGTCCTGAGGTGGGGCCACTGACACAGTCAGCTGCGTCCGCCTTCGTGGCAGAGATCACTGAAGTCTTGCCTGTCGTCCACCTTCATCACCGGCTTGAACTCTAACTGTCTGATTTGGCTGACATGAACATTGTTGTGGAGCCTGAAAGCACCCGACCAAATGCCGGGCCAGGTGAGAATTCTGTGGGAAACATAAACGAAACCCTCGAGCAAAGTGCAAAGCACTGCCTTGAGAGAAATGTCCTTCATCTTCTGTTTTTAGGCCAAGGTAAAAAGCTGAGGCTCGTTTCCACGCAGCTTTGAGGTTTCTGCTCGAGGCTCTTCAGTTCACCAGCAACAACAACAACAATGTGGCATGAGAGAGGAGGTGACGCGGCGGTCGCTCCGCTCCAGCAGGATTCAACGCCTCGGCTCAGCTCTTCAGAAAGCGAAGGAAAAGAAAAGGGGGGACGAAATAGTAAAGAAAGAAAAAGGAAAGAAATGGACAGCTTGGACAACGTGCCGTTGTCAGCGGACGGCTGGGACAGGTCAGCTGAAGAGCGGAGCGCTTGAGACCCCCCGGCCGTCAATCTTACGCTTTCGTCACGGCTGGAATTTGTAAGCGCGCGACTGGTGTCAGGAATAAGAGGGGAAAGAGAGTGATTGAAACCCGGGCGACGTCGGCACCGTTCTCAATGCAGTGGCGAGTCTTCGAATGATGGTGGGAAAACCGCGATGCCCCCCGCAAAGCCGTTCGAGAACCGGCCTTTAGCCGAATCTTATTCACGCGACGAGTTACGTTGAGCTCGGGTGCGAGAGCCAAATCACTTCAGCGCCCTGAGCACCTGAACGGCACCCGTCCTTGGTTCTATTCAAGACTGCAGTTTATGTCTATTGTTTTTAGTGTTTCCCTGCCATGCTGGGCAGCCCATCACAGCTGTTCATAAAGCAATAATAAAGCATCACTGGTCACCTAAGACTGTTACACGTTTCAAAATATAAACTGTATTAGGTGCTCACAGCGAAAAAAGGAGAAACAAAAGGTTAGAAAAGGTGCAGAGTCCTTGAAAAACCGATAAATAGGACGGCGCTCAGTAATGAATGAGCATAAAATGAGCATTTGTTGTGAAAGAAGTAACACAACGCAGACACGTCGAGGCCTCTGCCTGCGTCCAAATACAGTCGGACGTGTAAACGAATAGCACACGCAGCGGGTCGGGTGACACCATCTGGGACATTCAAGAACACGCATCTATTTGTCACACGTAGTTGAAACGGAATCTGTGATTCCGGCTGAGTTGCGAGGTGCGAAAGTGGCTCTGCACCTTTTGAGGACGATGTTCCCACCCCCACACCGTTCAGAAAAGGATACCGCGCTGTTTAAATTGGCTTGTGTCAAATGTATTATGAATTAAGGCCTTAGAGGTTTAGATAAATATTTTATCAATCTCAGAAAGCAGAACTTTGGACATAATTTCACATTTTCACCCATTGGAGTGGATGAATAGTGACTAATATTCAGGGGCCGTTTTTAAAGTGGCGATAAATGATAGATTAAAGCTTCCAGGGCGATAGTAAAGACCACAATAAAGACGTACAATAAAGCCGGAAGCTGAACTTTATAAGGCATGACAGTCAGATGATATTCTGATATAAAAAATGTTTGCCGGCTCATGAATCCACAGTGTCAGAATATAATTTGAACGACCAACCTTTTACCTGCAGGTCCTGTATAACCTGTAAAACACTCCCAAAAACTCCACTTTTTCTGACAGATTTGGTGTGATTTAGTGAGGATTTCCCTCTGACTCATGTTTTAAAAAACTTGAGAACAGCAGGTTGCGCAGAGCTTGGACCCTATGCCTTCAAACCGGAAGACAAGTTCAAATGCGGCCTTCTGCTGTCGCAGCCGTGCCAGAGGTGCTTGAAGGGGTATCGAAGCAGTAAAAAGTTACCCGGCTGAATAAGCGAGTAAATTGTACATCACTTTGGCGGAACGCATCGGCTAAATAAATACAAATGTAACGGAAATGTTTTGCGGCAGACCTCTCTTTCTTGCCTTCACAGGATATTTGCAGAACGTGGCGATGCTAAAGATGGGAAGTGGCATTAAAGCCCCGCTACGGTGAACACCAATTCCCTCCTCACCTGGCAGATCATTTCTTCTTACTTGTTTACATTAGCAGACACTTTTCTCACAATCCCACACAGTATTTAGAGGAGGCCGTTTTATCTGAGGTGGCCTACAGTGCTGGATCCAAAGTTTATGGTTCAAGGTTCAATCTGCTGTCATTCTGGCTAAAACAGATGTTTATACGAGAATGAAATGTAGTTTCTCCCGAACCACGGTGCACAGCACCCTAAACAGATGAGTACATGGGTACAATAAATAGAAACTTAATAAGTAAATTAGGCGATATATAGATAATTAAATAGGTTAGTAATAAATAAGGTGGCAATAAAGGAATCAGAGCAAACAGTGTTGAAGTTGAAGGTATATTGGGGGGGTGGCTGTAGCCTTGACAGCCAGTGGAAAAGAGCGGTTCCTGGGCCCGGGGGTGTCGGCTCAAGGGATGCAACAGTGTCTGCCACGTGACGGAGGTGAACACCGACGGTGAGCGGGTCCGTGGTGGTGGTCTGAGCTACAAGGGTTGATAAAAAAAATGCTATAAATTATTCCAGGGGGTAAAATTCTGAGCGTTTTTTGATCGACCCTCGTATACAGTCCAATATACTACCAGCAGTCATCGATCGGTACAACACAATCTCACTGTGGGCAAACCAGAGTCACCAACCCACTTGAAACACACGTCTTTGGACTGTGGCAGGGCAAGAGAGCACCCAGTAGAAACACAGGGAATACATGCAAACTCCACACGGGCTGAGGCCACATCATCCCACTCGCTGCTGCACCGCCTTCCTCTCCGCAGCTCCCGTTCTTCTCCAGGACGGAGAGCCAATGAGCTCCAAAATGGCGGTAAAAGGCACCGTGCCTCAATGGTAAACCTGTTCCTGTGTTTGTCTGCAGCGGCAGAAGACACCTGATCCACCGCATCAATAAAATATGCTGAGCGATGAAAGCAACATTATTTCCACTCTAACAGGCAGGAGATGCTTGCAGCTCCAGGACCCCATTTGTTAGAACGATTTCTGTAATCGATAGATGAAGCTGAATTGCAACCTATTAAAAGGTGGCGTGAACTTTATTTGTGCATTCAATGTCAGCTGGAAGTGCTCATAATTTACAAAGAGATGGCTTATGAGGGGCGACGGGGGAGCGGTGGGGGGAAATTGAAAGACACGACGGGGTGCAGTGCTCTCTGTCCACTGAGGAAGAGGAGATGAACATGGAGGAGGAATATTCTTCTGCTTACAGCTCAGCTTGAGTGACATATAGAACAAGTTTTTTTTTTTATTATCAGCAGAACATTGGTTCATTCCGTCGTATCCTGCTCTTCCATACGATGCGGAAAAAGGACGGGACCATCTAATCGAACGAGTGGTATTATTAGCATAGGCGTGCGAATGTTTTCCCTCAATGTCCCTCTTTCGCACGACAAAACATTTATTTGTATTTACAAACATCAGATTTGGATTTTGGCCACCACGCCGTCTTCTTCGCAGTTATCATTTGGTTCTGGCATCATCAACTTATCGCCCTCCATCACCCCTTGTTTGCCAGTTTCACCCGTGACAAGCTTGGTGATCTTGATGTCTGGACTGTCCACCGTTCTCCCTTCTTTGCTGAGTGTGACTTCAGGCTTTACTGTTCTGCTTGTTGCATTAGGAGGTGATGAAATACATAAACATAAATGTCACAAGCCTGTTTTGTTTGTGAGTGTTTGTTAAACGCACGGTATGAAAGAGCTGAACAAATAAAGGTCGACAGCAATACAGTCTAAAGAGTACAGAAGAGTCCTGAGAAGCCGGTCTTCGCTTTTCCCGCTTTTCATCTTATCCGGCTGCAGGCATTTTTCCTCTTTTTTTACGAGGAACACTTTGCAGAGCGACGAAAAAGGGACCAGGCGCCTGCGTGCGCGACCCACAGCATCAGACTTGTATGGGGGTTTTTGTTAACAGTGACCTGAAATGTCACCATGCAGTACTGTAGTCTGGCTCAGCTTTGGGCCGGTTTTAGGTTTTACTATAATAAAACTGAAATAACAATTACCTCCCAAAGTTAAAACTGAACGGATTTCTATGACTCTTTGATTTGTGGCTAAGCCAGCACAACAGTCTACTTCCAAATGCACTTCATGTTACATGGGGTTTTGTACGATGTGGATTTTTTGCAGTCCGGGCCACCGCTATTCCCGTTTAGGGTGGATAGTTGACACTCTACTGTCATGAGGTTCAACCACCTTGTTATGAAATCTAATGTTAACCGTTGAAGTAACTGCGTCCATTTCAATGTGGAAGAGTGTCGGTTTTAGGGCAGCACGGCAGAGCAGGGGGCAGCACTGCCACCTCGCAGAATCTGGTTTGAATCCGGCGGCGTCTCTGTCGGGCTCCTCCGGGGACTCTGGTTTCCTCCCGTGGTCCGAAGACATGTGTTTCAGGTTGATTGATCACTTTAAGTAGTGTGTAAGTGGGTGTGTGTGGACACCCCGCAGTAGACCAAGGTCTCGTCCAGGGTGATTGACTCCAGACCCTTGCGACCCCGACCCGACATTAATCAGTTAATGATGACAAACGGGGGCCGGTTTTGCTCATATGATTTATGAAAATTCTATCTGGAAGTTTCCGGTTAGCAGCTGAGTAGAACAAACAAAAAAAAAAGAAATGAAAGCTGAAAAATTTTCATGCAACTTTCACTGGGTTGTAGCTCATTAAGTCAATGAGAAAAGTGATGAGGAAATGAATAGAAAGGCCAGCAAGGTGTGACAGGTTGCTTAGGCCCGTGGGGTATCCCGGCCTCCCCCCACAGCACCTCACTAAAGGGTTAGATAGACAGTTTGATTAAGATCAGCCCCTCAGCTTCCTTGTGGGTCTCTCTGACTCTTCAGATCAATACATCTTTGGGGAGGATCTTCCTCGTGGAGCTGTCTCAGCACCAGGCCCCGGGCCTCGGAGACACTGGGGTGAACAAGCCCTACTAATTTATTTATTTATTCCCAATCATTTATTCATCACTCCTCTTGGATGTAGAGCTAAAAGAACGAGAACTACCAGGGTGGGACCTTCCACAGACCTCTGGGAGACAAACAGAATGCCGCTGCCCGTGATGAGGGACCGGTTTCAGAACTGAAAGCTGCACACAAGCCAACATGCCCCCCCCATGTCCATTCACGTACCCACTTAATCCATAACAGCTGCCACCCCCTTCCGAATATTCTGCAAAGGCTGATATTGTGTCAGAAGCGTCTTTCATGTTATTGAAATAATGTGGAGATTGTTAGAAAAAAAAATAAACTGATTTCAGGATTTGGTTTCAAGTTTGCTTTTCAAACCAGGTTAAACTTGAGGTTAAACTTATAAATGACCCAAACTGAACAAGAGTGGAAAAACATTTAACACAAAAACTTTTGAAATTTATACAGGCACATCCACTCACACACACACACACACACACACACACACACACACACACCAAATCTACCCCCTGCAGCTTCCCATTTATCATCATAATACGTTCGGTGGCCTGTACGTTTACATATAACAGTTTATAAAACGATAATGTCATAAAAATATTATACTGTGGCTCAAACATGTGCTGGGTCCCAAAAGTGTGAATTGCTCAGCTGTAAAGTCCTGAGGAATAAATGTTATTTAGCTCACAATGCATCGGCGAGAGGTGACATTTAAAAGGCAGGAAGGGCTGTCAGAAGCGTTCTAAAGAGCACAGGAGGCAGAGCAGCTGGAAATCCGGCTCCTTTATGACAAATTCAATAAACACATCATCTCCTTGTTAGACTCGCGCTGCCAAACGCTCCAGAAGAGGGAGACAAACCTCTACCTCTGAACTCAGCAGACCCCCCCCCCCCCCCCCCCCCCCCCCCCCCACACCCCCCCCCCCCCCCCCCCCCNCTCAGCAGACCCCCCCCCCCCCGCCCCTTCCCCTCCTTTCGGGTCCACACCTTTCCTGGAAGCACTAGGTGTAGCAGGTTAAGGTTCACAGATGAATCTGATCGAAAGTCTATTCCGCAGTCTCAGGCTGCAGCAGAACACACAACCCAAAGCCCAGGCTGGCATCTCTGTAATAGACCTGGAATCACAATTAGCTCTGCAGCTCCCACCTCCTTGCCTCACTTCGGTCGACCTGCTCCTGCGTCCTTCCTGGGGGGGTGGAGGGGGGTCTGTGTGGCTGCAGGGGACTTAAGCCTGTCTGTCATTCGCATATTACTGCCCTCCTACATCCTCTATACAAGACCATTCAATTAGCCCTGACTTTTATTTCACTTGAGTCAGTCGCCGCGAGCAGCTAAACCGGGATCACACGCAGCCTTAAGGTGTTTTTCCTCTGCTTCAGAAAAGCGACGGGCGGAAATGATTTTCCGTGATTAAACTCCGCTGTCTTTCTTTAAGACGTCGAGTGTGATGGACTGGAGCGGCTGTCGGTGAGGGAGCTCTTGTTTATGTGCCGTTCGGGGACCACAGGCATGCAGGCTGGCGGCGTGCTTACAGGGACAGCTTTGCCCGTCCCCAGTTCCCCGGTGCCCCGCTTCGAGGTGACAGGGTGGTAGGAGGCAGCAGGTACATGTCAACCAGCCCAGGGGCAAAGCATATAATTATATTTCTCACACACCTTCAGCCTTCCCGCTCTCAGCGGATATGAAGACGCACATCCTCATGGCCGCCAATGGGCTGACGCCTCCACGGGCGCCGCCGTTCCCCTCATTACCTCCTGAGGAAAGCAGAGTCCCCGGAGGAGCCCGGCAGAGACGCCGCCGGATTCAAACCCGCAGCCCACATTCTGTGAGGCGGCAGTGCTGCCTGCTGCTCCGCCGTGCTGCCCTAAAACCGACACCCTTCCGCACTGAAATGGACGCAGTTACTTCAACGGTTAACATTAGGTTTCATAACAAGACATACCAAGGTGGCCGAACCTCATGACAGTAGAGTGTCAACTATCCACCCTAAACGGGAATAGCCGTGGCCCGGACTGCAAAAAATCCACATCGTAAAAAACCGTACGTAACATGAAGTGCATTTGGAAGTAGACTGTTGCTCAACCTCACGCCCATCAATGAGCTGACGTCTCTCCACCCCTTGTCCGACTTCCAGACCTCCATCGGAAACTCCTACGTCGTTCTACTTGTCTGGATCATTCCGTCTTGTCGAACCCAAGCTCGGCACCCCCTCGACGCGGTGCTGATGCGGTGGCCTTTGGACAGAGACAGAGGACGACCGGAGAATAACAAAGGTCTCCTCCTGCTTCTCCTACCTGTACAGTCCACAGCACGTTGACAAGAAAAGCACTGAAGAGGCTACTTCAGCCTCCATTGCCGAGGACGTGGTTTTTCAGATCGGTTGCACGTCCTGCACAGGTGTGCAGGTCACGTTCGCTCGGCCCAAAACTTTCCCCGCACAGACTGTAGAGCAGAGTTTGTTTTGTGTGATTAAACATGTTGTTAGTATGCGGCGAGGGCCCTTCTACAGTGGCTTACTGTACAGCAGCCCACCATCTGCTCTGTTCTGCACCTTGCACTTGTTTCACCCGGTAAACGTTTCCATTCGGTTCTCGGCTACAGGTCTGATGTGACATACGCAGGATGTCAGAATTCTATGCACATATTGTGCTCAAACTGGGCTTGACAGGTGAAATAAAGGAGCACCTGAATGGCAACCAAACTCATACCGACAGCCCAATCTGACAAACAAATTTAGGCAAACCCGGCGCTAGTCGCTCAGTAATAATTTAGACGTGGCGCTTCGCATGAACTCTGTGAGATGAACTGATTTAAAACAATGAAAACAACACGGATACGCACACCAGCAGGGGGTGATGAGAAGGTGCGCTCATGCAGCTGCTGTGACATATTTTTCCCGGTTAGAATTCCAAAAACGGGGTTGGGTGGAAAAGTTGGGGTCGATGACGCAGGAAGGGTTAGCAAATATTTTGCTGGTGGCTGTGAGTTGTTCACCTGAGGCGGTTGGCAGGTAGTACAGCTGGGAAGTTCCAAGTGGGTTTAACGTACCTGCCTGACTTCGCTGAGGGTCAGATGGCCGACGTCGTTCGGATGTCTGCTGATACAGGATGGTGCTGGCAGGCAGCAGAGGGACCGCTGGACTCTGGAAGCAGTAAGTATCTCCAACCTTTCAACCCTTAATTTGTATTCCGGTCAAAATGACCGATTTAGAACTTTCCGCAATTGTAAATATGGGTTCGCTCATCCGATTGTCGAGAGGCTTCATCACACCTTCCACACTGGGCCTCTAAATGTAAAACTGCCCATCCTGGCTGCCTTGTAAATTCTCCATACATCGGAACCTTCCTCCTCCTGCTTTAATTTCTGCCCCGGGCGTCTAAAACGTTATACATCTCCTCCTGCCCTCTTTCTTCCTGTCTACAATAAAGTTTATTGTAAATTATTTTATAAATCTGCAAACAAGGAAGAACAACACGCGATTCTATTTTCTTTTTTTAACGCCCCCCTGTTGGTTTCCCCCCATATTGTGGTTTTTCTGCACTCTGAGATCCTTTTCACCGCAGATTCATACATACGGCCTCCATTGATTCAGTCCATTTTAACAGATTTCTACAGAAGATTTACTGAGGTGTTTTGGACAAATAAAAAACTTTATAGCCAAGGCGCTGCGGTGTGAAGCAGAAATACCCGTGAAAAGACTTGTGAGGGATGCGGTGGTATTTTCTTTATAACATGGCAGCATTTTTACATCAGTTTGTTATCGTACAAGAAAGAAATAGTAAAAATTCTACAAAGGGGACTCGACAATCCATCCATTGATCCGTTATCAGTAACAGCTTATTAAGTTGTTCTGTTATAAAAGCAGTGCATTCCCAGGGTGATGTACCTCACACTCTCCCGGAAGGAAACACAAAACCCACCCAAACAGAGTTGATCCTGGATTTACATCCATAACCTTGGAGCTACGAGGCAACAGCATCACTGCGGAATATTAATTAGTTCAATATTTATTCCATTTTTACTCCCTGTCATGGTGAGATTTCATTTAAAACGACCTGGTGCTGCAAACATGGATCACAAACGGAACAATGAACTGAGATGAAACACCTTCTGCTTAAGACTCGCCTCATAATCACTTCACAAATGTTTGGGTTATTTTCTTGGGTGATTCAGAGTGCCGGGCGTTTCTGTTCGGGGTTGGAGCTGCTGGAACGGGTGAGAAGAGCGGCAGCACGAGTGACATGCAAGCACGCAGAGTCTTCTCAGGGTCTGAGATGTTTGCAAACTTCCAGTGAGGCTACTGTTCGGTTTCTGCTTCCAGCCGTGTCAGGGGTAGGTAGAACTGACCGTGGATGGTTTTGTCATTTGAGACCGGACCACGGATGACCGTTAGAGGACATACAGAGTACCCCACAGTGGGTGGACCAGACCCCCAGTACCGCACGGCTGCTGTGTTCATAGCCAAAACAGCATCTCCTGCAAACTGGCCGACATCTAGTTTCTGTGTATCACAAGGGTGTTCAAGAGGGGCAACCATGTGAGTGCAGAACGATAAAAATGAGGTTACTGCAGAAATAAACAACAACTATGCAGCCTCTGAATAAATTCCTGCTAAATAAATCAGAATTTTCTCAGATACACTAGTCTGACACGCAGAGGACATACATCATCTTTCATGTAGAAGTTTCCTTTGCAAATTGTGTGGCTTCTGATGTTTGTGTGGCTGCAATTCGCTCGCTCTTCTGTGGCAGCAGAGGGTGTAGTGGTTAGAGCTGTTAAGTTGATACCTTCCTGTGATCTGCATGCGGATCTACTCAATGCAACATGCTCAGGACAAAAAAAATCTGCTAAAAAATGAAAAATATTATGCTTGTCTTGTGTATGTGGTGGGGCTGTGCTACATGGGTGAACACGGTAATATTTAGCACTGTCCTACATGGGTAAATATGGTAATATTTACTGCTATCTTACATGGGTGAATACAGCAATATTTTGTGCTATTCTACATGGGTGAATACAGCAATATTTTGTGCTATTCTACATGGGTGAATACAGTAGTATTTTGGGCTATTCTGTATGGGTGAATACGGTAATATTTTGTGCTATTCTACATAGGTGAATATGGTAAAGATGTATGTTATCACTCACTGTGAGAATATAGTTTGAAGGGGTTTTGCTTATGTAAGAAAGCTGTATGAGCACCTGGTTGAAAATAAAACAATTATAATTATTTGTCTCAGTTACTTTGCAGTACAGAACCCTTTTGAATGTTACAGGGCACACAAACACTTGTTTCTTGCTTATAGACATTTTTCTCAGTAAAATTTGGGAAAAGTGTTTGGATTTTTTGGGTTGGGTTGAGATACATTATAGTTTTCCCCATAACATATGATGGAAATAGGTGTTGATTTACACATTTTTACACAACACATGAATATATGAATGTATAAGTATATAGTATAAGCAGCTGAAGCATCAGCTGCATGAATAAACATAATACTTGCTTTGAGTCCTGAACTAAAAGGTTATAACCCAAAGATGAGAGGGTGGGGGTCTTATTAGGGACCCCAGCACCTGCAACGACAGGATTTGGGGATCAGGCCTCAAAAAAATACAATTAATAAAGATATGTGAAAAACACCTCTAGAGCTGCAAGACCAACAACTCGGCAGCTGGGCGAGAGTTTGACGGTGATGCAGAAGGTTCCTTCCAAAGTGCTGCCCTACAGAGCAAATTCCGAACAACCAGGTCCACAGAGCAGGTTCTGAAACAGCGCGGAGATGATCTATCATGTGGAGGGAAGCTGGCTCGCACCCTTTTGCTGCCAAGGGGAGGGGGAGAGAACACAGCAGTGTGTGTGATCACACTCCAAAGTAGGAGATGCACCAGGAGGCATCACCTCGCCTGTTTGTTTGTGGAAGTACAAATTAAATTAGCACGGCGCGGTGGCCACCTTGCTGCCCGCCGCAGATTCGACAAGCCGCTTCATTTAAATTAACGCCGGCGACAAACAAACAGTATCAAATGGAAAAAAAGGTTCCCCAATACTTTATACAATCATCAAAGGCCAAATTAAATGCATCCAAAGACATTTCCCTCATTGAAATTCCAAATTGTTCTCCTATTGTTTTCGCTCTCCTTTCCGGCTATTTTCTAGCAAACTCCCTGCGTTTAATACACTTGTTTTGTGGCAAGTGTGTGTTTAGAGGCCTCGCTGTGCCCCTTTTTCAATGCATTTCTGTGTGTATGTGTCCCCAGCCTCCAGGAAATGCAGGAGGAAATAAATCAGACATGAACCACCAGGGAGCTGATCATTCCCCCAGTCGGGACCTCTTTGATGGGGAAAGGAATCAGGCTGTAAAAAGTGTGCAGAAACACACTGGCAAAGCAATGGAAATCCTTGCCGGGAGGGGGCTGGGAGGCTTGGGAATGGAACTGTTGCCCCATCCCGTGGAAATGGGAGCCAGGCTTTCTTCTCTGGCTCACATCTCCCTTCACCTTGGAGTAAATCACTGCAGAGAGATGGCAAAGTGATCAATAATCTGTAGGCAGCGGGCAAAAATGAGACACACAGCATAGAGTAAGACTCAGAGCACACAGTGCATCATGTTTAGGGGCTGTTTTTAGTCTCGCAGTACACAATTTACACATTGTTTTCATTATTATAGCTGCAAGGGTATTACTCTTAAGAATACACTCTTTCCCACCCCCCCCCCATCTTATAAAGGTAATTTGTTCCTGGGAAACCGCTTGTAGGACGAATTCTGAACTGACTATGTAATTCCCATCCACTTCAACTGTCACGACCGTCACGCATTCCTGGGTCCCAAAAGTGACACCTATTTATGCTAAAATATCACCACAAAATGTCATCGAACCCCATTAAAACTGGTACGGTTAGCAGTGAGCTGTTAACTAGTAGTTAACGTTGGTTCTCATAACACAAAATTGCACGGTTGTTTCTTGCACTCTTTTGCGACCTCTCACACAGAAATGGTCCGATCGCCGCCCTGGCCACTGAGGTTATTGGGCGGGGGAACTAGCAAGAAAGGGGTAATGGTTAAGAACTCAAACACGAGCATGTTAAGGTATGACTGTTTAACCTTATAAACTGTTAATGTCAGACAGGAGACATCTCCCACCACTGTAAATGTTGGCATCAATTCAGTAGTTTTTCTCTAAAGTTACGAAGAATTCACTACAGCTGCAGGCACAGCTACCCTTCAAGACACGCGTCTTCAGCTGAGGTTTCTCCTGCAACGGTGACATTTTTTAAGGCCCTTTACTGGTTTACAGCTAAACATGAGACTGACTGACAAGTGTCCAGGGTGGGTGGGTGGGTGGGTGGAGGGGGGGTTTCAAAGCCGCGCCGCAATTTGTAACAACGTCTCCGACCGACAAGATTCCGCCTTTCGAGCCGAATCCAGGAACGCACGACACTCGTGAGAAGGACGGCAACACCTGCAGTTATTATGCATCTTATGAGGGTCTTGTGTTATGTGTCCACCAACATGTTCAGCTTCCGCAAAGCAAATTTCCTTGGGATTAATAAAGGCCCCTCCCCACATTCGCGCACACACACACACACACACGCACACACACACACACACTCACGTGCTGTGTTTCCAGGACAAACATTGCTGTTTGAAACCTCTAGAAGTTCAACAGTATTTGCATAGTTAATTATGATTAAAGTGCAAGAGATGGAGAAAATGCCACGTAATTCAATATCATATAACATTTAATTACTGACTGCAATTTACATAACATTTTAAAAATCAGAGAGGAATATTTTACCTGCTATAACTGGGTATTTACTCACGCAGAATAGGTAAGAACATCAGTGATGGGGCCCTTGCATTTTAATGGCTGCAAATAAAGGGACCCAAACAAGTTCGAAATGTGTGGGGTTGTTTTATGGGTTAAATAAGCTAAAACCTGATGGCATATTTAAAAAAACCTTCAGTCAGGTGTAATGAGATCATACAAGAACTTGCAATACAGCTGTAAATTAGACGTCTTGTCCGACGTCATCCGAGTCACCAAACTGGACAAAGCATATTGGATGTAGGTTTGTGTTTTCTAACCGATGCCCTTTAATTCGATTTTGACCCTTAAGGGTCAAACTCTGGTCCTCGCAGCTGATGGGCTGTCAGACCCGCCTCTTGTTCTGCCGCAAAGCCGACCCTTAAACTGAAACTTGTTTCCGCAAATGTGGGGAAAATGAAAATGGACCGTGAAGAGGTCGCACATAAAACGCAACGGCGTCTCCTTCAGGGCGACAAAATGCAGGGTCTCGCGGATTTAAGGACGTGAAAACAAAAAAAGACAAACTGCAGCCATGGCGTCTGTTTGAAACATGCATCAGGTGGACAGAAGGGGGGCAGTTTGTGCTTCGTTGGCCTTTTTATTTGTTTGTTTTTTCTCAGATTAGTCACGGCTAGTTAACCCATTCCTCTGTCTCCTCGCGCTCAAGTGCACGATGGGTGCCCTCCCAACCGCCCTGATCTTCCTTTCCAAAGGTTTTCTTTTTGGAACAACGACAGTCGAGGTAGTAGAAAACTACTATTTGCAAAACTGGCAGCTGGTTTGTTTTTTAAAAAAACTGGATTTGAAAAAAAAAAAAATCTGCCTATTTTTATCGCTGTTACTCCTTAGAACTTATTAAAAGAATCACCCAGCAATATCAGTGCGTGTTTATCGGCACATTTTGTGTTTCGCGTTCTCGCTCCGCGCTGCTCTCTTACGACGCCAAATGGAAGTATGAAAGAGATATAAACGGACAAAGGAGCAAAAAATATCAAAAGACGGAAGGACAAGCAAACCAATAATGTTGCCAGCTGTTGACAGCCTGAAACATTTCTTTTTAAATGAACTGCACACATTAATAGCATTAAGTAAAAGATAAAAAGAGCCCCCATAAGAGAACTGCTGAGGATTTTAATGCCCCTGGAGCTGCTGGCCGGTATTTGCGGCCTTTCAGTCTGCGGTGGAAGAGGTGGAGAGGGGCGCAGCGGTGCGAAGACCTCCGAGCCGGGATTTTCGGGCGAGATGCTGCGAAAGGCGGGCGCCGCAGCGTCGCCTCGATGGACGACGCTCACGAAAGCCGCGTAGAACCGCAGCTGCTGGATTACAGCATCGGCAGCTCAGCTCCTTTCTACTGTCAGCCCATAATGGCGCGCCAGCATTTCTGTGGGTGTAAAAAAAAAATATTCAGGTTTCCACATTTGTTATATAACCTTTTTTTTTGCTTCATGTTTTAGGTATAAGACAGGAGGTTGAAATCAATCGGGGGCCAGAAACCAGACAGGAAAGAAAATAAAACTAGTGAGGTTGTAAACTCCCTGTCTGTGTCTGAAAGATTTATGAGTGCAGAATTAACAGGTAGAAGCCATTTTAAAACCTTATCGGGTATTTGCACCTGTGGGTGGGGTTGTTAACTGAATGACAACATTAAGATGTATTCCTCCATCCATCCATCCATTCATCCATCCATCCATCCATCCATCCATGCATTATCAATAACTGCCACATCCAAGGTCCTGGAGGTCTGGAGCTAATCTCGGTATCACAGGGTTGTACGCTATGGAACAGTAACTCAGAGTGAACAATTAACCTGAAGCACATGTTTGGACTGTGGGAGCAAACCCACAGAAACACATAGAGAAGATCCACGTAGACTGAGCTGGATTCAGACCCGCACCGGCTGTGTTCCTGTTGCCCGCCTTTTTAAAATATCCCACTGAGAAATGATAGTTTGGACGCACAGACCTCGGAAGACCAGTGAGGTATGAAAAGACTGTGCAACATAAGGCGACACCTGCGTGTTTGCACACGAAAGGGGGTGGATGGGGCGGCTGAGCGGGCAGCAGACACGCGGCGGAACAGCAAGGTAGTGTAATGAGCACAAAATGTCAAAGTTTGAAGACAAAGCAACAAATTGGGCGCAAATATTATTATTGCATGAGACGGACTCATCGGTAGAATATTAAACTCGATTCAAGAGTGATTTTGAGAGCGTGGTAAAATACAGAACCAAAAAAACTCTTTTCATTAACACATTTCATTTGGGTGGTAATAAACTCTTCTCCAAGTGTACAGCCAACCCGAACCCTTCACAGAAAATCTTACGGTTTATGAACAAACTATAATCGGGGCCTCTGAACCACAAACCAGATGATCGGATGACTCGCTGCTGTGTTGGAAGCGAAGAGGAAACTTCAGCTGTTGGATATGCAAATGCAGCGAGTCGGTAGCTGTGCGGATCGTCGTGAAACACGAAGGTCACAGAGAAGTACCTCCTCGAGGGCCCGACCCCATCGACGCCCCAACGCCGTACGTGACACACACCCTCCACGCTGCGTGTGTGTGTGTGCGCGAGAGATGCAGGGCGACAGCAGGAGCTGGTGACTTTGCTCCATCTGAATATCTGGTCCTCACTGCACTTTCCAGGTCCTCTGACAACTAGATCGGCAAAAATAAAAGGAGGATTAAAAAAAAATGTGTTTCCTATTTGAGATCTCCTGCTATTGACCAGGTCGACTGTGCCAAAACAGTGTAGAGATTTGCTGCTATCGTTCAGATCAAATATCATTTTTATCCGATGGAAAAAAAAAGCATCGTCCTTTGCATCCTCCATATAATGGAGAACAATCGAATTTGAGAAGCAACAGAGAAATACCACAAGTTATTAAAATTGTAAGAAATAAAATTAAAACGGTGCTGGAAACATTCCACAACAGTCTGGGTCAGACTGGTTTTCCGCTTTTTATCCTTCTCTCCTTATGTTTATATATGTCTTATGATTTCTAAAATACTTTTATTTGTTCATAACTTCACGTTGTTTGTATAATGTGTTAAGCTGAATATTTTTTCCCGTGTGGTTTTTAACTTAGACATGGTTCCAGGATTTGGGTAAACAAGAACAATGTGATTTTTGGCTGAATTCCTGGGGAATTTTTTCCCTTGTTGTCCCAAAGACACATTTGGACACAATTTGGGGCCTCATTTTCAGACAGATACAGCCAAGAGATGCGCAAAAGAATAAAAATCGACAGAAGGCCGACCTGCCTAACTGCAAACGTTTTGGTGACTGCATGGCTTCCAGGGGTCCGGAGTCCCGGAGTTTGCAAGTGTGGGCAGAACCAGGACAGGAACAATGGAGGCTTAATTGAAAAGCACCATTGTCTTCAGCTGGGTTTTCTTCTTTCAGACCTTCACTGCGGCGTTTTACTGTAGAGGAAAGGCGAGCTGCAGAGGTGGCTAATCCTCGCTGCCTTTCATGCTGAAGGGGAAAAGACCAAAGGCATGGCAAAGTGTCAGACTAAAATTCCTCCCATGAAAGGGAACTGTATGACTGTACCTATGGAGACCGGTTCCTCGCCACGTTGTTTATTTTAGCCGTCCTGACGTGTATTGATTTACCGTGGGAAAAATGTTCAAGGAATTTCGAGTCTGAATAAATCGGCGGAATCAAGGTATTGAGGCAGCAGTCTGCCTGTGTAGGTGACAGGCACCAAAGTCCCCCCCTCCCCCCCGGTCGATAATATGCTAATCCGGGTTCCTCGAGATCCCGGCTCAGTTTTCTAGGACTACGCCGAGTTAGCAGTGACTGGCTCAGTGCGTTCGCGTTGGGCACAGTCGCTGCGCTTCTCCTCTCGCCGCCTAAATCGGTTCCATTCTCAGCAGCCGTATACTAGAGCGGCAGGAGCCTCGGTTTCTCTTCATCGTTCTTCATTTCGGTTTGAAGTTGGACCTGAGAGAAACCACCATCTTTTATTTTCCCCCCAAAGCAGCTTTAAACCACACGTCTTTGTTTGGGTTCATGTGGCGTGAGGGCAGCACTGTGGCCTGACTGACGCGGACCCGACATCATGGGTTGCAGATGTCGCGCTGTAAAAAATGATAAACAAACAAGCAGAAGTCAGGAAATGCATGTTATATAAAGGTAAACAGTTTAAAAATATGAATTCCATCTGTAGTACACATTCAGCCCATATGTGCAACTCCTTCTCATGTGGGCTGCGTGTGCTATGAAGAGGATGGCCCTTCTGTGTCGGCCTTTAAATCGCTGCTTAAAGCTCATTCCTTTTCCGTGGCAGTACTGTTCAATCCTGCAGCTTCACTTCTGCATCTCGTCCACACTGTTTAATCATGTTAGATACCAACCACCTCTTGGTGTGCTTGAGTTTCTAGGAACTTCTGTTATGACAAGGTGACCAGCTCACCTGCACCTCAGCATCACTTGATTCCGCTTCACTGTCCTATACTGTTGTCCTTAGTGGTATAACCTGTCTTAGCTGCTCATACTGGTGCTGTTTCCTGGGGGGGGGGGCACTGGCACTCGGACCCCCAGAGGTTTATTTGACCCGCTGGTTGGGAGATTTTTTTTTTCTCCTCTCCTCTTTTGCTGGCAGGCTTTCTGTTTTCTGCTTATACCCTGTATGGTTGTTCTCATTAACATTTAATCTCTATCTATAGCTTTGCTATATACTTGTTTTCTGTTCTGTTCACTTAATCTGCTGTTTATCTCTGAGTCACACAATAAATTGAACTGAATTAAAAAACTGTTCAGACAGACAGGCAGCCAGTTAAATAGATAGATAGATAGACAGACAGATAGACCAATAGATAGATAGATAGATAGACAAACAGACAGATGGGTGGATAGACAGACAGACAGACCGACAGTGGAAAATTGCAAAAAAGACAAGTTTAGACAAGTTTCTCTCCTGTTTCGGAAATGGGAGTTACGACTCTATATAGACATACATCACAGCAGTGTGAAAGCGGCCGGCGAGCAGCAAAGAGAAGGTTGCGGAGATGCTGATGTGTTGCTTTTTCAGCAGTGGTCCTGCACTAACCTCTGGCTGAGTGTGCTGCTCTTGGCGTGAATGAGCTCAGAAGGAAGGGCTCAGTGGGACCCCTGTTAATGTTTTCTTACGAGCAGAACTGACATGGGGTCAGGACCCATGTGGGCCCGCAGATTATGCTGCTCCACCCGACTGTACAACAACATCGCGTGTCTGGACGCAAACTGTTGCTCTACACTAACACAGCTATAACTGTGTGCGTGCGTTTGTGTGTTTGCTGAATACTGAAATAACCCCATTGCCCTTGAGAAAAAAAACATGCTCCTCAGTGCAGGACAAAGAAGAAGAAGAAGAAGAAGAAGAAGAAGAATCTTGCAAGAATCCTGCAAGGTAACCTACTCTTCCTCGTAGGATGGATTAAAGATGAATATCTAAGTCTGAGAAAATCCTAATCTTGATAACTTCCTTTAAAGATCCAAGGTTTTGTAACACTTCATGCAAATGGATGAAAATCGGATTTGTTGGTTGGAAATGAGTTTTGGCAACGCAGAGGAAAAAGTGAAGATGACATAAGTTAAACTGAACGGACACTAGTGGCAAGTTGAGACGTTTTCGTGTTCGTACGTGACCTTCACCGGTCTCCAAGAGAGATATTGTTTTCTGCTTCCCCCCACCTGCTCAGTGAAACTCACAGTAAAAAAATCTCTTTTTAATTGTCATTCAGGGATTATCGGCAAGTTGGTTTCCACCCAAACAGAAGAGGGATCAACAAAATGCAACTGGATTTTATCACCGGTGCCGCTCGCTGTTATGGCTTGATGAAGAACATTTCCACAAATTTATATTTCCCAAGGAAATAGAAATATTCTGCAGCAGCGAAAGGTCACCCTCCAATCTGAAACTCTCATGGCATGTATTTCAGGGAAATTGAGAAACCTTTCAGCCAAAGCAGACGTGACACTGACAGGTGTGAAGGAGACGCCAGGAAGACGGACGTTTCTACAGCAATCTTCGTAGTGCCATTGCATTTGCAGACTTGCAATGTCAAAGAAACAATCACATCTCTGCATAATAATGAAAAAATAAATAAAATAATGATTTTTGTGGGTAAGTTAAGAATGGAGAAAAGCCTCCGGAAGAAATATAAATTATTGTTATTCGTGTTATTCGTGTAAAAATAGTATTATTTATTAGGGGGAGAATTTGGGCTAAAGGTTCCTGATCTGGGTTTCCTCTCCTGCTGTGGGNTGTCGTAAAAATAGTATTATTTATTAGGGGGAGAATTTGGGCTAAAGGTTCCTGATCTGGGTTTCCTCTCCTGCTGTGGGACTCTTGACCATGGAAATAATACTCAGCCGAACAGCAAGGATACCTTGCTGTGTAAGTGGTCAAGTTGTTGAAAAGTTGCTGGTCTGACACCGTCAGACGCCTCAGGCGAAGGTGTCGCATGAATAAATAACCGCATTTAATTTAATGCAGAAAAGTCTTCCTTTGCACACACTGCTTTCTGGACCAAATGAAATCCCAGATCGCATGCTTTGTTTGGGACCCTGAGGGAAAAAGATCATGTCTTGAGAGGCTTTGTCACTGATCCACCAAGACCCCTTGGGTGGGTGGGGGTTGAAGTCTTCAGAGAGCTCAGAACTGAGAGCCAGCGGAGCACATTGACCTCTCCGTTGGTGAAACAAGAACTGAGTGCGAGATCCCTAATCTCCATCTTCAAAGGCTGTGGGAAAAGCGTTATGGCCCAGGAAAGGCAAGAAATAAATCGAAGGGCTGCATTACCCTTATCTGCTTATGAGTGATTTGCTTTTATGTTCTGGTCTGCAGGCCTGCGTCTGTGTAAAGGTTCCCGCTCCACGGAGTGATGTGAAGGAACAATAAAACACACTATTTTACAATGGCAGCACCTTTCGTGAGCTTATTTGCTTCCTCTGACTTGTGTCGTGGCCGGAGTATCGCAGTCCAGGGGTCGACAAACAAAACGGCGATATTGCCGAGAAAAAAAAGGCACACAAGTGACTCATCTGTAATGTGGAAAGACAAAAAAAGAAGGTGGAGGTAAAGGAATGGGCTTGAGATGGCAAAACTTTGTTCATTTACGGAAGAGGCCCCAAGTTGAGTGGGAGCTGAAGGAAAGGGGTGAAAGGGACACCTGGAAGCAAACGCATTTGGTGACAGATTCAAAGTGAGTCCATTTCTCAGAGTCTGCCACCAATATTGAGGCTCCATGACATCTCCCATCAGATATGACAGCCTCTAGCATCCTCTGAAATTGAGGTTCAAAACTAACCGGCTGGTGTGTCGGAGCAGCGGAAAGGGGACTGAAGCAATGTGTGTCAAACTGAGCTGAAATGGATCCTAATTTCTTGGCCCTGTCCTCCATGATCGTCCCTGCAGATACTGTTCCGAGCAGTCGGCCACGTGATGCTGCATTTTTGACTGCTGGGTATGTATAAAAATGCTCCAAATTCAGTAATATAAACATGCTGTATGGTCAACAGAGTGGTGTGTACATAAACTTACTGTACGGTTACTTGTACAGCTTTTATGACCTTCTATTGTGACCTGGTTGCACCATTTTGAATTACCTTGTATAGTAAGTGTTTTGCAGATTGAAATATAAGAAATTAAAGCCACGAGGATGAATTAAAAAGGTATTTTAACTCAAGTGAGCCTGAAAAAAGTGGGTTTTGAACCCCTTCTCAAACATTCACACAGCAGCTCTGAGGAATCGAGGGATCTCATTCCACCACCCTGTAGCCGAGCTGAGAACCTGCAGACTTGATTTTGGGCCAGCGCTCTTGCTGGGGTTTGGAGAATGATCATATCTTACAAGCAGAGTTTGAATTGCCAGTTTTCCCCTTAGTGCCGTGTTGTTGTGCGTATTGGTGGATATAAACAAACTGTTAAATAGTAAAATTTGAATTTTTGCAGGAAATAAAAAAAGACAGGAAAAACGGCTCATGTTTGCAATATATAGTAAGACCCTGGTTAGTGGTCAGGATAGATTCTTAGGAAGTTGAGCGATAACTGTCGGATGGTTTTGACCCATAAGTTGTGTACAGCAATTCCTGTAGTCGAGAGCAGGGGACGGCACGAAAAATTGACTATAACTGGAAAAACAGTGGTTTCTGTGTCAGTTATAAATGCCAGTATAGGTGTGAAGCACAGTGAAAAGGTGTAAAACACACTTTAATGTATTCTGAGCTCTAAAGTACAGTTAAGCAATATATTGTTCTGAACCATCATTGGTGTTGAAACTATCCTAAAACGCTTTTGTCAAAAATAAGGTGTAAGGCCGCAAGTCATGGAAATAGCCAACATCAGATGTCCCTGATATGACCCATGGCAGCAGAACATGACATTGCAATAACATTCTTACTTTCTGAACACTGTCAGAAAAAAAATCTTTGCGTACAATGGAAACAAAGTGTGACTTCTTTTCTCCAGGGTAATGTAATATCTTTAAAAAGACGTTTTCGCCCGTATCAGATGAGGCCAGTGGTACATTTCTACTGAAGGAAACTTTGACTTCAGCAATTAAATCACAGCACAAGAAATGTGGCATAAATTTATTTTGATCCTTATCCAAGCAATATTTCAAAGGGAAGTAGCGTTTTAAAACATGCAACGTGTACATGAGTTATGCATAAACAAAAGCTCCAATGGTGTCAACAAGGAAAAGCAATTGTAATGTTTATTTGTTCTAGCCTTTCACACGACTTCAATAACTGCTTTATTGTGCTAATTGTATGGTGTAATTTTATTTACCGTAAATAAATAAACACCGCAGATTTATACTGTCTGCATCAGGATCTGCTTTTGTTCACAGGTTTTCCTGCTCTAGGCACACAAGGTAACAACAGTCTATTGTTTCTGCTTACAGTATCAGAAAAATCGCATTTATGATTTGACTTTGTGTGGAACAGGAGGAGCAGCAACGCTGGTCTGACACAGCGTAAGTCCGGCCTGTTCTGAGTATGAACTGCCATCTCTTGAAAAGGTTAAGTAGAAGTGTGGCACCTGTGGGTGTTCTGGCGAGAACCTCCACCTCCTCTTGTGGCACCTTAGTCGTAGAAGTGTAGCACCTGTGGGTGTTTTGCCGAGAGCCTCCACCTCCTCTTGTGGCACCTTAGTCCAGGTCCTCAGCCTGAATCGACACAGCAAAAATTAACAAACGTGTAAATCATCGCAAGTAGCTTAACACAGCAAGTCGCTTTGGGGAAAACCATCGGATAAATAAATACACTTGTTTTGGGCTGGATGTGTGACGCTGTGTCCTGCCAAAGTTTTGCTAACCCTGATTCTACCTTCACTCCTGTGGTCCAAACTTGGATGCAGGGAAGAGGAAAGGAGGAGATAAATAAAGGGCTGCATCTCTCACGCGCCATGATCGATGTTCTCCATTCAGGCCAAAACTATTTGCTTCGTTTCTGAAGCATCTGACTTGACGAATTCGCCTGGACTCAGAAGCGATGGACGAGCTGCCAGCTAAGCGCCGAGTGAAAAGTTTGATGCATTCGCACACTTTTCATGCTTACTTTGCTGTACAAGTGTGGCAAGGAGGAGAAGAGCACGATGCATTTGTGTCAATCCCTAGGGTACTCGACAAGTCCCATGCATTAATAAAGGCTCAGGCACTGCCTTTTCATGATGTTCTCTTCCCACCCTTCAAATATATCAGCATCAAGAGAAAATATATTAAAAAAAAAAACAATTATTGATAACAATATATTCAACTGGACAATATGCCAGTCCATCATAGGCTGGCCACACACTCATTTACACACCATGGGCAATTCAGAGTGACCAAAGAAGTGGAAACGCGTGGTTTTGGACTGTGGGAGGAAACCAGAGCACTTGAAGGAAACCCACACAGACACGGGGCGAACATGCAGACTCCGCACAAACCGAGCTGCTTCTGTGGCCAAACAGCCTAGGTTCCATAAGGCAGTAGATCTGTACCTGTGCGAAGGTAACTTTGAAACACGTCTGTGCCGGACGTGACTCAGTATTACATACATTTGAATGTTTGCTGTCACTTATCTTCTCTGTAACTTTCCAATAGAGGTTTTTCTAAATATTTAATTTCATGCTTCAAAACATCCACTTCAGTGTTTAAAAAAAAAAACAAGGAGAAAAAAAAACAAACAGATCTGCCGGTTTGCCTGTTTCACACGTTTCCTCCATTGAATTCCATTTACATACATCTGAGGCACCAGAGCAGCATTCTTTACACCGTTACCATCGCCGCAAGTTTATTTATCTCTTTGCAGGGGTCATACGTCTATCTAAGTGAAAAGGTTTTTTTGTTTGATAAACAGGTTGAATGGATAGAACTGGCACCGGTTTAAAAATCACAGCAACTGACAAGAGAAACCACAGTTAAGCAGCTCATCTGAATATCATTTTGCTGTTCGCTTCTACTGTAGAACCAGCTGTTTGCAATATAGAAACACATTTTTAGTAGCCAATTAATGTTTTTCTGTCCCAGGCATACGACGCGTTACTGCAAATTGCTGTCGGACGCCGAGAGAACCGGGACGAGAGTCGACGCTGGGGATATCGGCGCTTTGCTGCCGCCGGAGATGGAGCTGCTGTTAGAAACTGTGACAGCTGACTGATCGGCTGTGTATGGGAATTCGACGCAAGTTAATGGCATCCTTTAAGGAGATAAAAGCCTCACGTTCAGTGTCTCAAACCTTCCCTTCATCACACCTAATGGAGTGACAGCGGTGGCTGACGGCTGAAGAACCAGACAAATACAGCATTCGAGCTGCACGACGGCTTTCTGACTTCGCACCCACCTGAGTCAACGGCTGCCCAGTTAAACACAACATATAAATAAATCTATTAAAAACCAACAAAAAGCGCGGAGCACGGGGCCGTTTAAAGCTCGCTTATCGGACGGCTTTTTCCGTTAACCGTTTAATCGTAGGAAAAGTGGAAGGAGCTGCAAAGTGAGTCGTGGCGAGGAATCATTAGCTTGTTGTGTCGGGGAGCGAAGGAACGGCGGACGTTGTTGCCTCCTGGATGGTAACATTTCCGCTTAAATGGCAGGATTTGCATAAGCAGCTCGACTCAGTTTTGACACAAATGTCTGCTGACTGTAAATGACACCTTATTACCGTTAAATGTGGATAATGACAGAAATATTCCTGCCATAATATCAGGAATTATTTCACACGTTATTTGAATCATAATGAGATGAAATTTAACCAGGTTAAGTATTCTGTGACAGTTATAATTCTATTTGACGTAAATAATGACCGTGTGTGTGTGTGTGTGTGTGTGTGTGTGTGTGTGTGTGTGTGTGTTGAAATATTCCTAAAATAACTTTTTTGAAACAACCGGATTTGCCCTGTTCTTTATTGACTTTTGCTGGGTCAGGGTTATTATGTGAGGGTTCATGTGAAATGTGGGCTTTCTGTACATTCCTACCTGGGCAACATTAGGGCGGCACCTGCTGGGTGTTCACCTGCACCTGCGTTGGAAACGTGTGGTAAAACGTCATGGAAACGAGATGTTGCGCTTCACTCAATATTCTTCTCTACGTAAACCTGTCTGTGTGCTTAGAGGTCTGCAGGACTCTGCGTGGTGTATCTTGCCTCATGTTTACAGCTATTTATGGCTCCATCTATCACTGCTGTTTATCCCGGGATGTAATTGGTACCTGTTTTGTCACCTGAAGATGCACGAGTATCACTGCAAAGTCTCCTGGCAGAGGGTTGCGCAGCTGAGATTACGTTCTGGTTCAGTGGCCTTTATGCAATCTGACTCGAGCATCATTCCTTTTCTACAGGTGTTCCAGGAGATACCTATGAAGTTCAAGGACACGGTAACATAAAACTCCGAAAAAAGAAATACTGCTTATTAGGTCCTGCATTAAAAATCGGCAACAATGATGTAAAACAATCGCACGATGCAAGTTGTGAACCTAACACGTTTCTTTGTGTCTCAGTCAGTGTCTGGGTTACATAGAAACTAAAATGAAAACTGAACTAAAAAATGCAGTTTTTTTTTGTTTAATGATTTCTGGATGTTTTACATTTTAAAATGCCATACTTACTACAGGTTTTGCATAAAAGAGCCATTTCAGAAAGCGACTGGCGACTGGGTTAGGGTTAGCAGTATAAGCGGCGGAGAAATTTCAGGTGGAGTTGCACTAAGTTGCCTTAGAGAGAATTTCAGCTGCATGAATAAATATAAACTTGTGGAGGTATTGAGGGTAAGTAAGTTGCCCAAATACTGCACCTCAGCGGCAGAAGTGGGACTCGAACTAGCAACCTTATATAAGTTGCAGGCCACCATTCGTCACTAGGAGACAACCATCATCCGCAGTGAACATTCGGCGATTTAAAAATCAGTTTGTGTTTATTTCTTTGAAAAATTATTCCCAAAGCTTACATTTTTATTTGTTGCACGGAATAGAAAATGCACAGCATGTGGACACACTTGTCCAGAATTGAAAAAGGACATTAAAATAGTGAGGTTGGGGGCTCTAAGCGCCCTTTAGAAGTAGGAGGGTCCCCCGATGTGGGTGCTCACAAAGGCGGGGACCTGGTCGTGTACCGCCAACAAGAGAGTCGCTTCGACGGGGTCCTAAGCAGGGTGACAGAGGCAGACGTGAACCGCCAGGACCATCCGCCGGTGAAGGAGGTAGATAAAGACCAGGTAATAATATGGTTCCATCTGCATTTATATGGGCCGTCGATATCGTACAGGTTGTCTTGTCTCAAAAGAAAAAGTTAAAGTTCCCCATGTTTTATTCATTCAGCTTTATTTGTTTTCATTACGATTATTAGAAAAAAAACAGGAGTTGTGCGTTTCTTAACATACAGGTCATCGTAGCGGGTCTGTCGTATTACAGGATTGAGGAAACTTAGAAACGTTTGTAATTCTGCCGAGAGCACAAAAAGCGTACACGTCTACTGAACACGCGATTAGATGAAGAATACAGAGAAATATTGATGCTTTCACTTAGGGGAAATTTCAACTATGAGGACTGAGATGATATGAAGAAACGCTCAGTGGTGATGAAAGTTAAATTTAAGAGCGCAGACATTCACTGTCAGGAGATGCTGGCAGGAGCCGCAAGACTGACATTTATTGCAATATTCATTTGGAGACTTGTGAATGTTCTCGAAGGCGTATAAAAGTTTCAAATGGACAAATTGCTGCCGCACACCCCTCGCAAATGGAGCGTTCTGCACAACAGGTGAACAAACAAAGGGGAAAGAAATCAAGACAAATGAGTCTGAAGACCAACATATCTGGATCACCTGGCATCCAAACAAACCTTCTTGTTCAGTTGTTTCCACAGCTTCTGGGTTATAAAGAAGAACTCATGACTCTACAGTAAATACTTTATATTTCCTTTCTGTATCTACATTTCTTGATCATTTCAAGAATGTCTTTAATGGACAACAGACATGAAGATGAGAAAAAGAGGAGCAACTAAACGCTTATTACCTTAACTCGTTTTTTGGAAATAATGTGTCTGTGTCTGAGTTTGTCATACTGAAAAGCTCATCCCAGTTATAGCTAAAAGATGCGCAAAAATATAGCTGTATGTTCAGATTAATTTTTTGATTTTTACATTTTAATTTGGCATTCGATCCCACGAGGAACAGTATGAGGGAGATGTAAACATCAGCTAGCTTCTGACTCAAAACAAGGTGCCAGTGAGACGTTTGCGAAAATTTGCCTCTTATGCAAACAGAAAATATTAATCATAAGTCAGTTGTAAAGATAGAAATTCAATGGGTCTGAAAAAGCGAAAAATTCCTCATACGGCTGTATAAGTACGTTAAACAGCTGGGATTTTATGCGTTTATTTTCCGCAACGTTAAAAAACGGCGGAGAACTTTCCCATGGCTGAAGCTCACAGGTAATCCGGGTGAAACTACGGTAAAGCTGTTTGAAAAGCTGCTTGGATCCGGTTGTGCCCGGCGAGTCCCGGCAGGCTGGGGAGTCACAGGACTCTGACTCTGCTGTTGCCTCATCACTCAAGGTGGAAAAATGGTTTTCCTTCACTGGGGGTGACTCTCCTCAAGCAAGAAAGAAGCAAACAAACTTAAACAAACAACACAACTGAACAGAGAAAATTGGAATCGTTCCGTTTTCTTTCTCCCTTCCCATCCTCCTCAGGGAGAAATATATGAAACGCATTTATTTATAAACTGATTCTTATTTGCTATATTCACTGAACCTGGACATGGGGAGAAGTCTCCGGAACACCTTCGGCTGTAATTATACAGTACGGCTCTTTATTTCTCTATCGATTAAGCATCTTTTTGTCAATTTTGCTTTTCCATTAAAAGCATCGTCTTTTCATAACAATTTGAAACCTGCCGACCAAAAGCGGATTGAAGTAAATAAAGTTATAAGAGTGTTAATGACATTTGAGGGACACTTTTGTTTTTCAACTTATTTTTCTCTGAACTGTAATGAAATCTAAGGCCCAAAATGGCAGATTTGCCGATAATAAAAAGTTATTGCAAAGTACAGCGGGAATTTTTAGTGAAAAACTCTGAATAAAAAGACATTTGCTAAGTTACACGTATTAATGTAGCAGCTGCTTTTCCCCAAAGCAACTAAAAATACAGAAATTAATGATTAATGATTAATAGTAATTATTAGTCATTATATCCTTGAAAATTTAGACTAGGATGACTTATAATCACATATTTATGCAGCAGAAAGTAACACTAACTCGTAATTGAGATTCAACACACGCCTTCGGACTGTGGGAAGGAACTGGAGCTCCTGGAGGAAACCCACACGAACGAAGGGGAGACGTGCAAAACCCATCCCATCCGACCTGGGTTCAAATCCACACTCACATGTTCAGCCCAGAATTTGTTTCCGCAATGACAACAATAACCAGTCCAAAGTTTTGCATCGAACATTTCATGTTCATGAAGGAAGGAAGAGTGGAACTCGGAAAATGACGCACAACAGCAGGAACCGGGATTCAAGGTTCGGTTGTATTTATGGGCCTATTCCTGGGTTGGCTGTAGCCAGCCTTCCTTGGGTGGTAGTGCAGGATGGTAAAACCTGGACTGTTTAGACAGATGGGTTTGTGGGCAAAAGTAGCTGCCAAGCAAGATCCTTGGGAGCACTGACTTCGGCTTTGGCTGACTGGTCCAGTCCAGCACACAACTAGGATGTCTAGTCCTAGAACCCGACCTCCTTCGGAGCCATTAACTCAGATACCTCAACTCTGTAGTTCTGTGCTGAGAAGAATACAATGAGACATATTTTCTTCTGCCCCACTCAGAGAGACAAGAGGGGACTTGTGACAGTGAAACAGTGACACTGACAGCCCGGACGAAGGTATCCTTCACCAACAGAAGGTCCGTTTTACTCTCATGGAGGGCCAGTGGTGGGGCATCTTGCGGACCATCCAACCGTACCGATATACAGATAGATAGATAAATAGATAGATAGATACCTAGATACCTGCTGAGAAAGGGAAGAGTTTTGTGCTGTAAGAGCGTAAACCGTGAAGAAGCCAGACTCACGACAGCAGAACATTTTGCCATCCAGCACTGGTTTATATATAGAACCTGGAGCCAGTTCAGTTCTGTTCATAATCTCGGAGCAATTTTTTCTCATTTTGTCTTTCAGGAGATGATATGTTGGAGAATGATATGTCCACTACTTTCTCCTTCTCCCTCCACCCTGCACTGCATTTTCACGTCTGAGAAAGAAAAATCACACGGCTTAAATAGCTTTCAGTATGATAATATGACCTCCCTTACACAGGTGGTCAAAGTCAAACAAATTGACTTTTGTATGACTTTTGTCCAGCACTGCGGCTCGGCAGAATTATCATTTAAATTAGGACTCTTTAATCCGACTGGCTGCTGCTATTATGGGAACTTTGCTTGGTGGACTTTATCACTGTCACCAGATGATATCTCTTCCACAGCAGGCCGGCAAGGATCATAGATCATGTGTCGTAGGCGTCCGACTTGTATAATACACGCTGAAAAAAGTGACGGCGTTAAGGAAACAGAATCCGAATGTGAAAACAGTCCGCGGGATGACAAACGTAACTTTCTGAAAGCAAGAGTTAAAACGTAGGAACGACACCGAATAACTGCCGTGTGACATCGGCGGCTTTGCGCACCAGCGTTTCTTGTCTCAAGTTTGTGTTTACCTCGGAATAAATATCATTATTTCATCCCCCCCCCCCCACTAAATTATTTGAACTAACTTTATTATCTCCCTTTTCATGAAGCCCTTAACCCCACATTTTTTGTAAAACTTTCCAAGGATGATTTTATCAGCAAAATATTATTATTCCTTATTTGGAACCTTATTCCAAGGTGAGTTTCAGTGGTGGGTTGTTACAAAGCCAGAGTGTTTACAAGGTTAAACGCTAACAATGAAATGAGAGTCCGGGATAAAATACGGTGCAGCAGCAAGTGGCGAATGGACACAGTCTACAGGAATAAATGAAGACAAGTAGAAACAAACAGGAGCCACAGGCTGAGGTCAGAGTGAAGATACTGATAATGCGGTGAGACACTGGGGGGAAAAATCCCGGGTTTTTGGTTAAGGTTTCAAATTCGGATAAAGAAACAAACTGGGAATTAAATAAATGGGGCGAAACATTAGATCATTTTGATCATTTTGTTTTTAGCTTCATTTCTTAAGCGTCATCGGTACTGTGTGTGTTATTCTGCTGAACAGTCATTCTGGAAAGTACTTCCATCTCCTTCAGTATGTAAGAAAACGTAATAAATATACAGTGCTGAGGTACGAGTGAAAGCTTGAACCGAAATGAACAGGTGGGCCATTTCCGACGGGAGACAGAGGTGCGTCTGGAATAAAGCCACATACCTCTGGTGGCCTCTGAACGCTACATGCTAATATGACATTTCTACTGTCATGTCTAAAGCAATTTCCTGCTGCATTTTCACTGACTTCTGAATGTCAGCGGAAAAAAAAAAAACCTGCGCCCATCTGGTAATGTACCTGCCGTGTTAAAAAATAAATAAAATAAAAATAAAAACTGCCTAAATAAAAACTGAGCAGCAATGTGGCATTACGGCATTACAAAACGGTGACATCTATACTACAATGGGCGTCAGAGTAGTTACGGGGACAAAAAAAATTCCCGGTTACAGTTTTGATTTAATTGATCAATAAAATTCAATAAAAGTTAATTATATCTGCTGAAAATGACTGAAGCCTCCATTCGGAATTTGTTATGGATTTTTCAGAGTCACAGTGCGCTGCTTTCATTTCCCGTCTTCAAATGCTTTTTTAAAGTGGCCAAAATTATACATAAGAAAAAAATGTAAAATATGAAATATAGGACGTTTCGCTACTGATAAATAATATTGTGTAATCCATTTTGTAGCGTTTCATCCACAAACGGTACGTTACATGCTGAGTACTGAGCACTACAGGGAGCCATATGAGTACCGAACTTATAATACATAATAAATTTGTGCTGTACCATGTTGTACGGACGCAGCCTTGTTCAAAAGGTATAAATTGTTAAGGTTAACATCATTGCAATGGAGTTCTTAGTACTTTGACAGACTGTGGATCTGTAAGGATGTTTCATTCTGTAGTCAGGGCTTCACACGTGCGTATGGAAGCCAACAACATCTGCCAACGGACGATTCTCATCGCTTACGTCACTTTTTATGACATACATTCCCCCCTTTTTAAAACGTCGCGCGTTTGAAGGTAATATTTTCGGCGTAAAATGAAACGAACGGGATTTATCATTCGGCTCCCAGAGAAAACATTCCTCCGATGTCACATTGTCACAGAGAGCCATGGCTTTTTTGCTCCGTACTGGTGGCTCTTGAGCTGCCTGGAAGGACGGAGGACAATAATCTACGCAGCAAAGTACTTTCGATCGCGTGTGAGGAGAAACAAGAGGAACAAATACGTATTTGTCAGATCACCATGATGGGCGAAAACTATACATGCCTTTTTTAAGACATCGAAATTAGCTGGAAGAAGTTATAGATATTTATTTTGGACCCCTTGGGACAAACATGCTTCCGTAATTCTTTGGATTTCTGCAGAAATAGCCACCGACCAGTTCAATATCTTCTTAACCATTTCTAACCATTCTGAGGAAAACAAAAAAACGACTTTATTAAGTGGCGATACCGACTGGCAAAACCCAGGTTGGGCACCTTCTCCGTGTCGCACTGCGCAAAAATGTCTCCCAGTTAAATGTCATGAATTCATCTTTATTTTCACAATATGAAAATGAGGAAATTGTGACATTTAATTTGCAATACAGGAATTCAAGGCACTTTCAGATGGATGCGCCTCGGACAAATTGTCTTGGCCACGGGGTCACGGCTCGAAATATCATAATCATTTAGTCTCAGGGCTCTAAAAGTTTTATGGCTTGCGTTTATCCCAATAGTGATAAATGCTTCTTGATTTTTCTCCAAATTGTCTGTCTCAAAAGCTCGATGTAGAGATTTATGATGTGGTAGAACGGTTCCCATTCCTACCAAAGTCTATCAACTGATAATTATGACTATTTTGGGTTAAATATATACAACTATATTGGATATAGTGCTTGCATCTAAAATACTAGTTGATACCATCATCTATGAAAAGGTAGTTTGACATATGGCAAGCTTTTTGCATTAGATCCCCAGCGTTAGACCACGTCTCACATCTGGATTTGTCACAGATCCTTTTTTGTGCCAGTATGAAGCTTCAGGACGGCGCAGGTTTGACAAAGCAGTTTAATAATAGTCAGAATCATCAATGATTTTCAGTTAAAGGTCCAGATTTATGAAGCTGCCTACATATATTATGAAGGGAAAACTGAACTTGCAAAGTCTGTGCGGCCTAAACAACATTAAACACAAGTAAGTCTTCAGTTCTAAAAACAGTGGAGCTGTTTTAAATTTGAAAGAGCTTCTACGTGACATAGAGCACGTTTTGGAGGTACAACCGTCGGGTCCCTTGTTTGTTCATTACAAAGGCTTCCAGAACTATCAGTGGAACACTTTAATGCAGGTTTCTTAAAGCGAAGCTTCTGCAAAAGTCAGAGATGCTCGGCTTGGGAGGGCAGCTGAGGGTTCGACCGGAGTTTGCCGACTGTCTACCGCTGGCGCTCGCGCAACCACATCTCAAAGTTTCCAATTCCGCTTCGCCATATGGAGGAATCGGGANGGAGGGCAGCTGAGGGTTCGACCGGAGTTTGCCGACTGTCTACCGCTGGCGCTCGCGCAACCACATCTCAAAGTTTCCAATTCCGCTTCGCCATATGGAGGAATCGGGAGGGGGATGTTTTCCTGCCAAAGAATACGAGGAGTCAGACAATGGCTGGTGGAGACGGGGGGCCTCCGTGGGGTCCGTGATGGAAACGAGACCAGGATGGTTGAGATGGAATCTACGCATGCATGGTGTTCACGCGCCACGCAGGCCACTTGGTAATGGGTTTGCTTCTCAACCTTTTTCACCGAAAAATATGAAACACCTATAATAACGTACTTGACAACTGGGTTATGGGATGAAGGGACACAAAAGGACTCAAAAATGCAGGCTTTGTTTTGCTTTCTTCTTCAGCTTGTGAAGGAGGATCCGGATCAGGACGTGTCTCTGGTTCTCACTCTTACTGTGGACAGAAGGGGCTTCAGCGGGGACATCAGGGCACAAGAGCAGCGGGACAACCAGGTGTTTCTGACAGTCGTAACTGGGCGTATGCGTTAGGTCTGGGGTCCAGTGGGGGTGTCCCGGTGGGGGTGTGTATGATGGTCCATATATAATGTGGAGGTCATCTATAATGTGTGCGCAGAAGGTCCCGTGGGGTCCTGCACCGTACGATGTGGTCGGACCCCCACGTATCCCACAATGTAAAACAGAGCCCCTTTTCACTTCTAATTGTTTTATTTTTATAAAAGACAAATAAAAAGACATTGGATCTCATTTCACATAGGAGAGCAGAAAAATGAACAATACATTTTTAGGGATTAATCGGTTCAGTTCAGTTTTTGACATGTTAAGGGTTCTGGTACTGTGGTTCTACCACTATTTAAAGGTTGGGAAATAAGTCTGAATCTGACAAAACAAAATTCACTAGAAGTGTCACCCATCCATCCATCCATCCGTTTTATTAACCACTTTATCCTGGTCACGCTGGTCCGAAACCTGTCCCAGAATCACTGGGCCCTGGGCTGTGACCCGACACCCTTCAGCACAGGAAGACAATTTAATTTCTTCAAATGCAGTTCATTACAGTATATTTGTCACCACTTTTTAAACAGAAAGTGTCATAAACGGTGTTTTTCTCAAATACTTTCACAGCTGACATCAGCACCTTTTACGAATTTGCTGAAACTACGCTGTGTACATCCAGGGACAACATAATAGTATTTTTAAATCTCCAAGTACCTGCGGTTTAACCGTCTCCAGCGCCTTGTTGTGGGTTTTGTATCTGTTTTTTTTTTTTTTTTTTTTGTGCTCAGCCAGCAATGACAACTGTGCCCTCAGATTCGGGCGGCTTAAGTCGGAGCGTACAGAGAGCGGCTGGCGGTGGGTGCAGCTGGCCGACCGCGGTAATAGGCAATATAGGCTGACAGATAAAGAGGAGACAAGCTGTAATTTGCAGGGTCCTGCAGAGAGTAAACAGCTGATAATGAGACCACGGGAAACGCTGCACCGTATTTGCTTTGACTTCTGTGAAGTGCTAGTCAGCCGGAGTCGAAAAGGGCCTCTTTCTGCATCGCAGCCTTGATCTTATGGAAAGTACGGACACGTCCATCCTAACTGGCAATTAACAGACTCGACAACCTGATGAATTTCTATTATTTGACGAATCGGACAAATAAACGCAAATGAAAAAAAAAGATCAAAAATATGTCTGTGTCACAGAACCGATTTTCCTTTCTTGAGGACTTGTAGCTCTGCTTCCATGGGGTACATTTGTCTGTCATTGTTTGGGGAAGATGTTCAAAACGGCTTTATTCTGTCATCTGATAGATAGATAGATAGATAGATAGATAGATAGATAGATAG
>UFQX01000632.1:0-152659 GCA_900497675.1 Arapaima gigas
TGAAAACTATATAAAACAGCAAAACCAATAAAATGCAGTGACTGCAGTGGGTGTTACTGTAGTGAACAGAAGTGACCGAACTGGCGAACTGGGTTTGAACCCGGGCCACACGAGGCAAAGAGTGAGAAAACAGATGCTGGGCACAGTGCTGCCACCTAGTGTCTCGCTCGTGCTCGCACCCATTTCCAATATTTCACTGACGCAGTTCAGCTTCGTTTGGAAAGAGCTAGTTTGTGCCGGAACTTTGACACTCGGATACCGATCTGGGTCTTAATAAATACTTACTAACCTAAACTACTAACCCTCCTGGGCCACAGGCTGCCAGCCTGTGTCCTCCAGCCATCTCTGCCCAGGACCTTTTTTCCGGTGGTCTCCAGGTCAATCCCATCCTTTTGGTGTCTTGCCTCAAGTTCTCAGCGCCTTCTACTCCTCTCACCTTGAGGATTCCAGGTCAGGCCTTGCCTGCATTAATACACACCAGCCATGAAACTGGGAACCTGGATACCAGACTACAGGTATCCTTTTCTCCAAGATGTCTTCCAGTGTTAAGCTACTTTCAGTGGTGCACACTTTTATACAGCTGGGTAATTTTTACTGCATTTATTTAAGGAATGTACCAGAAGGGTAAACTCAAGGCAGCCACCTGCTGCCCCTTGTTTTTAACATTTTTTGGTTGCTTTGAATTCATGACAAGTTGTTATGCCTCTGGCACAGATACCTTCCACCCACGTCACTGTGATACCTTCTTGGCCCAGCGGGACTGTGGTGCGCAGTCAGTGGCTCTCAGTGGCATAGGGACGCAGGGATTAGTGACGCCGCTTGTGCCCACAGGGTCCCCTCCTTCGCTGTCCGCCACCCGCCACACTGGGTGACTTGACTGCGATGTCTTCGTGACAGATCTGAGGCGCTTCCCGAGACACCAGCTTGTGTGTGTGTGTGTGTGTGTGTGTGTGTGTGTGTGTGTGTGTTTGGTGCAGGAGGTTCTGGATTCTATCCTGGATTTTGGATGACTGAACCACAGTCTACTGGTTTTTCCCAGCGTGCACCTACTGAGCGACTCCTTAGTTCCTGTAAGTCCAACCTAACCCTGCCCAGCATGAAATAGAGGGAAATATGAAGTTTTTTAAAAAATTCAGCTAGAAGATGTTTTTCTTCGCAGGGTTTTTCTGAACAGAGGGGTGATTTTTACTGTCTCGGTTCAGGTTCTGTGCCTCGCTCAAGGGTACAACAGCAGGTGGTGGGTTCAGAATCAGGCAAGGCAGCAGCTTTAGTCACTGCGTCACCCTTTGCTGCCCTTTTTGCTGTTAAAAATGACTTGAATTTCGTGGTGTTTTAACACCTGTTTGAATTTCTGCTCCAGATTCCCTGAAATGATGTTCCAGTCATGCAGGAGGAGCCAAGGATGCTGGGACTGTGTAGGACTTGAGGCGTCAGCTCCCCAGCTTGATCCCCCTCCAGCCCCAGTGGTCCTGAACATGACAGAGCAGGTGAGCTCCCCTGCACCCCCCCAACACCCTCCAGATGCCCGAAGAGAGACAAGCGTGTTGGAGAGGCGTGACGGATGGCGTGTTTTCACACGGCTGCCGCTGGACGCTCTTTATCCTCCACCTTTTCAGCTGGCTTAGGTCCTACATTAGGTAGTATGACGCACCATATTTATACACATACGGTTGTCTTCACTTTATTGTTTTCCTTCCCCATCCTATAAACTTCCCATTCTTTACTTTTGTTACACCCACCCTGGTGAAGCGACGGCCCATAATGCCTCTTCTCTGTGATCCCCCCCCCCCGCCAGGCTGTCAGTGCTCACGCGCGTCGCCGTTTTACCCTGCTGCACTGTGAAACAGGGGTGCGGATGAGAATTTTTTGTGAGAGCGCCGCTAAGTTTACACGGTTACTCACCCTTACTGGCCAAGAAAAGATGTTTGCGGGTGAGTTTTAAAGACGCGGCGTGGCCGGTGGCTGAAGGCGGCTTTTACTCCACCAAAGGTGCTGAGACACTCAATAATGTGAATTTGGTTAAAATAAAAAATTTTTAAAAAACCCTAGAACGTGAACACATCTACATTTTAACATGTTTCATTTATGTCTGCTTTCATTTGTTTTTGTGCCATTATGGGATGTTAATTCTTTTATGTTTTACCATCAAGCCACCACTGCTTGAACCTGCTGCTGTGCTGAAGCTGAGGGCTGTGCAATGAAAAATCAGTGCTTGTCACTCTTCAGTCTATAAATGAGTCCCTTGGAGTACAAACCTAAAATTTACCTTGGACAAAGGTGTCATGTAAAACAAGGCTAATGATAATCTGCCACAATATTTTGGAAATGTTCTACATGGAACCAAAATGGTTCCGCAGATGTGCGAACTGAGTTAAGGTGAACGCCGCCTTTTCTAAGTGAGCCTCGCCGGCCCGTTTCAGCCATTTATGGGAAATTACACGTCGAATTTGAGCACCTAAACGTCCACAAGAAATGTCCTTCTTGAGCCAGCATGGTTTAGGGTGGGTGGGCACCCTATCCAACCTGCTCCCATCACCCCAACAGCATGAGCTTAATCCAGACTGATCACTACCACCACCACTGACCGTTTGCACAGATTTTTTTTACCCCTTTATTTTGTATTTACCTATTTACCATCTTCCTGTCCGTGAATTATCTATCGATCTACAGGTATCTATCTATTTACCCTCTCATTTATTATCCGTATTATTAGCTGCCTCGATTTGTCTGTGTCTTTTTTATATTTGCCTCTTTAGTCTGTTGTGCGTCCCAGGAGGAACGACGTTTCGCTCTCCTCGTTCGCCTGGATAAGCGCAGGGTGGCAGTGACGTGAACTCTGAACCGCGAACCTTGGCTGGAGGAGAGTGAGAAAACCCGAACGTTTCACCCAGCAGGGAGACACGCCAGGCAGATGTGAGCCTGGATGGAGAACAAACGGCGGCCCATCGAAAAACAAAAAATCAAAGTGTAACCCGCCACAGGACGTAAACGATTTAAGCAACAGGCTGAGAAGAATTAGATTTGGTGTAATAACCCGGTGTGCTGTGTCTGGTAATGGAGTAAAAAAAGTGCTGCGAGTGAGAATTCAAGCCCCAGGCCCATTTGTCCTGTAATACTGTGAGCATCACGCCAAGTTATTCCTTTTCTCTTTACCGCATTCTCACTTCGGGGTTTACCGCCGGTGTGGCCACACGAAGCTGGTCCTCCAGCTCAGCCTAATGTCGCCATTAAGAGGATTGCACAGAATTTAATTTTTGCCCATTTGCAGAGCACCTCACACCTCCTCCTGCACCCAGGGAATCTGCAATGCGACACTTTCAAAGAGGTTCCCCTCAACAAAACCTGGGGGGGGAGGGGGATGGATGAGCATTTTTCTGGAGAATACAAAGTTGGGAAATGGATGTCCTCGAGACAGACGATGCGGAGGGGAATTGCCACAAATAGTTTTTCTGCAGACTATTACCGTCAAACCCTGCGACGCGCCCGTCCGGGTTGTGAGAAATCGACTTCGTGATGAATTCCGCTCGAAACGCCTGCGTTGACTGACAAGAGGCACTTCTTCATGTTTATCTGCACCAGATTTGGATTTTCTTCGCCTCCTGACAGCTCAGTAGCACAAGAGCAGCACCACCATGTGGTCTTCGCAAGAACACCTTGGCTTCTGTGCTGTTCCCGGCCTCCATTACCCCTTGTTTTCCAGTTTCAACCGTCAGTAATGGTGCTCTCTGTTTGAACCAATAAAACAAAGTCGCCTTCTTCGCCGTGTTGGTTTGTTTACGCGTTTTTCGCCGATTCCTTTTGCCTTTACTGTTTTGTTTTTAAGCGGCTGTTAAAGGGAAACTCAATAACTATTGAAGTAACCCCAGTCATTATATTGGAATTTACTCATATTTTAATGCACACGGTGCCAGTTTTGGAGCTCAGGAATGAATAAAAATTTCTACCACTGAAAAGAACGGGACTTACATCTTTGGTTAATGTCAGTTCACCTCAAAAAGGGTTTTTCTCAGGGGCGAACTACCACTGGAAGGAAAGGGAAGACCGTATTTGTGAATGACATACATACTGCTGGATGAATTAGGTGTTTTTAACAGGTTCTGGACGTGGAATTGGCGCTTGAAAAGATATGGCTGATATCGCGAGGTTTCCTCCTGCTCAGGAGCGGCTCGGCCGCCCAGAAGCTCACCTCTCCTCACCTTCCTCCAAGAATGGGAGAAACAAAAATGGAAACTTGATTTTTCCTCACATTTCAGGTGCAGGAACATCAGAAAGGTAGGATTTGGGCTTTAACTTGACGCTGCGGCAGTGGGCAGCAACGACTGCCTCCGTTCCGGTCAAATAGGAAAAGGGAGCAAAGGAATGGAGGTCTGTTTTTTACCTCTGAAAGAATAAAAAGTTTACCTGCAGAGGCCTGGACAAGTGGGATTTAACATTGTAAATCTTCTCCTCCTTTTCTCAGATTCCTCTTTAGAGAAGCAGTGGCAACAGACGGCTAAAAAAAAATTCATTCTTTCATGATGCTTTTCTCTGGAAATGGAACGATTCACCTGTTTATACAACTTGGTCAACTTTCGCTCGGTTTAAGGTCTTTTATTGTCACCTTGCTTGTGTTCCCATCTTGTATATGAGCTGAATACTCTTGGCGGTGAAGAATGTTTGTAGCCACCGAGTTACTCGTGACACACGAATGGTACCTTGTGATGTGGTCTGTTGTTCCTGCTGCTCCTCATTTGCAACTCGAGAATAAAGACGTTTGGTTTTTCCTAGCAGAGGAGCAGCGATTTGAACCGACAAACAGCTCCAACCGCTACGCCGCCTGTGTCTCCCTGGCGTTACGGCAGCCGGCTCAGCCCGGACCTCCCTGCGTCGCCATTGCTATGGTGCTATGAGGCAGATGAGTTCGACGTGAGAAAGGCAAACAGAGGCTGGGAGCGGCAGAGTGGCGGGGAAGCGCCTGAAAGCGATTCCAAACAAATCACTGAGAACTGTTGGGGGCAATCATATAATAAAGCCCACTGAAATGTACAAAACAAATCTTTGCTGACTTAAATTGTTTATTCGCCGCCTTATTTTACGCTGCATTTGCCAACACGGGCAAACACATCATTTGCAAACATTGCTGGGTCTGGGGGACAAGGGCGGCATTTTCTGGTCGCGCCGAGCAGCATCTGAAGCCAAAGTTTTCTCATTTTTTCTGAACGTTTGGGTGAAGCAGCACGTAGCTGTGGGTGATTTAGAGCCGGGTCGGCGATAGCTGGTCCGTTTCCCAAGAAGCGGGCTTCTTCACTGAAATAAATAGACAGAAATAGAAGAAGTGGGCAGCAGGCAGAGGCCCGCCGTCCACACGAGTGACCGTGCAAGGAGCTGGAACTGCCTCCCGATTCAGTTTGTTTGAATTTTGAACGGATATTCTGCTCTTTAAAAGGGGTGAAAATTGATGTTTCAGCCAATTGACCGGTGAGTGAGGTGCGTGGTGCCCTGTTCCTGTGCAGCAGGGCAGCGTTGTCGCGGCAGCACCCTGCGTGTGTCAAGCGGCCAGCGGCCACCACCTCCCCCGGCTTCCAGAGGTAGAGGGGGATGCACACCAGCGGGTGGCACCCTGGGGGTGTGCTGTGGGAGAGCGGGGGGCGCACAAGGCCAGCAGCCCACATGTTCACACGGCCTCCTTCCATGTAGGATCACGCTGTCTGTCAGCGATGCTGTCAGCAGACGGGGGGGCCTACGTTCTACCCACACCCACCGAGTGGTATCGCCATATCGCCAAACTTGGACCCCGGTGCCTCGGCAACGTGTACAAAACCATAGAAGAAGCTTTGGCATTATTACGTGAGCCTGACTTTGTCACTGCCATGTGCCATGTCACTGCTGACCTGTGTAAACATACCGCCTTTATTATGAGCCCATTTTTTCCGCCACAAATCCTACATTTATTTCCCACGTCTCAAATAATTAAATTACTCTTTAGCAGAAATCTGTGTAAAATCATGTAAATCTGTAAGCTGACTTTGGAATAACACAAGCAGCGGGTGGCGTAGTGGTTTCTTCTGCTGCCGTGCGTTTGGAGAGTCGTGTTTCAACCCTGAGCCTTGCTTTAGCACCCTGGATCGAGGTAGCTACCCTGCACAGATAGGGTAAGTTTTACCCTGCTGGATAAATGGGGTAAAAAGCAGTGTAAGGGGCTTTGGCGAGGAGTCAGCTTAATAAATGTAAACGAAACCTGTGAAATAGCGGCTCTGGCCAACAGAGGGCGCCCTAACCAACCAGTAGGCTGAAAAAAATGTTGGGAATAAATGTGAAATAGCATCCGGAGAGCAGAACAGCAGCGGCTGCATGAAGCTCCTCGAAGAAATGAACGTCCCAGAACCGGGGGAGGTCAAATGTGCGGAAAGCCGGTTCTGCTTCCACGAGTCCACGCAGCACGCGGCTACTCCCCGCGGAGAACCTGCGAGGACAGGTGCGTCTAACAGCACGGATTCGTCCCGTAAAACACACCGGCGCACCAAACAAAGGCGAGCTGTAGCTAAATCTGAGGGCCGCAGCCCAAACAAGGATCAGCCGTCGACACACGAGGCGTTTCCGCACCGCAGACCCAACACCAACTTGGTGCCAATCCGATTAGTGACCGGATGGGTTTTGGGTCTCCTGTCAGAGGTAATCTCTTAAAATACTGTATACTCCAGCAAATGTCGGGCACATATCCAGAGCCAGGACTTCCCAACTCAACATAATTGGCTCTAACCTGGTGCCGCATAGCTGGGTAAGAACACGGTTTTCGGGGCCTAAGACAGACTGATAGGAAAATGAGATGCTGTCCGGTCGCTTCCTGAAACACGTGGAGGGAGGCGAGAGGTCCGGTTACAGACGTGCGCCGGCACGCTGGCCTCGGTCTGCCCGCACGGCATGTTTTACACCCGTGTAACACTAAAAACCATGTTGTGTGTACTCTCTGGTCCTCAGCATCCCGTGGAGAAGACAGCAGACTCCTTTCCTGCTCACTCCGTCAATAGCAAAACGTGCCGGTTACCACGGAGGTTCTTACTTTCTGGATAATATAATGCCTAGCTTTTTGTCTCTGGCTAAAAGAACCATCAGCGACACAATGTCATAAGCTTTTCAATCGATTTTTGACCTCAGTGGGAAGTTAAACCAGCCCCGTGGTAGAATCACTGCGGATGATTCAGCTGGAATAATAAAGGTGTCATAATAATATGTGTACGTTCATTCACGTCCCTCGGCAGACGGTCAGAACCAGTATTTACCATTTTTTATTAGTCAAATTAAATTAGTTTCCTCCTCGCTTGAATGGCAGTTACACGTGAAGTGTGAAACACGCGCTGTTGCTGCTTCACCGGAACCGGAAAACGCAGCTTCGGTCCAACACGTTGTTTAAACAGACATTTACGGTCACTCGCAGAAGCTCACAGAGGCCTTACAACTATTTCACTGTTTTAGAAATTTTTCCGGAATCAGTATGCTGGGCGGACGTGCAAAATGTGCAAACTGTGCGAAGTTTATCGGAAGCCACGGCTGACTTTTCGCGCTCACCGAAGAGCTCAGATACTGATCGGCATTATCTGTGCGATGAGTGAAAACTGTCGCACATTTTAGTCAATGTAGGGGTTTTGAACGCAGCGTTTTGTGATGTTTGTGTGCCTGCTGCACGGGAAAACAGCGACTGTTCCTCTGGAACAGAGTGACTTAGGAAGCAGTCTGACGTTCCGAGTTGTTTCCGTTTCACTGATGCTCTCGCAGCGGGGCCGAGGCCCGCGATCTGCGCCGTCCGACGACGAGCTGAACGGAGGGAAGTGCCGCGTGTACGGAAATTATGCACAAATAAATAATGCAAACCCTAGAAACAACGCAAAACACCGTCGATAACTTTGAATAAGTTGAGAAGTATGCAGATACATTCAGCTTTTCTCCAGATTTCAGGTAGTTCACATTCCCTTTGGTCGACATTAACAAACAGATTACATAACATAGTATAAAAGATAGGAAAGATTAACAACTTTATCAGCAACGTTTCATTTGTGTCGTGTTATCGAACCATTACTGTTTCTGATAACCATCTTCTTAGTTATTATACTGATGTAATAACAAGTAACACTACGTTGTTGCAGTTTTATTAGGGTGTATGTAAAACAAGGAAACATCACATGCGTCCGACTGCATTTTACAAGATATTTAAGTGCCCCCCCACCCTGAAACCCACATTTATGGAGAAGGAGTGCAGTAAAATGTGAAAGTTTCTGTTTTCTTTACACTTCATTATTTAGGATGTTCTGTCCCTTTAACTGAGTGACTCGGTGGCATTTGGTGGCCGGGAATCGCGGCTGTTTGTTTGTGTCCCGGGGTAAAATTGTACACAAGACCGTCATTTAAAATGGAAATACTCTAGAAACTGTTTTTCTGGTATTTGTGAAGTTTCAATTTAAAACCCAACCCTTGAGTGTTTTGCGATACACCGTATCTGCAGGAATAATGTGTTCTTTTGCAAAACATGGGCACAGATAAGAAGTGACCGTGAGCAGAAATCACTGCTTCTGACTGACGCTGAACTATCCTTCCCCGCTGGAGGGCAGGACCCCTTAGCAGTGGAGACCCTTTACTGCCTCGCGTCTCACCGTTCTGTGGCTGTTCTGTATTTTAGTCCATATCATTTTCTACAATGTGCAAGCAAAGCAGTCGGTCTGTAAAGGAGCTCCAACTATGACGTGAGAAAAATATCCACTTAAGCAAACACATATTCGTGAAAACTTGTTTGCCCGAATTTACCGTAAAAAGACTGATCTGGTGACTTTTACCTTGCCGCAGTCTGGGGAGATGAGCAGAACGTAAGTGGAGAAAACCAGGGGTGAACCGTATTCAAATGAAAAAAAAAATCATATTAAAACAGCTGTTATTCCAGGGGAAGTTTCTTTAAAAACAATCTGAAAGTTTAAGTCAAATCCTCACTCGTGGTTTGAGTTTGTTGGAGCAGAATTACTTCGCTGTATTAAGTGCCGGACCCTGGTTTAAACACGACTAAGCACACGAGTGAGACACAGCGCTTGGATGATGAACGGGGGAACTTGAGAATTAAAAAGAAAAAGTCGCTGTTTTACACCAAAACGATTAAAAAAAAGAGATTCGTCCAATTTGACTGCCACTACGTAAATCATTTTCACAAGCCCCCTTGTGCCTCGACCCTGCCGCTTGCTGAAATAACTAAGATGGGAATAATAGCGGCTTCTTCTCGTGGCTCTTTGAGCAACTTAAAAAACTCAGCGAGGAACGGAGGCCTTGCAAGGGGGGCTTTTCACAAGCAAACCATCAACAGGCTTTACTTGTCCATCTTTATTAGCAAAATCCAACACAGAAAATGGATCCCCTTGCTTATCGGTATGGTGCTTTCTGTATTTGAGCACGAGCCAGAGGTCGATCAGCAACATGCCACCAAATTATAGCTCTGTAGCCTTATTATAGTGATGGAGGAGATGGGAGGGAGGCGGGGGGGCGGTTAAGAGGATACAGCAGATTAGAAAGGAAAGTGCAGCAATACACTGCCTGCTTTTGTAAACCCAATTTCCAAGGGAAAATGTGTCCTGGGGCAAAAGCAGTCTGTCACAAACCACTTGTCCCATTATAGATACGACAACTTGTTTTGAGATTCCAGCCCCCCCCCCCCCCCCCCCCCGAGTGACAGAATGTCTTTTCTGTCGCGAAGCGCGCTGTGCGCACAGACATGTGAGCGAGTTCAGGAGGAAAAAAAAAGAGCCGACAAAGCGCTCGGAGACGGAGGGGTGTGGTGGGGCGAGCGGGGGGCACCGAGTGCCCAGAAGGGAGATGTCCTGCGAGCGGAGAGAGGGCTGCAGTGATTTACAGTGGATGGTGAAAAGGCCAAAGTGTAATAAATCTGTAACACAAGTTGCAATGCAAACAATAGGTTCCCATCCCGAGTGGCGATGGCACTTCAGCCACAGAGCGGAACGTTACTCTGATCCAAAGTGACCGTTTCAGAACTGCCAGCCAGTTTATCGGTAATAAACTAGTTACCCGGGTTAGAAAGTAGAAAGATAAACAGCAAACTGTATTACACCGGTAAGATGTTCATCGCCGTGTGTGTGTGTGTGTGTGTGTGTGTGTGTGTGTGTGTGTGTGTGCGCGTGCGTGTGTGTGTGTGTGTTGCCACTTTGGGTTCTTCCAGACAGAGATTCAGCTTTATAAAGATAAATATTGCCCATCCTGTAATGACAAAACACAAGGAGTCCATTCTATCTGCCCTTTCCGTCAGAGGCGACCAGAAACGCGTCAGATTTTCTAGATTTACCCAAATTCCCTCTATCGGTCTCCTGGTAACCCAGGAAAACTTAGGGCAGGCTGGGCCCTGGTGACAGAGGTTAAGACAGGCCAAATATTGCTCAGTAGCAGCGGCAAAACAAAAAAAAAGAAAGAAAAAACCGACTAAATTGAAAACAAACGACAAGTCGCAAACCTCGCGTTGCTCCTGACATTAGCAGCAGCGTAAAATGGACTGATCCATTCCAAATGTGGGGTCCGGCGCTCCAGGGAGGGGCCTCATAATGCAATTCTTATTAAAAATGCAGTTTTGGAGGCCTTCAGGTAGCCACAAGAATGGGATGTGAAAGCAAGGGGGGGTGTTTAGTTTAAGTGTTCTTTATTAGGCCAGATGGGCATTTAAACTCTGTAACTGAGCCCCTGAGACCCTCCGAAACAGAGGAGTCCTGTGTGAGCCGCCTCCTCGGAAACGGTCGAAAACCTGGATGAAAACACCATCTCCTTCCTGCAGGTCCAAGTAGAGCCTCGCAAACCAGCACCTCTAATCTGCCCCCAACACCCATCCACCTTCACAGGCAGTGGGTTCAGCTCTCTCTCCGGAAGCCAGAAGCAGCTTGAGCAGCTACACGTGGGTGAAGTGCTGGCTGCGCAAACACCGAGTTGCCGTACCTCGCAGACGTCTCCGTTTCGAGCCTCACTGAGCAGTGTGAAGAACTGATGGTGAGAGGAGGAGACTGACCACACACCTCACTTTTGGAATTTGAGTCTCCACAACTTTTATTCACCCTTTTACCCGCACCTCACTTCCGTCCCAAATTCTTGCAAACAAACCCGGGTCCGAGCGGTAGCGCGGGACTGTAGTTTGCCATTCCTTTACCAGCAAGCAGCGAGGCCGCTGGTGTGAGCTGCCAGCGGTGGGAATAACTCAGTCGTGAGTTGCGATGTCCCACTTGCTTTTCCCCCTCAAACCGGCCTCCGTGGAATTCAAGCTCCGCGGGGTCCGCGCCCTGCTTCTCACGGGCCAGGAACGCCGCGCATCCCAGCCGGCTGAGAAATTCCACCCACTTCACCTGACATCACCGAGCGTTTTCTCACCGCGACAGCTGCCCGCCCATGTCATCGTCCAGCTGTGTTGGCATGGCGACACAAACACTTTTTTTTTTGAAGCTCCTCTGCTACCCCCATCCCAGCTGTGGGAGGCCAGATCTTGTCGACACCTGCTCTGGGCGGGGTTATGCCCCGGGGCTGAGGGTCCTGGGAGAATAGCAGAAGAACTCCAGCCTGGCAACCATGTTTCCGCACACAGCCCCCGGTTGGCAGCAGGCCGAAGGCCTCTTAGGGCAACCGCTCACTTGCGGCCCAACACATATTCAGTGAGAAAAAGCTTTAGGGTGCAAGAGTTTAACCCCTCAGCAGAACTCATTTCCCATCCCGCCTAAAGTCGCCCTCTTTCACTGTTCTACCCGCCTTGCAACTACACACATACAGGTAAAGAACGGCTAAAACGGCAAACGTTTGCCACACAGCTTGATCAAGGTCTGCCGAACACGCTCCACATTTTAACTCTTCGCCGCAGACACACGATAAACCCCGAACGGTGAAGCCCGGCCGGAGGAGGGGAGCGGAAAACTGCCTTCGGAAAAAAAAGGGCATTCGTGTTTTTCCTGCCCCCCCCCATTACGTTGCAAATCCATTTAGGCAGCTAACAGCGTTCTTCCTGCAGCAGGTTCTGGCCAGTCGTCCGCTCGAGTGGGCCCTTCTTCCTCACCCCAGGGCCCCTTCGCAGACTCCCACCATCAATTGAAATCATTCGATGCATTAATTCGGTTCAAATGTTCACATGACTTGGGTTACAGAAGGCCTATGATAGCTAGTTGACAACTGCAGATCCAGTATTCGGTTCGGTGTGTGTGTGTGTGTGTGTGTGTGTGTGTGTGTGTGTGTGTGTGTGTTTCAGCGTACACTGGAACCCAGGCAGCAGAAATGATGAATGTCTGTATGAATTATAACAGTTTGGATGATTCGCCCAAAGGTCTTGCCAGGTTCTTTTTTGGACAAAGATTGAAATGTTCATTTAGGGGGCAGCAGGTGGCACGGGGTCAAGTCCCACTCCTGCTGTAGTACCCTTAACCGAGGTACTTACCCTGGATCGACAGAGTAAACATTACCCAGCTGTATAAATGGACAAATAACTGTAAAGTTGAACTTTGTAGGTGACCTTGGACGTCAGCTAAATAAAAGTAGATGCTGAGCGGTAGGGAGAGTCACCAGAGGCCCTCTTAGCTGGGTGGGCTTCACCTGCTCAAACGATACATTCGATCCTGTCAACTTCCGTCAAACACCAACAAATGGTACCAGACCACCTAGAACTTGGTAATTCCAGCACGTGAAGACGAGAGAAGAGCTGGGTTCCTTGGCAGGAGGACCGCAATCTCACACCCACGAGGGCTTCATTAACACTCAGTCAATTGAGGTTTGCCAGCGAGACACAACGTTTTAAAAACGTACAAACTCTTACTTTCGGGCTCACCGGTATTCTTAGAGGGAGCGCCGGAATTTTCATTTTTAAAAGTTGACCTTTTAAGGTCATTCAAGGATTTTGAATTAAACTATGCCTCTAATCCTGCAAAACCAATTTATTCCCCTCCGCCCACCTGCCCACCCAGTTCCCCCATCGCGAATCACACGGGGGGCTTTCAATTGCGAATATTCTCTAATTCATTGTTATTTTTTCCCTTTTGCTTGGCAGATGCCTTAAATCGGGTATTTTACATATTAACCATGTATACAGCCGCGTAGTTTCCGACTCGAGCGATTTAAGCAAAACACCTTGATAAAATGTGCAGTAGAGGAGTCTGAGATGTGACTTGTTTTTCATTCTTTATACATCTAGCTGATGCTTTTCTCCAAAGTCTCCCTTGCAGTGATTTCCGGATATACGACTGGGCGATATTTACTGAGCGGGTGATCAAAATACCTTGATGTAACATGAGATTCTGAGATGACACTTGAATATGAACTCAGCTCAGTGCTGTGTAACCACTACCGTTCTTGCTGTCCTTACGGTGGGTGACGAATGACACAGTGGACCGGTGTGGGCTGCCCATCCGTCATGATGGAATAACCAGGAATGGGGCCCTACTGGCGATACCTTCGGCAAAGATACGTCCAGCGCAGCGGAGCTGAGATCTTATCAGGCCGCGAAGTAAAGAACATAAGCCGAGGGTAAAGCGGAGGAGGACCGCTGACGCCGCCCAGCCTGCGTTCTGCATGCCCGTAAAGTGCCGCTCCTGCGTCTCTACCAGCTGGAAATCTTTACGGTGCAACTTGGCTCCTGGGCACTCGGCTACATGGAAGGCGGCTGCAGCTGTTCTGAGGTTCTCATTCGACATCGGGGGGGGGGGGGGTTGGGAGGGTTTTAAAAAAAAGTNGTTGGGGGGGGGGGGGGTTGAGAGAGTTTTAAAAAAAAGTTAAAAAATACATTAACAAAGAGACGGTCCTCAGCTCCCTTTTCTCATTACAGAACTTTCTCCGTTTGGCATAACATCACACCCTGCTTGCTCCGCACATCTGCACTGGTACAATGAGCTGGCCCTGGGTGCGGGGGTGAAGGGGTGGGGGGGTGAGCAGGAATCTCAGCTGTTCTGGTTGTCAGTACCCTGGGAAAGTGGTCTCTTTCCCCCCCACCCCGCCTCGGCCCTGACACCACTTGTGACCTTATCGCCCCCGGTGCCTGCCAAACCCCGAGGCCCCCACGGGTGCTGCTCATACTTTTGGGCTGAGGCTCCAGAATGATGGAAGCTCAACTCTGGGGCTGCAGAAGAGCAAGAGGACCCAGTTTCCCCACTTGATAACAGGCGGCCGTGTGGCCGCAGCTGACGTCTATCCCGCTCTCTGGCAACAGACAGGACTATAGCATGTATATAACCAACTTCTTTATATCAAACACACACACACACACACACACACACACTCCATCCCCCTCAAACCACGTTAGTATTCACCCTACATCCCCATTTACTGCATGCATGACAGTAAAACCATATGAGTAAATCCCCTCCCTGCACGTTTACCTGCTCGGCGACAGGGGGGGTTACTGAAAGTTTCTTTTGTTAAATGTATATTTTTATTTTTTCCTCAGTTTGCTGTAGTGCAGATAAACTGACCTTTTTCTTTTAGTGAGCAACCAAACTCCCATAACCACCCCCCCCCCCACCCCACCGTCATCTGGAATGGCGCTCTGTACCACCGAGGATCCGGTAGGTTTAAATTGTACCCCTAATCCTGCAAATTAAATCCCCGCCGGGTCAACTCCCCCCCCCCCTCTTCTTTTGCTTCCTGATCACAGCTGGATTGTTGGAACAGGGCAGTAATGGGGGCTGCGCCATATTATCTCCAGTATAAGGCCTTGTAATCCCGGACTCACCGGTATGTTAAATCCCGCTGTAAGTGGCTGCACGCAAACACAGGTTGGTTAAAACTGAGCCCAGATGCCAAGGACACAGGACCCCATGCAGAAGCGATGCTCAGCTCAGGTGTTTCCCGTTCAAACCCTTCTAGTGCTGGACCTGAACAAACCACGCCCTTCCCGCATACAACAGGGTCCCTTTTAATGAAAATCTGCTTATGTCAAGGGGGGGGGTCAAGTTTTCATACGAGATACGGGTCTTATGATGCAGTGCAACAGCATTTGTTCCCCTGGTGACGTGTTTGTTTTACGTCTACGACGCGTATTTTCATCTCTGCCTACTTTGTGAACACTTCTGTACTTCTGGTAGCACCAACCATCTGATCGGGGTAAAGAGATCATAGAAGGAAAAGCAGATTAGAAATGAGTGGTATAAACATTGAAATATGAACTATTTCAAATGTTCTGTTATTCTTAACTGTTTGTCCTGGTCACAGGGGCCCAGAAGTTGTCAAGGAGTCACTGGGCGCCAGGCTAGGAAACTAACACCCTGGATGAGGTGCCAGTCCATCACAGGGTGGACAGACACAGACACACGGGAATTTAAAGGGACCAGTTAACCCGAAACACGTGTCTTTGGACCGAGGACAGAAAGCTGGACGGCACCGCTTCTGACACCACCCGCTTTTCACCTTACAGCTTCAGTACAACAAATATCCTCACGCTGTAAACAAAGTGTTTCTCTTCCGCCCTTAGAGTCGGAGTCCGCAGGTGAACCTGACCGCCCCGAAGCCGGCTGCCTGTCGCGCCATTCGTGGTCTCCGTTTTAATTTTGACAACTGATCAAATTAAATCATTTTCTGTATCATTATCATCATTTCGAGGGAAGAAAAGGGTACGTTTTAGTTCACAATTTTTGTCTGGAAACCAATTATAATTATTTCCATAGGAAACAATGGCAAACCACTCCCTGCAAAGGGGAATTTGACTCAAAAGGAGTTTTCACATTAATCCGGTTAGGTGAGGAATGGGTTTACTGTACTACCAGGCTGTGGCTGATGTAAATACCCCCCCCCCCACACACACACACACACACACACACACACAGAGTTGGTAGCCACAGATTCAATCATTTCCTACATATTAGACAGCACAACTGCAGTATTTATCATATTCTACTCTGGAGTCACTATTTGACCACTGCCTCTCTATATATCGCCCACCCGGTTGTGGGTGGAAATTCCCTTGTTCACCCTGTCAAGTTGCAAAGAGGCTCCCCAAGTGGTTGCTGGTTCAAGTCCTGGCCTCTTGCTGCGGCAGCCCTGAGCGCCGAGCTGCAAGTACGTCTGTAAAATACAGTGTAAAGTGTGCAAATGGCGATCCGATGCTAGTAACATAGGTACGATTTGGGAATGTAGCCCTGGCACCTAGGCCACCGCGAGCAGCGATGAGTCCCCGGCCCCCCTGCCGGCTCGGGTCCTGACAGCTATAATAGGAGCTGATTACCGAAAGGCATCTATTAATTTCTCCCTAATGGCAACAAAGAGAGAGACGGCACTTAACAGCTGTGAAATGCCAGCCGTCGGAAATGAGACTCGGGGGAAGGCTGGGGAGGAAGAGGTCTGGGCTGCCACCATCATTGTCACAGAGGGCCATTGTGTGCTCTGGCTTAGTGGTAGGTAACCCGATACACAGGCGCCCCGCTCGTCCCTCCCCGTCCCCGTCCCCGTCTGCGCCCGGGTGTAGCGGGGAGCAAATCACAGTGAGACGCCCTGCTGGACACCCCACTGATCCCGGGGTGAACGCGGCAGTGTCTTCCTTAACACTGGAGTGTGGCGGGATCTATGCAGAAGAAGCAGGAGAGCAGCAACATCTCCCTCCTCGCCCCACCTGGTCGACAGGCTCACGACTTCTCCTTAAAGCAGAGCCAAGCGAGGTTTGAAATGCTTCTCCCGAGAAGAAAAAGTCGAGGAGAGCCGATAAGAGGATCGGAATCTGTTTTGCTTCTCACGTACTTGAGTTAAGGTCACAAAAAGACAGAATCCTGGACCATCTGAAGCCCTCGCAGCTGGTGGCTACCTTAGATTTGTTTATATATCAGACATTTATATATGACATAGTTGACACCCGTGTCCAAGGTGAACTGTGAATTCCTCACTTTAAAGCTGGGTAATTTTTACTTTGTAAGTACCTTGATCAAGGTATTCAACCTGGGTGCTTTGAGCAGAAGGCCACAGCGCCAACCGCTAGCGTGTACGTATAGAACGGCTTTCCGACGCCAAATTGAAATAATTCTATAGGCGTGTGGTGTGTGTGTGAGACACAAAGGGGCTTTTGGGGACCCCCCGGGAACTTCCCAGAACGACCACTGCATGTTTGATATAGTCGTTCTCCTCCCCCTAAACCCACGCAAACCCCTTACAATCGGAGGACCCCCGACGTTCACGGCTGCGGCCGTTCGCTCGCACCACCAGGCCGCGCCGCAGAACGCCGCCGGGACGGGTCCCTCGTCCCCTGGCACAGAGACATGTCCTGCCCGGCGAGACCCCGCAGTCGGAACGCAGCTACCTTTTATTAGCGTCATAATTAATGGCCCACAGTGGCGGCCCCCTGAAAAGAGGCTTTTGAAGGCATCTCCTTGCAGGGAATTAGGGGAGGGAGATGACGGCCAAGAGGAGAGGAGCTCAATTAATAACAAAGCGGGCGCAGAAGTGGGAGAAGATGACAAACAGGGCAGAACATCGCGCCTGGCGTCACATGAATTAACCAGTCAAACGCGAAGGCGTGTGGGGACAACAATTGGCAGCTTCGCCTCTGATGGGGCCGCTGATTGAAAGGGAAAGCGGTTAAGGACACAGCGATGTTAAGGGGATGAGAAACGGCAGCCGGCGTCCGGTGGTGGGGGGGGGTGACGCCGGATGACGGGCAGCGTTACACCGACGTCTGACGTCTCTCTGGCCGGTTCCAGCCACCTCCCCATCGCTGGGCACCCCGGACCGCGAGGCTACGGTTCCCGCCAGGGAAGTGATCATCGCTTTCCTGCTTTTCGCTCCTTATTGCCGATGGGTGTTGGAACAGAACCAGGTAATGAAATAAAATGCATTTACTTGGCCAGAAGTTAGGCCTGACCTACAACTTTATCAAAGCTGGGCATAAAGTACACATCTTCTCACAGTTCTAGAATTGTTACATCAACATAGACCGCGATGGACTGGCACCCCATCCAGGGTTTGGGTCCAGACCCATGCAACCCTGACCGGGATAAGCAGGTCAGGGTAATGGATGGATGGATCAATAGTTACTTAGAAACATCGATATGTCCCTCAGACTCCCTGGTGAATGTTCTGGAACGTTTGTTCCTGCTTTCGGGGGGCATCTTCCGCAGCTGCTGCTCACAGTTGACGTGATGTCGTAAATTTCAGCAGCACCAACACGCGGTCCTGTCGGATTTGACCAGACCTGTGAGGTCATGAGTCCCCCCAGTACGAGTTGTGTTCTCCATAAAACATGTTGGCACCGCAGAGTAACAGACAACCGCACTTTCGGCTGTTTTGTAAATTTAATTTTGACCGAGGAATTTCGTGTCTTATAACTTGGTTATACCTCATTGTTGACCTTGTCTGCTGGATGAGGCCCAGGAGCCAGGGGGAGGGGGGGGGGGGTTAAAAGAAGCTTTTATTAATAAAGAAATAGAGTTTTCAGTAGATTTAAAGGGTATGGTTTGATTTAGGAATATGCAACGTTTCTGGGGGGGAAAAAAGAAGCTTCATTATGCTGTAACAGTCAGTAAGAGCAAGGAGTCTCAAAATGGGGCCTCAGGAACCCCCTGGGGGTCTCCGATTGGGCTTCGGGAGGGTTCTTTCAAAATAAGGCCATCTCAATAAAAGTTGAAAATAAAATTAGAAAAATGTGCATTGCCATCTACAGCAGGGTTCTACATGAAGGTAATCAAACTTCAGTGCGACATTTTCTTTGAATTTATTTATGATTTTTCTGGGAGGGGTCCTGAGGTTTCATCCGATTCTTAAACGGATCGGTGGCCTAGAAATGGCGCCAAACATCTGTCCTAGATGGTACTCGACTCATCAGTTTACGTCTCGGTTTAAAGAACTGGAGCCTACAAGTCAGTTCAGCTTTAGTTTTTGACACTAGTCCCCCCATTGACCCCTTATCTAACACAGGGTTACAGCCAGTCATCAAACACACACACTTGGACTTCCGGTGTTGTGATGCAACACTTTCGAATGTCGGTCTGACTGCTAGGCATTGTGCATCCAGCTTCAGCAGACCCCCGTCTTTCCTCTGCTCCAGCAGGAGGCCTTCGAGGAAATTCCCCCACTGCGCTGTACTGAGGCTGAAATGCCAAAGAACAGGACAAGCTATAATCTTGAGCAATAAGCTGCAGGTACGTTTAGAGGGTTTGCTACACGACAGCCAGACTGGTTCTACCTGGTTCATAATAAACTGGTGACCTGCTGGGCGTCATTCACTCTTTCTGATCAGAAACTGGGAAGAGAGCTGCGTCACGTGAACAAGTCAAACCCTTTGTTATTTTTCCTCGCATTCCGCTTCAAAACATTAAAAAAAACCACAGAATTAAAATGCATTGACAGTTCACTATTCAAACAACAATTACGGCAACTTTCTTTTGAATTTCACAGAAGGCTACGATGGGAAGCCAACAAAAAAAAAAAAAAAACTGCACCTTTGATAGAAAAAAAGTCCAGCTTCGAGACCCATATAAAACGTCTACATACGTGAGCCGAGTGACTTTTTGAAATCAAACTGCAGTGATTTACAACACCGGCCCACGTCCTCCTTGCTCACGGGGTCGCGTGGCCGCACCGGTTCGCCTCGGTCTCCGCGACAGCCGTGGGACGGTCTTTTAAACGCTGGAAGAGTAATTGTTTTCCTGACCGACAACTGGAGACACATCCACCACATTAATGAGATCATTACATTTGCCGCACAGCCCGGCTCTTTAACTAACATTGGAGGGGAGATAAAACGGCTGTGTAATGAGTCCAATTTGCATAAGTTAATTAGCCGGGAAAAAAAAAAAAAAACTTGTAAGGTACCATTCAAATGAATTAATTTCTTTACAGAGGAGTTTCAATCAAAACACAGTGCATTAGTATGCAGGGAGACGGCCTTCGAAGGCAGACCAAATTCTATCGTGCAATACGGGGCTGAATTAGTTCTTTGTTTAACCTGTTAAGCAGAAAATATTAATTGTTGGATATATAAATATCATCTGCACTGTGGGCCTTCAGCAGGCTGGGCGATCAGATGAATCAGTGCTTCCCGGGTCCGTGGGGGGGGGGGGGGGGGTAAGGGGGGGTTTCGCAGTTAANGGGGGGGGGGGGGGGGGGGTGGGGGGGGGGGGGGGGGGGGGGGGGGGGGGGGGGGGGGGGTCACAGGGATGTTTCTGGTCTTAAAACATACATATATTGCGGTTTCGTGATGTAAAGGAGGCCAGTTGTAGACCACACGGCATTATTAAATTCTTAACATGCTGACGTTCCCGTCCGATCCCATCCAATAAGCCGACCGGCGAGGAGCCTGTTGTTGAGCGACAGAGCTGCAAACTTGGAGGAGCTTTTCCACAAAACACAGCAGTTCCCCAGGAGGGACTTTTCCATTTAGTACAGAAACTTAACAACAGTTTGGTAAAAGTGTGAGAATCATATACGTTTTTTTACCCGGAGACGTTTGCGATGTTTGTCTTGTCACGTCTGTTTCCGCACTACCCTTGTGCACTTTGTCGCCCCATTACCCACAATGCCTAACTGCACATCACTACTTCTACGTTCATCACTACTCCTGCGTTGTCCCGTGGCGTCGTGCCGTATCTTCTCGTAAGTTCTCCAGGACTAACCGTGTTTTGTTCTCTGTCTCACGTCTGTACAAGTGCAGGACGACAATAAAGTGAACCAACGAGAGTGACCGTCGGTAGCGGACGCAGGAAAGTTTACGGTCACCAGGGTGGGAGAAGGCTGTACTCAGGGTCACCAGCTAGAGAGTACAGGGCCCACCAGGGTCGAGGGCCTCTTTCACGTTCACCCATCCCAGCATCAGTGTTCGGGGACCTCCGGCTGGGCTTTCCAAAGCCACGAGTCCAAGGCGGCGGGAGGAGAGTCTGGCTTCTCCCGGCGTCTCCCCCATTACGTCTGCAATTTTCACTCAATACGGAGGTCGTGACAGTGGGAGCAGAGGCCGTGGTTCGACATAATGGCTACAGAATCATAAATATTGGTTTTAGGGAGCGCCAAAATGGAAAGGCGAGGTGAGGGAAATTTCCATCGAGTACGTGGGGGGCACGGGCGGGCGTCGTGGAGTGGCACGATGGATTTTCCATTCCACTGTGTCACATTACATTTTCGGAGTTGCTGGGCGACAGGTACATGTCATTAGTAACACTTTAACGTGGTAATGAAGCTTTTTATTTATCTGCCGCAGCGCTCATGAATGCCTAAGGAGCCGCTCTCCCGCTGTGCCTGGTGACCGAGGCCAGGAGGACTGTGGATGTTTGGATCTAGTTGGAGGAGACTATGAGATGTAGAAGTGTTGGTCTCCAGGGCTTTGGGTGGAGGAGTGGCGTCACACGTGGCGTCTCTTTGAATACAAGCTGCCCGTCCGGTCTCCATTTACGCTGAGCTCTCAGTATCAGCTGGACAGATCAATCTGTGGAGATCAACTGGTCTCCACAGAGGCAAAAAAACGCACTTTTGTGGCGTCCCTTGTCAAAAAAATGAACGTTTCGCACTTTTTCCATATGTTTCTGTGGTATCTAACGCTGTGAAAGCAGGAATCTTTCTGCTTGTCTTCCGCCTAAGACCTTCTGTTTTCGTGTTGCCTGATGTGCTGGAGACACACAGAGATGATGATGTGATTTGTACCACAGACGTCAGAGATACGAGGGATATGGCGTTTTCTCGCCCGTCGCACCACTCGGCTTGGCTTGTTTGTGTTTCCCTGACCTCCCATTTGTCCCCACAGTGTGACCAGGCATCCCCTGTTCCTCCTCCACCTGTGCACCTGTGCACCTGTGCTCCACCTTTTCGGAGGTTTCCTGGTGTCACATGGCAGAGGGAAGAGAATGGGTGGGCAGGCTGGTTTCCTGTCCAGCCAGGGAAAGGCGTTGCCACTCATTTCCCTTTCATCTTGTGTGTGAAATTGTTGCTGGTGCAGCGCTGACCCCCTGCATTAAAGGGTCAAGTGCTGAAACCCAATCTGGGTTTCTCCTAGGCGGTAGGAGCACCAGACAGCGGCTGAGAGCCAGACAGAGGGAGGAAGATGAGCAGGAGGGGGAGGGTGAGTTACCACAGCTTCGTCACCTTTATAGAGAGGAGCAAGGCCACTTTGACTTGACATGGAGAAGAACTTAGTCTAGATCTTCGTGGACAGGGATCTAGGTCTATCTCTCTGTCCACATGGAGACAAACCCATCCTGGTTTGTTTCTGTCTTCTTAGAAAAAGAATCTGGCCTTGATTGACAGTACTAGGAACCTGGCGTCTATCCTTTCTCTTCAGACGGTGAAGAACATTGCCCAGAAAGCCATGGTGATAAGCCCAACTCTGCCTTCATGCTGAAGAACCCGGCTTCTGTACTTGTAGAGAAGGTAACAGCATCTATGAGAAGGATTCTGCTCAATTCTTGAGGGGAAGAGGTTTATATCCACAAGATGAAGAGCTCTGTGAATTCTCTTCAGTGGAAGAAGATCCCAACTTCATTAACATGCAGAAGAACCCACCATGGATCTGGGTCTGTCTTGTCTATCAAGAATGAAATCTGGACTAACCATATAGAGAGTAACCCCGTTCAGATCGGACCTCCTTCCACTTTCCAAAGAACCCAGCCTTTGTCCCATTTCTTCATGTGGAGAAAAACATAGTTACATATTCCACTGAGAAGAACTGAAACGATGTCATCCTGGAAAACAATGTAGCTTCTGTAACTATGGAGAGGAACCAGGACTCAAAGAAGGGAATTTGCACTCTATCCTCATGGAGAAGGTTGGACCCATATGGAAAAACACCCTAACTCCATCCTTGGGGAAGACGATGGCTTCCAAACAGCTAAATCTAACCTCTGTCCTCATGGAGAAGAATTTGGCCTCAGTGTAAGACATCCTCCAGCCACTGTAACATGGGCATTTTGGACAGTCAGATCCCTACTTGTCAAAGAAAACCCAGAGGTTCAATGGTCTCACATTTACCTGAGATTGTTCCACATCAGGCAAGGTTCTCCAGCTACATAAACGAGAACCTGATCAGATGTGTCCTTGTCTTGACCAAGAGCAACCAAAAAGCGTCTGAAGTGGTCATCACTAAAGCACACTAACAGGACCCTGACAAACCAGGGAAACCAACCTACTACTTACACTTGTCTCCAAAGCGACTTACCGCGTTTCACCTGTTTACACAGCAGGGTAAGTTTAAGGGTATCAGCAGAAGTGCGGCGTGTGAAACGTAACACAGCACGGGCTGGAACCGAACGAAGACTCTACCTTTGCAAGGCGACCTTGCAACCACTAACCTAACCGCTCTAACCATGTTTACACTGCAACCTTTTCTTACGCTCAAGTTGAGAATTTACCGTAACTTCGGTTCTTCAACACAAAAGTTAACATCTTCTCTTCAAAGGGTATCCGTAATCACAAATAAATAACGTTTCTGGTGTGGGGTTGGGTGGGGGGGGAGAGGAGCACAGGGAGAATAACATCGGAGCAGATAACCATTAGATATGATTCCCACGATAAGGAGCCATAATTTGGCTTTTAGAGATAACTTGAGGGGCTGCGGAGCCGAACAGCGCCAATTTGCTGTTTGTTTTCCTCCCTCCCTTTTTCAGCATTTTATCTCGCCTGTTGAAAGCTTTTTCATCTCTGATGGTTTTTCTCTCCCTTTTTTATGTGTTTTCCCCCAGAAGGTGAGATCAGAAACCCGCAGAAGGCAGAGTTAGATGTTTTAAAGCTACGGACAAAATACAAATATTTGAAAATGTATTTCATGGTAATTATGTCAAGTTTCATGGCCCGGGCCCGGCTCTGAGGCGCTGCCTGGATGCCTTAATTTGTATAGAAATTGTAATCATTTGTTCATTTCAAGGTGAAAATTGCATTTTTTAATTTAAATTGTATCCTGCGTGATAGGCTATTATCTAGAAAAATTGTCTCTGTGTATGAGAGTCTATGCCCAGGCGTCATGCCTGTTAGCGGTCTACTTGCATTCAGAAAGGGTTTATGTACATCTCCAGACTGAAAGTGCTCCGGTTTGTTCTTTATTTAGCTTTTTACTGCCGTCCCTCATTTCCATTTTTGCTATTAATATTAATTAGTCTGGAAGCTGAGTTTCTAATTTTTTTTTTTTTTTATGTAAATCAAAAAAGGACTTCATACTGATTTTTATGCCGATATTTTATGCCTTTGTACTCCTTCTTCTTCGGCTCTGTGGAGGTAGCCGGGAAGGAGGGGACGCTATGGATGTCACGCAAGGGAAGGTAGAAAGAGATGGTGCAGTGAAGGAGGAGTTTGGAGAAGGTCACAAAACGGTGGCGCCTCACGGAGGAGTTTATTTTTGTGCAGGATAGAGGTGCCGTGTAGACAGAGACCAACGATTCTCAAAATCTGCGGCACTAGGTGGCCTCGTGGTTAGAGCTGCTCGCTTAAATATAATAGTCTTGGATTCAAAGTCCGGCTTCTGCTTTCAAACACTCGATGAAGACGTTTTCTCCTGAACACAGTTAAAATTACCCTGCTGTATAAGTGGGCAATATCTGTGTGCAGCTGAGTATAGTGGTCTGTACCCAGCCGGACCCCAGCAGGACCCTGCAAAGTGAGGGACTGGTATTCCACCTAAGACTTTGAGCTCAGGTTGGGCTTTGGGTTTGCTTCTTAACAATTTGGTATTTATTATTATTTTTATTATTATTAGTTCATATCTTAAATGTATTTTCATTACAAGAAATTAGAAACTCATCATTTGTGGGTGGTCCTGCCCTCGCTTTTGAGCCCAAATAGCTGATCGTTCGCAATGGAGGAAATAAACCGAAACCCGACAACAGGAGAAAGGCTGAAAATGCCGAACGGAAACGTTATGTACTGGTGGCAACAACAGATAAAAAAGTTATCTTGCTGAGCAGCTACTTTGACTTGTGATGGCAGGAGAACTAGCACATCTTCTCTTCAGTGACATGTGGACCGCAAATGCAGCAGCTCCTAGCTGGAGTCAGATGTCAGCATGAGAGAATTTCCTCACCAGCCAACTCAGTCCCGACTGCAGGGGTCCAGTACGGTCTTCCGTCCCATATGGAGAAACTGCCTATTTCAGTCTGGTAATTATTGGCTGTAGTTCAGTTGCACAAAAATGTGTAGTAAATAGCTGCGTTTCGGCTTGTTGGCTCACTCTGTGACACAGAAGGTAGCTAAAACCAAAAAGACCTGCACACGTGTTCACTGTGTTTGTAACAATAGCTTTTTTGTGGACCTATTGCGGTTATCAGCCATTTCCCTATCAAAAGTTTTGGTTTGGGATCCGGTTTGGGTTCCAAACTTGGTAGCACCGATCGGGCTCAGTCAGGTCTGGTTCCAAGGTCTCGGATCTCAGCTGGGTACACGTTTCAGTTTCATCCAGAGCTCTAGCTGAAAATTGCACCCCTAACACTGTCGGCCACCTCGGCAAAGGTGTCGGCTACACAATGAATAAAAATACCCGATATTAACAGCGATTAAGAATAATAATAATCTGATGAAAGACAACGGCACAAAGCCAAATGGCGCGGCGGGGAACGAGGGGAACCGCTGGAGAGGTCAGTTATTGAGCTGTTCAGCTCTTCAGCAGCCTTATTTAGCTCTTCAGCAGCTTCAAACTGAATCACCAGGTTTGGGAATATGGGCTCCCATATTTGAACATAAGAATCAATTATCTCACATTGTGAAAAAAAAAGAAGAAGAAGAAGGAACTCGGCAGGCAGAAATCCTCGGGTGTTGAACAAAAGCTATTATAAAGAGAGGACCCCAAGGAACAAGGGAGCGAGTTGAACAAGGATACGTTCTTTATTTAAGGATCTCTCGGAGCTAAGCGAGCTACTTAGCCATGCAGGTTTCTCAGGCAATCGTGCGATCTGTCTGTGTAAGCTGATTGTGAGCGGCTGGAATCCCCTCGGTGGCAACCCGACAGCCGGGGCTCAGGTACATAATGTATCCTGGAATAATTATGGGATTTAAGGAGATGTTCGGCTTTGTAGGTGCTTTCATTGTGACATTCTGGAGCGCCTGACGCAGCAGACTCCCCATGACACCGTAGCCCTGGGCTGCCGAGGAGGGGGAGGAAAAGACTCCTCCAAACACGTTTTAATCACCCCGTAGCTTGTGGCTACTGGCAATTTTACCGCGGTAATGATAATATTTAGGGGAGCAAAAATGATCATTATTAACTAAGGGCAGCAGCTGTCAGACCTGGTGTTTATGAGCTTTTACTATTGCTGAAATGTTAATTGGGGGGTCGGGCCCTTTCTGGGTGCCTGCTGTATGTTTTTAAGTAATTCTGCAAAAATCACCAAACACGTTGTTTTCGTTCTCTCATCCGAACATCGCCAGCAAACCCGAGATGGAGGGATTTTGCCAGAGCGCATACCGGCGACACGAAAACAGCCCGAGCTGCAAAGTTCAAGGGTTATGTCGAATAGTGAACGATTTCAGTGATGCTTTTGCCGGAACTTGAAGGAACGAGTGACGGCAAGATCAGCCGCGTGGCGTTACGGGCCTCGGCTGGAGGTAAGTCTGCAGACGGCCTTTTGCGAAAGCTCGCACGCGACGAAGCGGTGTGTTACTCGGTCAGTGCAGCCAAACGGAAGGTACCACAGGGCAGTGAATCACCTAAACTGGAAGCCGATGACACGGCCGTGCGTCGCACACACCTGCGCCGAAGCACAAATTGTGAAAGTTGACTGGATTTTACACCCGTTCTTGCCCATGACGCTCTCTCAGTTTCCAAATGATTGCTTCCCGGCAATATGGAAATGTACGCACTTCCGTGTAACCGAGGCCCATGAATTTAAATGAAGGTTTTCTCAAATAAAAATAACTGCTAAGTGGAATTGAATCCATTTAATATGTCAGGTTAAACTCAGTTTAATGTTTTAATAGGGGCTTTTTTGGCAAAACTTTTAATAATCTGCTCACGTGGTGTAAAGGGGAAGTCAGACCTGTCGGTTCAGAGTCATCTGTATGTTTTCTACGTGTTCTTGTTCTTCACAATTTGAGGTTCGGACAAAGGGTTCGGATCGTGGCGTCGGGCGGTGGCTGGTCATCCCAGGAGATCTGCACACTCTTCGGTCCACATGAATACCTCCCCATTTTCAGAAGATCTCTTGCGTCTTGGGAAGGAAGCCGCTGCCCAACACCCTGCGCTTTGAGGACCGGGTTTCACGTTAAAAAAGAAAGAGGTAGATGAAGGGTGTCGGGAGAGATTGGCAATGGAGGAAAACTCCCTGCTTTGCCCTCCTGACAGATCCCACCAGACAGGCGTCCATTCTGGGGCTGAACGGGTTCACTTCCCCGTCTCTGATCGGAACGAGACCATTTGCTCCCTCGCCGGGCTCCGAGTCCGGGCCCAGGTCCCCCGGGACGGCCAAGTGGCTAAGCTCCCCGCGGTGCGTAACCACCACCACCCACCGTTTATCTGTTTATTGACTAAAGATAGATTTGAATATTTTCCCGGCTTCCCCCGCCCCCAGTCAAGCCGTGTGGCGAGCGTGAACCCGGCTGCCGTGGGGAAGCTTACGGTGCCTCTCCTGGCCAATTGTGCCTGTCTGTTCCTGAAGTGAATTGATTTGGAGATCAAAGGAAGGGCTCCGCTTTAAAGGTCCCATCCGCTCAGGACTGTCCTTCAGCCTTAAAATGGGAGATCGGGGGTGGGGGGTGGGGGTGCAGGGTCACAGTGGGGAGGGGGTCACAAACATGAGAGTGGAGCCTTCCTGAGGCAAAGCAAGAGGGTGGGACACACAGGGGGTGGAAACAGCTCATGGCAACTTAACCTGCCCTCACCTTGAAGTCAGAAGAACCTGGGTGTGAATCCTGGTGTTCTATATTCCCCTGAACTGAAGAATTCTCTGCTGTATAAAATGGGTAAATCATGGTAAGCAGGTTAATGTGTAATAATAATAATAATAATAATAATAACTGTACAACTTAGCATTTGGTACATCTAGATCAATCTGCTGCTGTAAAAAGTAAAATTAAACATTCATTCATTTAACTGATGGTTTGCCTTTCAAGATCTATCTATCTATCTATCCATTCATAGTAGAGAGGAGGCAAGGATTGAAACCCACGTACTCTGGTCACACGGGAACGTCTCTACTCTGCACATGCAGTGAAACGGGAAAATGAGCCGCAGTTAAAACACAGTGACCACCAGCAGAGGTCTTGCTGCAGGTCGGAGGGGGTTTCATTTTCACCGGTGCGTGTAGCTCTGTGCTCAGCTGAATTCCAAACTCAGCAGGAATGAAATTCCCTGGCGCTGGCAGCAGGCCAGAGAATTCCTCCATGTCGGAGTGCCCCCCACAGCACATTCCAGGCGGCGAGGGACGCGGCCGTGCCAGAAGTGACCCGTCGGGCGGCGGTGGGACGCAAGGCCTCCTCGCAGCGTCAGGACCACTGTCACCCCTTTCCCTTCCCTCCCTTTTCTTGGTTCCTCCTGGCGTCTTGTCAAACGCCTGGTGCTGCCGTTCGCCGTCGCGTCACTTAATCGGGCGAAACTCGGGCCGGCAGCACCGAGCAAGAACCTGCCGCTGCGCCCCGGAGGAGACGTGCGCCGGACGTGTTGCCGCCTGCTTCGCCGGCGCAAACCAGCAAAGGGGATCAAAGCTGCCTGAAGCTGCCTTTGAACAAGAAAAGAAAGCGCTGTGACAGGTTAATGAAGGCTGTAAACATGGTAAATAAAGCCTGGGGTCAAGAAGGATGGGCTCACGAAGGTGTCATTACACAATTACTGTTCCCTAAATCTGAATGACATAACTTTTAATTCATTACTCATCAGACACGTCCACACAAAGCAACATGCAATTTTACTTACTTACTTTACACCCTACACATCACCCTCCTTACCTGTGGGCACTATGGCAGGACCCCCAGCTGGGGCTTAAACAAACAACCCCCTTAATCAGAAGCTCCTCCGCTGCTTTGGAACTTTTTGCCACTTTAGTTCATGTTAGAAGAAGAAGTCTCAACTGTCCCAGAAGTCTGCGGTGTCAGACACACCAAACGGCCCGGGTTTACAGCTCCAGACACCCCCAGCGGCAGGCCAGGTCTAGACCCCAGCCTCGGGGCGCGCAGTGAAGTCAGCAGCACCAAGAAAAGCCGCCACTGTTCTGCCGTGTGACAGATTGGCACTTGTTCTTTCAGTGGTAACTGTCAAATCGATGACTGGACGCTGCTATTTTGGACCCACTGAATCACAGTTACTGTCAGGACTCCATGAATACTTGACTTCAAAAGTGTTTGATAACACGTGACTGGGTTGAAAGGCGACTTTTTGTTGGGTCGAGAAATGATGGCAATAACTAATCGCAGGCGAAGTTTTCGATCTTCCTGCAGCCTTTATTAAACTAACTAAAAGACGCAGAAGAAGCTTCTGTGCAGGTTGGACGACTGCAATTGCTTCTTTTTTTTTTGTTTTGCTACGTGTCTGGCTGCATGGATCAGTGCAAAGGCCGATGTCAGTCCTACGGAGTAGAACTTGATTATTTTTTCGTCCACGCATTTCTGCAAAGGTGTCTTCCAGCGTTGGCTATAGTATTCTAAGGTACTTAACTATTTACCAATTTGCACAACTGGGTTGTTTTTACTGGAGCGACTGGGTGGCAGTACCGTCCCCAAGGGTCTTGCGCTGGCAGCCGGGACCGGACCCCTGGTCCTGTGTTTGCACGGCAGCAGCTGTAACCCCAACACCACCTGCTGCCACATACTGAGTTTCACCTTGTTTGTTACCATCTAGAGGCGCCCAGGCCTCCAGTTGCTCTCTGCTTCTTGTTCCTAAGTCTCATAAGTCTCATTCCAGTGGAGGTAACTGGTCACTTGTAGCGGTGATTAAGGAACTGGGGGCCCTTAAGACGTGGCCTTGCCACTGCGCTGTCCAACAAGGTGACGGACGGCGGCGGAAAATGCCCGTTTGCACAAACTGACAAACACAAGTGGTATAAATTGCGCTATTCGGCCGCTTCTAAATCTCTACACAACTTTAACAAGTCAAACAAAAAAGTCCACAATGACTTGGTCTTGGCTTCCGATTTAACACAATGGTGGGATTCAGCCTCAGCGGCCGAGCGCTTTGACTCTACACTGGGATCCTGACGTAGGAGAGCTTTCCTTCGGTCCACCCACTCGGCACACGCGGGGGGCTTCTAGCTTTATCCTGAACCCTGGAGAAACGGGGCGAACCGCAGGCCCCGGGACACGCACATTACTTGAATCATGGTGCCTGTGCTGTTTGTGTTTTCCTATCGTGGCATTATAAAAATTGTTGCTGTGATTTAGCGTGCGTGATTTTAATAGTCATAATTAAACATCATAACTGTGCCAAACCTCTGTTTCTGACCTTCAGGTGACCACGGTCCTGCTTGTCTCATGTTCTCTTTCCAAGCGAATCCCGTCGCTTGGCTTCTTGGGCCGTGATGTCCAACACATGTTGTGCCCCTCTCTTACGCCGGGAGGACTTGCATCCTTGGAAAGGAAGGACCTCTAAGAGTATTTGTTTTGTTTGGTTCTTTTTTTAAAACGTACATATGGTTTTGTTTTGTCACAACAGCAATTATTAACCAGCAAGACTGAATTTATGAAATAAATTCTCTTTTTTTCGAGCTGCATTTTCCAATCAGGTTAAGAGTACAATGTGGCCTGTGTTGTGGCCGTGCCGCAGCTGCAAACTGGATTTTGTATTAGATCAAGAAAAGGACACCACCCCACCCCGCCACCATCGTCTTAAAAAAAAAATGAACCAGCCCACAAATTTGGTGGGAAAATATTTCGACTTGTTGCGGAACCCAAGCCCAGCAGGAATTTTCCAGGATTTTACCTCACGTACATCAGACTGCGGAGAAACGGGCCGCTGTGTGCTTGTCTGTCACACCCGAAACGGCAGAGAACCCATGCTGTTCTGATCCAGCCAACTGCTGAGAGCGGACTTCTGTCCTCACACACCCCCCTGCTGGCTCCAGCGATTTTCCTGGGAATAAGCACTGGCTCTGGTTGCACACCCTCAACATAGCCTCCTGGGCCCGTCTCACTCCAGGGAGGGGTGTCAAGCTGGGCGACCTGGTAGATCTCAGACCCTGGAGGGCGATCCAGCTGTGGCCAGCTGTCATCCTCTTAGCACTGTGGCCTTGCCTTTCTTATGAATGGCAGCAACTGTATCTTCGGCCAACATCTCTCTACTGGAGTGGCATCGTGGATTGAGGCCCGACGTCCTCCTGGCAGCCCTTTCTACAGTGTCTGGGCAAGGGCCAAGAGGTGTTAACATTAGGAAGTTTTTGTGGAGACACCGCAATAAGCAATAATAACCTGATCACAGAGGATCAGTGGTTCCACAGGGGTCCATACCGGTCATGTTTTTTCCTCCCACTACACCAGTTCTGTTCAGTTTCTGGTCTCTTACACTAGTCTTCCGTGGTGCATTATAAGATGTTCAGTAAAAGGCCCCCCCCCAAAAATAGGATATGACCTCCTAAACAGACAAAGCCCTACGAACCAACATGGCGATAAACACCTAAGAGGGCAGCCAGTAAATGAAAGCAATGCTTCTTTTCTCAGTTTTAGAGTTTAATTGATAACAGTTATGCCAGTGTTACAGTAAAGACACCCACAGGCTGAAGGTAGTAAATGACAATACAGGTTCCCACTACTCTAATACTTCATACAGCAGAATAAATTATGCCATGATAATATACACACATGCTGAACAGAAACGTAAGAAAAAAAACACAAATGCGGGGGGAACTTGGGGGGGGGGGGGTTAGAGGGCACAGGGGTGGCGGATGTGTGGGTAGCAGAAGGGCTCTGTGGAGGATGGAGTTCAGGTGTTTAGGTCACGTTGTGCTTTAAATATCCCAGTGTCAATTAATGCCGGCGTTAGAAATGAGTGCTATACACTAAAAGCATTTTTTTTTTTAATTATTATAATTATTATTATTTTCTCCTTTTTTTTAAAAAATACACAGAGACAAAGCAGTAAAATGAGGATTTTGATCCGTGTCAGTTGGAGGAGAGTTGCATATCTCACTCGTAGTCTCGTGTTCTCCCTGAAGAGGCGGCACGTGAGGGCGAGGGTCGTGTCCGTCGCATCCCCGTCCGACGGTCCGCAGTCAAGCCTCTGAGGGTCCTCGTTCACATCAGGGTCCCGCATCCCGGGGCGGGGAGCACGGCGCAGGCAAACAGCGGCCTGTACGCCACTTTTGGACATCCCTGCAGGCACCCAGATCTGGGATGAGCAACCAGATGAAGAGATCACAGACGCCAAGTCCTGAAGCTGGTTTCTTCAGCCGCGGAGGTCTGAATCGGAGAGGCTAGAATGTGTCCGGTTTGACGACAAGATGGTCTTTTGCCTTTCGAATAAAAATATCACCTACGTCTTCCACACAGTTCATAAACGCTCAGCCTGGGTGAGTCCGTTTCCTAATTATATCTGTATCAAGAAATTGTTTATGCAAGTAAAAGTATTACAATCTGTATTTTCTTTTTTTTTTTTTTTTAAAAAAACATCAACACAACATATTAAAAACAAAAAAGAGAACAAAGGAAATAAACCATTATTAAGGAATGTAATTCAAATATACATAAGTGTGACTTAAGCGATCCCCGTTCAGTACATCACTGCGTGTCATTGTTTTAGTATAAAACATACTCTTTTACAGACATCCGATACACAACCTGCTTCATGTCTACTGTACAATCACCTTCATATGGAACTACATACAGTAGGTAATGTCCAAAGTCACCCCTGACTGCTATACATATGATTTGTTTTTATCATTTCTATAATTCCATTTGTGGGTTGTTTTTTTTTTTGGACCTGTGAACGCATGTAAGCCGGAATGAGTTTGGAACTGCTTCGGTGCCAAACGTTTTGCGATTTTGGCAGAACTTGCCGACACGTTCGAGGTGGTAAACATAACCGTGGCCCTTTTGCGGTGGAGTAGTTTGGTCCTGTTTGCTGGAGTGCGAACTGCTATTACTCACCAAAACCGCACATTCATACCTTCCTATGAACCCATCAGGCCACAAAAGGGTCATATTGGACTTGTTCTTCATTATTACGACGTACTTGAGGAATGTTTGGTTTGACTGTCTAGTTTTCAGATAAATTTTCCTTCAGACAGCTCAGCTGTCGTGAACCAGCAGATAAAATTTATACCTTCCAGTTGTCAGGAGTATGTTTGAACATTGTGGGTAAACTGGTCCTTGAATGCAAATTAAGACGCCTCAATTCCTGAGCTGTAAAAAAAAAAAAAAAAAGTGTATTGGAATGTGTGTGTTTATCTTTCTACCATAAGAGTGTACTGTATACACTGCGTGCCAGCCGGGACCCAGAGTGCTGTCGACCACCATACTGCGATTTTCTTGGCCTCGCGGTGTCTGCGGCTCCTCTCTCCTTGGGCTGCTCTCTACACCGCTGTCTGAATGTTAAATGGAGAGCCGAAGAATGTGAGAATTTCTTAAAAATATATTCGTTTAAAAACCAATTGCTCCTCTGCTCTAAGCAATTTTTCACTGCGTGGCTCGGCTCTGGGATCGGCGCCGTTTCTGAGGGGACTCAACCTGCCGATCCTTCCGGCGCGATCGCTGCCTGCTGGACACGTTCCACAGAGTGGCCGGTTCCTTTGGAAGGTCAGGTTTAAAACACTCAGGCCAAACCGCTCCGGAATGCAGGGAGACCAACCGCAGCATGGAAAACCTGACCTAGATGGTAGATCTGGAGGACGGGGGGATGCGCTGTCCTGTCTCTCAGTCTTCTCCAGTTATTTTTTTATCCACTTCACCCCAAAGTCTAGCAAATGAAAAAATCTACAAATAAAAATTTCCTTAAAACAACATAATTACAATAATTAGAATAATAACAACATCAAGAATAATAACAATAATAATAATAGTAACAAATAGAATTATTGTGACAATCACTAAACTACTATCAACAGCAAAGTCCAGAATCTGGCAGGAGATGCGGCTGCGGACATCTCCTGGGTCTGCTAGAGGGCTCGGATATTCACTCTGACCGCAGCGACTGCAGCCACCGTTTCTCAGCTGTGCTCAAACCCTGAAAGAGTCTCTGCGGAGAGCGAGTGGAGGGTAGAGGGGTGAAGATGAGGATGATGGGGGGGGGGGTGGACTTGCTTACAGCTCCTTTGAAACAGCCTTTTGGCTGTTGTTGCTTACGTTCAAGACCCTCTTGTTGCCCCCTTTTTGCAGTTGCGGTGAGCAACAGGACGCTGACCGTGCCGGTCGACTGCTTTAGCGAACGTATTCTCTCAAGGGGTCCCTTGGTGTCTCTTACACATGCGACATGGCTGCGCTGGAACTGGGTTCAGAGAAGGTGGAGTGCTGGTAAATGGGGTGAAGTTTCTGGGGAAAAGGGGTCAGGGCCAGGATCAGTACGCCTGTCCCGTCTCCACCTGCAGCAGGCCTAGAACTGCAGAGTGGTCCCCGAGCTTCATCCTCCTTTGCGTGGACAGGCTCACGTTCTTCGCCAGGTAATCGACTGCAGCTGCAGGGAAACACACACACACACACACACACACACACACACACACACACACACACACACACGCGCGGTGTGAGCATCTCAGTATCTTCTCAAACATTGAGAAGCAAGTGCACGATTCAAAACAGGAAGTTGCTAACCCACATTTACGGCCCTTTGTGTCTAATTCCCTCCTGGCTGCCATGGCGGCCATACGGGCAGCTTGCTGCCAACGGAGACCGGGTGCCAGGCTGTTGTGGTGTCACTCACTGCCGTCCCTGTGGATGCTTGTCATGCCCGCTGTGGTCAGGCCTGTCATCTCCGTTTGCACGCTCCCTGTCCCACGTATCCACTTTCGTCTACATCACTAAATCCGCCAGCCCCGCATTAACCCCGCTGTTGCTCCGAGGTTGGGCGCCAGTGTAGGCGAGCAAACAGATTCACACACCCACACATACACACACACTCACGGAAACAAAAGCTCACACAGCCGCAACTCATACTGAAGGCTGATTTCCAGCATCGTAGTCATCCTGTGGAGTGGCACAGTGGTGCAGTGGGCTGCATAAATGGATCTGGGTGTGTGTGTCTGTATGAGTGCGTACGTGTGTGAGAGAGAGAGTATTTTTGTTAAATTGTTGTGTTGAGTGGATGGGTTCATAGTTGTAAGTAGCTTAGTGTAGCAAATCTATCATTGTAAGCTGCCTTGGATGAAGGTGTCAGCTAAATAATAATAACGACAACAACAACAAGCTATGTAACCAACCGTTAAAAATAAGCAATACTACAATACTGCAATGCCATTTTTTGGGCACAAACAGTATGTGTGTGATTGTGTTTGTCCAGCTGCAGTACAGGGACAAGGGTGATGGGGGCAGGCAGCCAGTGTCCAGTGGGGGTGTCCAATCGCCTTTGAAGTTCCTGAGTGGGACAGGCGACTTCACAAAGCCGAGTGTGACTAACACAGCACCTGAGGGCAGGTACCACCCCCCCCCCCACCTGGGCACCACCAGTGCGAGACCTTAATCGGGAGCACGTGTTCCCTCCCACCCGCAGGCAGCACTGGAGCCCAGAGTGCGCCGGAGCACTTCCCTACCGCTGGGTGAACTGCTATTGATCCCGCTCACACCTCACAAGGTTTCAATTTAACCACCCCTAGCTAGAGGTGACGGGGGGGCAGACAGGGTGGTGGGCTTGCTGAGGAGGGGCACCAAGGGGACACGAGGACTCCGCTGAGATGGAAAATGGCACCCTCCAAAGCACCACTGGTCTGTATTACTGACCTCTGACCCCGAGCCATAACGTAATTAGATATGACAAAGATAGGATTCGACCGCGGACAGCTGTCAGCCCCGCAGGATAACTCCCCAGTGGCATGAAGGAACCTCGGCGGAGTTAAGAAGCTAAAGTGTAAAGCGATGGGCTAATCCAGAAACTCCTGGAACAGTGTCAAATGGAGTGCTATCTAAGTGCCGGCGGGCTGATGGAATAAGACAGTTCAGTGTGTGTGTGTGTGTGTGTGTGTGTGTGTGTGAATGTGAGAGAGCGAGAGAGATAGAGAGAGAGAGACTGTACCCTGATGAAGGAACGGAACCCGCAATCCAATCCGGAAAAGCATCACAGACTCAGACTGACGGACAGATTAAAGGACCAATAGAGGAGCGGCTCAGATAGCCGACTGGGTGAAATGGTGAGACAGGGGGGCTACTTTTTAGCCAGCTTCTGCACCCGTTTGTTCTGAGTGGGAGCGGTGGCACCTGTGGCCCGTGCCAATCTGCCGCCAGGCTGACAGTAAGCAGAGCGTGCGTGTATGGGGGGGGGGGCACTTTCCTCCGAGAAAGGGAGCTGTCAGGAGAAGGGGAAGCAGCGGCGGGGGCCGCGTACCTGTGGGTGGGGGGGCTGTCCGAGGAGACGAGGCCCGTGCTGACAGCTGGCATCGCACGTAATCACCCGCTACTGACGCCCCGCTCCTGTCACCCGAGGCGATGCCCGCAAATCCCCCGTCAATACGGGCACGCGGGGGCACTATCTTATCAGGCGCACGCACGCATGTACACTCCCGTTCACGACAGAGTGCAGCAAGGTGTCACGGGCGGCTTGAACTCGGCTGCTTCTTGCTTTGGCAGGTGAGACAGTGACATCGGTGTGCGACTGGGGGAGGGGCTGTGAAACCTCTGGTGGATTGAGTAAGGAGGCGAAGGAGCACTCACTCTGGCCGTATTGGCTGTACTGGTAGCCGGCGGTGACGGGGTCCACGCTGTAGCTGGTGGTGCTGTAGGTGGGCGGGCAGTAGGACTGGGACGAGGCCAGACTGTCCACACTCTTGATGGGGTCAGAGCGCTGGCTGCAGCTGGCTGAGATGGGGCTTGAGGCCTCCAGGCTGCCATGCAGAGGTGAGATGGAGAAGTCATGCTGGCTCTGGGGGGGCACGGCACTGGGGTTGCTCAGGATGCTCATCACCTGCGAGATGAGATGGGAGAGCGAGGGTTAGTCAGCTGCTACAGTAGTTGAATCGGGTGGTCTAACAGCTGGTTAACCTGCTACAGAGGCACAAAGAAGCTGCTGCCCCTGCAGCAAAAACTGAAACATCTGCAAGCGTCGTGGCGCTCAGGGCATCACTGTTGTTGACATGAATACAGACAACATGAGATTCACTGGTCAAATCAAGGGTTTGAATGTTGGACTTGGGCACCAGACTGGGGCACGAGAACTGAGGGTATCACAGAGGGGAAGAGCTCGACTCAGGAGTGGGGGGTGGGGTATGTCACTAGGCCTCAGGGTGGTTGCAGTCCTGAGGAAGGGCTGGGTACTGAGGGACTGGCTGCCCCTGAACCAGCTCCACCAGCAGAGGGGGAATACTTAGTAATCCCAAGCCCCAGGGCATCCCAGCAGGGCGGCGCTCATGAGCACAGATGGCAATGGCGATAAACAGTCAAATGCTCAAATTAGATGTCCCACAGAGACTGGGCTGCTCTCACATCTGTCACAGGCCCAGCGTTGTGTCTCTGCAGGGCCTGAACGTCTCCTTGTTAAAAGGCCACACGTGAGAACGAGTTTATGAACATGGAGGTAACCCGTCCGATTTAACGCTGAACGTCGTGCAATTACTCCTCCGACAAAGAGCGAGGATGAGGGCCAGGCTGTGAAGGAGCCACACATGCTCCTCATCTACAAGGGGACATAAGGTTCGCGTTGTGGTCCGCCACGCTCCGCTGCCCTTCGGACAGCCCCCGCACCCGGACTGCTAAACAAATTAACCAGTCGTGGAGCTGGTTAAGGGGCCAGCACCCCATCCGAACGCCCGTTTAGCACAGCAGCCAACAGGGTCACTCTGAAGGCACGGAGCTGCCGTTTTCCCGAACCGATGGAAAGAGTCTGGTCGAAATGTTTACAAGCAACAGCGGAGAGCTCTTCCAGCGCAGTGCATGCGAGATGATTAATTTTCTTCAACTGTCTGTCCATTAAAAGGCCCGCTTAAATGTCCGTGCATTAATTTAACCCGGTAGGAAAAAAGCTTTTCATTCATACATGACATGTTATTACCAGCAAGAGATGCATCCTTCCTATAATTGAGGTGGATTAGCGGGTGACAGAAGCACAAACAGGCCTTGTCTTTGTCCTGAGTCGGTGATGTATAGTGGAAGACACAAGGCCTGGAGCCAGGGACTGGTTACCGGCGACTGGTTACCAGTCGAGGCCTGGTAATGTGGCTCGAGGGGAGAGCCAAATTTAGCGGGCAGTTAATTGCGGCTCAATTATATTGGTGCCCATTTATCCGCCCGTTGAATTAGACGGCCACAATCGCGGCTCTTCTGAAATCGGCGGCTCTAATTATAATTCATGGGTTCCCGCTGCAGTTCCTCAACAGCGATGACCTTCTTTTAGAAGTGCCAATTATTTAAATGACATGCTTTCCAAAGACTCACACAGGGTTTTCATTCCACAGGACATTTTTCTCAGCCTGAGAAACGCAGCCAAACTCCTACAAGATGTTTGCCTGCACTGAAGCTGGTGCTTCAGAAGTAACACGAATTGCTTCTGTCAACCAGGCAGGCAACACCATCCCTGGGATTCGCCGGGGGGGGGGGGGTTTCCAGCATCACGAGCTCTCGAGAGGCCAGTCTCTGTGCGAGGCGCATGCTGAGGAGTGAGGCATCTCCCCGGGAGTGTAATTTTTAATCAGATGAGCTCAGGGCAGACACAGGCCGTGTCAAAGCCCAGCGTGCGGAGTGAGGTGAGGGATTGCTGGGAGCCTGACACCTCTATTCAGGCTGCCAGCTAAGCAGCCTGTAGCCGCAGCGATGCCATTATTGCACTGAAAGAGGAATTATTCAAATCTTCAAATTTAGCATAACCTTATTGACATCAATTATAGGGCGAGCGAATTGAAAATATTACAGCGCCACAGCAAGAGGTAGGAGCCGGGCCTTTATCCACGGGGCAGCGTGTGGGGAGCCATTGTGGGAGCAATCGCAGCTCCGCCATTGCACAGGGGCCTAGGAATGGCCCTCAGCGGGGTTCGAGTCCCACTGTGGACCACTGGTGTCACCGGCTCCACCAACAGCACGAGACAGGAACTAAATGAGCTGTGTGTAAACATACTGGTCACTGGCTTTTTTTTTTTTATATAATCCGATACTGTTTTCCTTCTATAGACTGATAGGCCAGTTGTTAAGGAAAACAAGCTTTTTATTAAAGTTTTTGGTTCAAATGAACGGTCACGGGAATGTTATGTGTAATTTTATGATCCGTTTAATGGCTGCAAAAACACACACATCCAGTTTGATGTTGGTCTATGCGCTGAATGTGTGTGAAGGAGTGTCCATGATGTCAAAGCGGTGCAGTAACCATATAGTTGCACCGTTTGATCAAGATGCAAGGAATAAATAGCAAGCTGTTTAAGATGAATGATTTTTGATCTATTACAAGTAAAGGGTTGTATTTAAACCAGTCACGTTGCAAAATGCATGTCTACAGTATGAACATTTTTGACAACTTTTTTGATTTTAGTGACTGAATTGCTGACTGGGCCATATAAACTACATTTTGACTCCTTTTTAAATTAAAGTTCAACAAGAAGTAGGAGTGAAGTTGTACCCAAAGCTTGACCGTTGACCGTGCTCTTTTTAGTAATCGATTGTTTCCGAACCCACAGCCATAACTAAATAAAAATCAATATTGTTTCCACATGTGCAGCCTCTATCTGATACGGGGCAGGGAAAGGCAGGCGTGTTTGTCAGTCACCTCGGCTGTCAGTCAACACCCCGGGGCAGACACACGGGGGGGGGGGGGGGGGGGGGGGGGGGGGCTGGGTGGCGGGTTATCTGTGCCCGCTGGACAAACACCACAGCTCAATAGCACACTTAAACTTTCCCCTTCCTTTTCCTCCCCCCCCCTCCCCCGAGCGGCGCATCGTAGGCGGCACAAGCCCCCCGGTTTGTGGCAATCCCACCATGAGCCCTGGCGGTGCAGATAATGCAAGCCAGGACCCCGTCTAAAGGGCACCGCTGCAGGGCACTGCTCGTCTCTCTCCACAGATAGATTACTTTATAAATAATAATAAAAAAAGTCATTAAATCCCTCAACTTCTGAGCCCCTCGAAGCCTCGGGCGCCATGAATGTAAAACTGTAAATTGATACAATGTGCATCCTTTTAGATAAATAAATACAGCTTTCACTGTGCAGAAAGGGGCCCTTTTATGCTGCCCTAATTTCCTTAACTGTCAAATTAGAATTTTTGTCTGAATAAATGTTTGACGAGGCGCCGCTCTTTGTTTGGTTTCTTTGCTGGGGAAAAAATAAATAAATAAATAAATCAGTGCGACTCCCTCTCAGCTGGAATAAAGTTGAAATGTTAACTGGCTCATGGTGACAACGATGCATTTGCCTCCCTCTCTCCCTCTCCTGCTCTCCCTCTCTCTCTCTCTCTCTCTCGAAGGACAAATGGGCCGCTAATTCAACAGAACTGGAACTAAACCCTCACAAAAGGGACCTTAAATGATTGCAAATTATTCTATATCAGCATTTTTGGCTGTTTTCTCCAAATCTTGCAGCTTCTTTCCACAAGTGTGGTGCTGCTCATTTGCAGAACCCAACTGACAAATAAAAATCTGCAGCTAAAATTTGAGGCCTTCAGCTGGAACAGTTACAGCATAGCATTTAATTCTATTTCACTGGACACCTTTTTTTTTTTCAAAAATCAGTATTGTGTCAAATTTTAAAAAACTAGAACATTTCATTTCAGCAACCCTGACATGGGGGGGGCATGATACAATGAATGTATCACAAATATAAAGGTAAGAACTGTGGCAAAGCACCAGATACCAAAATAAATCACGGCCAGTGCATTAAAAGACACCTCCTTAAATAACGTTAAATTCCCAAACAGAAAGCGAAAAATGAAAAATAAAATTAAATTTCTATTTCTGCAAAATTTAGCTCCTTCTGTAATATAAAAATATATAATAGATATTTGCAAACTGGGCTGAAGCATAAAGTACAATAGTGTGTTCTAAAGGAGCTCTTCCCATAAAAAGTGTGCTTTCAGGGGTGTAGGATCTAGAGGCACAAAGATTCTCATTCACAGCAGCCACGACCCAGCATTCCACGCTGCTCATTGATGCGCGCTGCGCCCCACCGAGAACCATAATGGCATCTCTTCCACAGGGGCCCCCGATGCAGGGGAGGCCCCCAGCGCAGCCCTGCCAAGCAGCGCAAAGCTGCCCCTTCCACCGGTTCCTCACACCCTGCCTGCGAGTGAGGGGGTGGGGTGCTCCGGGAAATGGATCCAAGGAGGCGAGGCCCGCGGGCCAGATAGAACTCCTCTCCACACGCTCCCCGGCCGCTCGGTCTGACGCGGGGCTCCACTTAATCTGCACGCCACTGGATTAGCGTCTGTGTCACAGATAGCTCCTCGTTCCACCCAAACAAAATGCCCCGGAGAGGTACCTTCAAGTCTCAAAAAAGGTCACAGGGGCAAAGAGGGAAAATAAGCTGTCCAAATGTCTGGGGGTTATCTGACGCGCACAGAGCAGCATCTCGCGCCCCGCCATATCGCAGCACCGCACATCCACAGCGCCCTGTAATTGTGACAGCTATTTCCAGTGACACTGGGCCACTTTATCTGAGCTCACCTGCATCTCAGAGATTACTGTCCCTGCCTGGGCACTTACTATGCTCGCTAATAAAAGCCAGATTAATACACCCTGCAAAAATAAATACATAACTATAAATGTTTTTAAAAAAATACAGATAATAATATTAGTAATAATGACACAATACCGAATTAGGAAGATCTGATGCAATCGGCCGGCAACGAAAGGAGGTGGCGATGACATCATTAGAAAAGTCAAACGTAAGTAGGAATAATCAAATGAAACGATATAAAACCAGGAGTGTGAAGTTATTTAGTATAAATAAAATAATTACACAACATCTAGCATCCTGCGGTCGGTAATCGCTGCAGTACGGATAATACCCTTTTTTTTTTTTTTTTAACCAGGTAAGGGTAAGCTACTTTGAATTATAGATTAAAAAAAATAAATTAGCTTTACAGAAATAGTCTCAAGCAGAAAGGCGCAAATTTACCGAGGTATAAAAAGCCTGTGAGGACTGAAACCCTCTACATGCAACTGAAGCGCCATCCCCCACCCCCGCCACCCCAGCTTCCCATAATGCAAGGTGGGCAGGCTGATGGGTAAAGCAGGCCCTCATCTGAGAAGACAAAATGACAATTTTAAAATAAGGACGATCGCATAAATTCAATTAGCAGTGTTTGTCACGGTGCCGGTAGAGTGGGCTAATTAGGAGCCGTCCGCAGGGGGGCAGGGCGGCCCCCGGTGGCACGGAGCAGATGACTGCGACGCTCCCCTCTCCCGGCCGCACGTCACGCCCGCTAATGGTCCGCAGCACGTTAATGGGAAGTGAAAAGTGGCACCCGCCAGCAGAATGGGGGACGGGGGACGGGAGACGGGTCCGGGGAGGCGGGGTGAGCCATTCTGCGCAGTAGGAGCGGGGGATGAGAAGCTGCTCGGTGACATCCTTTAATTGTCTCCAATTAGGCATCTGATGGACAGTGGCAGGAACCGGGCACTGACACGTTGGCCGCAGATGAGAGCGATTAGCGGTCCCGGGAACAAGCTGCCACTCCCCGCGAGGCGGCGGAGACGTGAAACCCCTGCGCATATGGCTGTGCAGCATGCGAGCTACGCGCATCGCTGGGCCGGCGCCACACACCTCTTTCAATCCCGAGCAGATTGGGGCGCAGCGACCTGCCTCCCCGCCATCCAGAACCCTGAGAGGCACGGGGGTCCCGAAACGGCCATCATTCCGCTACCGCCGTGCCAGCAACTTAATTACATCCTTATTTACGATGATCCTTCACTGAGCAGTAGTGGCACCTGTAGCAGAGCCACCGTGTTGTACCTCACGTACCTCGGTTCGAACCCCTGTTCCTGCTGTAGTACCTCTGAACAAGGCACCGACCGTCAGTCAATACAGTAAAAATTACCCAACTGCATACATAAGTAAATCAAAGTAGGAATCTTAGTATCCAGTAACTCTACTGTTAATATCTTTTAAAGAAAGGCAACTGCTAGCAACAAAATATAATTACATCAGCCGTATACGAATAAACTACAAACAACGAATAATATTGCAGCATATTGATAATTATGATAAAGATCTGTCAGGTATTTTTAAACTTACACCTCAGCTATGTTGTGTATTTATTTTAAAGGCTTAATGATCTCACAGCAGTTTTTAAGGTCCCATCTTGGCTATGACGTGTAAGAAAACAATTTAACCAAGAAAAAAGGCTAAATCTAAGTGTGGATCATTACTGGAAAGCAACACTGTATTGCTATAAGGCATCAGCTGAAAAAGTAAAAATTACCGCAATAGCCCGCTTTCATTAATTTTATATTACACTACTTATTACCACATATATTAATTATGTTACTTATATTCCTATAAAGTGAGAACAGTAGATGACTTCCTATTCTTCCAGCACTACCAGCACAGCACCCTGAGCAGAGCATCGTCGCCGCTGGAACCGCCTCTTTAGTTCTCAGATGAAACAGACGGTTAACCGGGTCTCTTTCTAACCAAAGGTTAATGCTCTCAATTGGGCTGCGAGCAGAGAGGCTGTGCAGCACAGTGCAGCCATTTTCCCCCAGTAATAACGCGCGTGTAACTGTGGGATGAACTCAGACACCGAGAAAGAGCCGACCCCCCAACCCACCCGGCGCCCCCTCTCCGCACCCCCCTGTTCTTTCTGCCCCGCCGCCTTCTCGAAATTAAACGGTAAGTTTTAATGATTTCACAAGGGCGGTTTTCTCGCGCAGGGCCTGTCTCGGGGACGCGCTCGGGATGCGGGTGGATCGTAGCGGGGAGGGGCAGCAGGGTGGTTTGTTTGCTGAAAACAGCAGGGAACTGAACCGGTGAAAAATGTCAGGTCAAATTGTTCTTGACAGTGTTAATATCTGCACCTCATAGCGATAATTACATGTAAATAAATAGTGAAATAGCTCTCAGCTGGAGACTGAGAGGGGAAGGCGGCTTCGTGAGGCGGCCAGCTGGGGACTCGGCCGCATCGCACTGCGGAGGGAGGGGGGTGCACAAACAAGCGTGAGAGCGGGGCTGGAGAGGGAGCACCACAGGGGGGCCCAGGCTGAGCGAGAGAGAGAGCGAGAGAGAGAGAGCGAGAGAGAGAGAGAGACAGCAGCACAGGGATCAAGACCAAGTCTTGCAGTGGATGATGTAAAGCCACATGTGCCTTTGGTGGCGAACCAGGCTGTTGCAGCGGCGGCCCAGCAGAGAAGAGCAAGGAGGCCCACCACTAGCACCTTCCCCAGGCCGGGGCATTAATCACAGGCCTGCACCTGTCACAGTGGTATCTGGAACTAACAGGAAGCACATGGCCGCCGGTCGACCTCTAGGCCCCCGGGCAGCCGGGGCAGATTCAGAATGCTCCCCTCAGCAGGAGCAGCAGCTTCTTCAGACCCGTGCTGGAGAAGCGTGGATGTGTTTCCCTGCTGTGATATAGCCAGCGGTCGGGTGGGCCTCACCTGCTGCAAGGTGCTCTTTAATCCTGCCTACTCTGGTGCGCTCCTGTTATCCGACGCACAGAACATCGGGAATGGGGAGAGGCCCTCGGACAAATAAACTTTAGCTCTAGTAAACGGACACACATTCTCCCTTTCATTGATTGTTTATGGGGTAGCAGGTGGCATGATGGTTAGAGCTGCCACATTAACCCAGGAGCCAGCTTTGAATCCCACCTCCTACTGTACTACCTTTAAGCAGAGCACTTACCCTGAACTGATATGGTAAAAATTCCCCTGCTGTAAAAAATGAGTAAGTACTGCAATTCTAAGCAGCTACAGAGAGAAGATTTTGCTAAGTGAATAAACAGTAGTAAATTGTGATGAATATTCTTCGCTCCTGAGGGGGCTTCCATACTGTGAAGTAACATACAAAGTATGTAACAAATCTAATTGTTTGCCACAATTCTTCTTAGCCATTTAAAAACTATATTGAAAATAAAGTGACAAAACAATGTGTTTTAAACAAGAGTGGCATCCAAAGACGAGAAGCTGTAAAATAGCACCTCTATGGAAAAAAAGTTTTGTGTACCTATAAAACTTAATATGTATATGGTATTTGCACATATATGTGATATATATTCAAGAAACTGTCAATGTTGGTGCAATACTCTTTAATATGGGAATACAATTCTCAATCTAATAGGCATTTCTATTGCGTGGGACTCAGAGAGTAGGAATCGGTCTTACCCGGTCCCTACTTAAATCCTCATCTTCTAGGATTTACTGAAATTTATATTGGCTGCCTCTGCAAGATAAATGTAAATCGCATTCCCTTATATTTACTATTTATCAGGATGCACCAGCTCACTTTCTGCAGGAAATATCTCTCACCCGCATACAAACATCCTTGCATTTAAATAGCATTTTTATTGTCCGCTATAGCCTTTCATCTGTGTGAGGGGAATAATGTTTCCTCTCTGGGGAGAGAGAAAGAAGGGCGAGCGAGAGTGTGTCGGTGTGGAAGCCGCAGCAAGAGGCACGGTGTGGGCCAAAGCTGCGGGGAACAAACTTATTGGAGGCATAAAGAATGGAGGAAAATGAATAGATGAAAAATATTGACCCAAACGTGTTTGTTCGAAACGCTGAGGGGCTCCACGATTCGGGGTCGATCGAGACTCGCTGTGTCGGGGGGGGTCCTGAAACTGGGGTTAAAAGAGACATGGCGCACAGGTAGTTAGAAAAAATAAAAATCCGTAACTGAAGTTTGTCGACCTGCTGAAACAAGAAGCGTCATCACAGGCCCACAGCAGAGGATAGAGAAGAAGTAGAAATTTTTCTATTTCCCCCCCTTTTCCTCCTGATTGCAGCTGGAAGATTTGTGTTTGGAGTGAAGGAACTCTGGCTAGCATTTGATGTCGGGAAGGGAGTGTGAATAGGCTGGGTTTCAAAACTGTTGTGCAAGAGAAGGTTTGTCCAACAATTTCCTATCAGAATGTGTGAACTCCCTCTGCTTCTTTTCTTCAGCAATATGGAAATTGAGGTGTTACCTATTTATTTATTAGTGTATAATCCTTGCTAATTTTGTTCCATTAGGCGTAATCCAATCCGGGTGTGGCACCGCAGTGAGGTAGCACCCAAAAGATGGAATTCCGAGTCCCTCTTAGCAGAGCAGGCAGCCAAAGAAAGGGATTTAATTTCTAACCGAGGCCCCTGGACACTCCGAGTGCTGCTAAAATATTAGCCAGTTTGTTGATGTTCGTCACTAAATATCCTCCAATCGTAAGTCAGCGATCTTGATTTTTCCCTCAGCGCTTGCAGAAGTGCAGTTACAGCATCTTTCCACTAGTAGGTACTGCGTTCAGAGAGACAGCATCTCACTCCTTCCCACCAGGCGCTGTGTTATGTCATGCCTACCCAACCAAAACAGTGCCTAAAAAAACAAAAAAAAAAATGCTTATATCTGTGTGACCTCAGAAACCGTGCTTCCGATGATTAATACAAGAGCGACAAAACGCTGCGGTGTTCTCCGGAGAGACTTTTAAAAAAAAAAAAAGCCAAGAAAATATAAATAATTTTATGCTAAAAACATTCTGCCAGTGGATATGATTTAAATTCTGTGATTTTCTTGGCAGCTTCCAAGCAGGTCTGTCTTTTTTTTTTTTTCTAAAGCCTCTTACTTACTTTGTAAATTCTTGCCAAATTGAAACAGTATCTGTATTTAAGATGAGTTCTAATTAACAAATACCCCCCCCCCATACCCAGCGCTCCCCATCCCCTCCTTGCTCTCTGGGTATGGATGCGATGTAAATATATGCGTTTATCCTTTTGATTTGTTGACGGAGAAGCTTGCCAGTTGACAAGGTGCCCAGTGAGAGGCTTAATACACTAGTTTTAATAAGGCAGGAGACTACACGCAACTCCCGCTCATTGATATTCAGGTGCACAATGTCTTGTCTAAAGCGAGAAAAGCGAGAAGGAGTGAGCCAAAAACTCAATTTTTTCCCCCCCTTACATTTTCTTTTTTTGGCAACCCCTGTGCAGGCTTCTTAAATATAATTCATCCCGTTTAAAGTGGCTGCTGTGCTAATGGAACTCCGGAGTGCGGTTTGAGTCTCCTCCCTTATCTCCGGCAGACAGTTGTGAGGAATCGCTCGCGAGGCCGCGGCTAGTGAGCGCCGCGCAGGCAGGCAGGCCTGGGGATATGGATCAAAGGGAGTACTGGTGAGCACGGCTCTGCCTCTGATCCCCCAGTGCTGAAACCCAGCCTATTCACACTCCCTTCCCGACATCAAATGCTAGCCAGAGTTCCTTCACTCCAAACACAAATCTTCCAGCTGCAATCAGGAGGAAAAGGGGGGGAAATAGAAAAATTTCTACTTCTTCTCTATCCTCTGCTGTGGGCCTGTGATGACGCTTCTTGTTTCAGCAGGTCGACAAACTTCAGTTACGGATTTTTATTTTTTCTAACTACCTGTGCGTGGAAAATGAAGCTGATCATTTATGGGTTAAAAATTGAATATTTTTAGGGTTTTTTTTTTTCTTTTTACAAATTACACCATAGATATGTAGCTGGAATTTTTCTCCAAAGCAACTTACAATGCTGACTCATAATTATTTTCTCATTTTTACAGGTGGGTTATTTTTTATTTTGTATCAGTTCAGAGTCGGTACTTTGCTCAGGGGAATTACACCAGGAGATAAGTTTGAAGCTGGGTCCTTCAACCGTTAGCCACTATGCTACCTGAGCCAATCTAGGCTTCATTTAACTTTTTTAAAATTATTAGTTATTTACTTAGTCAATGCTCTTCCCCCAAAGCAGCTTACAGATACTTACCAATTTTTATTGTTAGGTTTTCTATGATTTCTATGATTGCAGTAGCATCAGTTCAGGGTAAGAACCTTGCTGATCAGGACTGCAGCACGAGCAGGGGATTCAAACCTAAGGCAGCAGCTCTAACCAGTAAACCACCTGCTGCCCCCATTATCAAGCGCACGTGGAAAGCCAAGGTCATGCCATCTCTCTGAAGCTATCTGGTATCTGTAATTCTGGCGCTGTGCATTTAATTTTTTCAGAGAAAAATTTCCTACAAAAAAAAAAGACACTCGTTCATTTATAACAGAGCTCAAAACAGACTGAGAACCCCTGTTGACACATACATTTCAAAACGAGGCATCGAGTTCATTAATAAAATGAAACAATTGGGAATTTGGTTGTAAAATTTAAACCATGCTTGTTAACATTTGAAAAACCGAAATATAGCAAATTGTATCCCTGAATGAGGACGGGTGGTTATCGATCACAAACACATTAATGAATAAAATGTATCTACAGCTACTCATAATTCAGTACACAGTCTGTTTTTGCCTTTTTGTTCTCGCAGTGAAGAAGGCATTACTCAATTCTCGCCAGAGTGCAACAACAAATAAGTTCTATTCCACTGTGTAATAGTCATTTTCTTTTCTCCAGGTCAGATGTGGCTGTTTCTGCTTCCACAGCAGGTGTCCCTGTCATGCAGTAGGGATGAGCACACATTTATTCTGAAACACCATCCAAAAACCAACGCCTTAAAAGGCACATTCAAGGAGATTGTACCGTTTCCCCAATATTTACCTTCACCTCATCTACAGAGCGATACCTGCACTGATTTGCTTTGACGGGAGCCTGGGTTCCATAACTACTTAGATGAGTCTGCTGAGTTTTGCGAGAACTTTTGATGAACACAATCACAGATGCGATCTAATCTTCTGCATAGCCTCTGGAATACCCTGTGACACCCTATCCTGCCGGGACACTGAGAAGATTTGCATCGCTTTCCGAGTGTCAATATGAGCCGTGTACCGCTGCCTCCCTGCTGGTCTGTGAAAAAGCATCTGAAGACAGCAGATCATCGCAAACACCCTCCATCTCTGAATAAAAGGTAGTGATGCAGTCAACAATGGTTAATACCCTTCCTGCTGAAAATGGTAGGGGACATAGTCCCAAAAAGCAGCCACTCCTGTGTGAATATAAATATATAACAATTCATTTTTCTATTTTCATGAGCAGCTTGAGCCGGGCCACGGCGGCCTAGAGCCTTTCCTGGAAGCCTAGGGCACAAAGCAGAACGCACCCTGGATAGGACACCAGTCCATCGTGGAACTATGTCAATATTCCACTGCTTAGATGCATTTATCCAAAATGACGCACATTTTTTACCTATTTGTACGAAAGGATAATTTACATGAGTAGTTAAGATTAAGCACCTTGATCAAGGGAACTACATCAGTGGGATTTTGATCTGGCAACCCTCAGATTCCAAGTTCATATCCTTAACCAATACATTATGTGCAAAACATTTTTTAAATTTAGTCACATTGTCACATTTCTTGCGTCGTTACTCATTTTTCCAGGTAGCACAGCACGTAGCAGCGGGCGGCTAGTAGAATAGCAGTTAGAATCCCATCTATTACACCTGACAGACCTCTTTGAGAACCCATGCTCCTGCTGTAGGACCCTTGATCAAGGTTCTTAGCCAAAAAAATTAGGCAGTAAAAACTACCAAGGTGGGTAAATAGGTAAAAAAATAGCTGTAAGTAGCTTAGTGTTCAATGGTAACACTCGTTTGGGAGAAAAGTGTCAGATAGGTGAATAAATAATAATAAGGTATTCTGACCACATTGTAGGCAAAAAAATAATATATGTAATTTACGCACTGCTAATAATGAAATTTTGATTTTTTTCCTCTTTAATAAAACTGTTGGTGTTAATCATGTCTCGGGCTTCAACAAACTTGATCCAATTCTAAACTCTAAACTGTTCTTGAACCACGCAGATCCCAGTGCGGAAACCCAGCAGGATATGATGGACTTCACTGCAACTGTGCCGCCGCGACACCCAATCTGAAATAGACAATTTCAGGAACTGTATGTCATTTAGAAGTCTTTCGGCTTACTCACCAGTCGTTTGCCAACAAGCAAAAAAGAAATGAATCAATCTTTGCTTTGTACACGCCACCTTTTTTTTCGCAACAGGTTATAGATTCATTCAGTCCAGGGAAAAGATGCATTTTTTTTCCCCCCTGCCAATTCTTCAAAAGTCAATTGCCGGTCACCTGCAAGAATCAAAACAATTCCCGCTGACGGATGGAGGGTGTTGTCAGTCTATTGCAGGACGGCATCGCTGCCACTCACATTCATATGTTCGATCAGCAGGTAATTGAAATCTAGGTTCACACCAGACCTCCCACTGACCCCATTTGTTCCCGTCAAACTGGCCATTTCACTGTCCACGCCTACGCGGACGGTCACCTGTGCGGCGCGCAGGCATTTCCATGCACTTACACCTGACTTACACGTACAAAACCAACTTCCAGGCGAAGGAAAGCTCACTGGAGTATGTGGGACCTTTGCACTAAAGAGGAATGACATGCTGCACACCTAGGATTTCAGCGTATTCACCACCCACCCATGGTGTGAACAGAAAGAGCGTTTTGAGAAAGATGTAAACGAACCTCTGGCCCACACCGGCGGGGGCCTAATGGGCCGTACCCTGGCACGGCATCGATTTCATTCGGGCAAGAAAACAACCCCCCTCAGGCACAAACAACATCACCGTCAATAACGGCGTGATGAAAGAAGGCACCCAGGCCAGCCGCAGGTAGGAGCTGGCAGGGGGTGGGGGCGTTGAAGGGGGCGACTGGGCCGGACCCGCACCTCCTAGGGCAACGAGCACGGCGGGATTCCATTACAGCCTGGCAGTCGGCCGCCAGAACCCATCCACCGAAAATCACGCTTCTTTGTCAATCTCTTATTGCCGCCGAGCTGCCCATATAACCGGGACATGGAAGAAATGACTGCACACGCACAAGTGCACACAGGTGCACTGCCTGTAACAGATGTCGCCTGAAACCTCGACAAGTCGGAATTACCGTTCCCATGGTCAAAGGGACAAAGAGACATGCCAGGAACAATGCTGTCGGGGCAGGTTTTTCCACTAGAGAAAGGTAAAAGCTGCAAAGGGGGCACAGTGCTATTCAAATACACTGGTCACCATCTCACACATGGTATCACATGACGGCGTACAGTTCGTAACACGGTACAGCCCAACAAGCAGGGCACAGTAAACCCCGAGGAATAAAAAAAAAAAAAAAAAAACACACCGACACACACTTTAAAAGCATCTCACTGCCCAAATCTATAACTGTTTTTATTTATTCGCTTAGCTGAGCCTTTTCTCTAAGGTGACTTACAATGTTAAGTCTGTACACCAAGCTTACAGCAATTTACCTCATTTGCACAGCTGGGTCACTAAATCTATTGAGGGTAAGTACCTTGATCAAGGGGACCACAGCAGGAGGTGGGATTTGAACTATAGGTCCTTTCCATTGCAAGACAGCACCTTTTTACCACTGAGCTACTAGATAAATCGACTGACGCTGGAAACACAAAACAGCAGGAGCAACAGCAGGAAAGGGAACCTGGGTCTCAACCCTGGCCTCTACAAATCCATCTTCAGGCTCATGGACAAATATTTGTAGCTGTAGTGCAAAAACATTTTATAGTTTTTAAAATTTCCTGTGGAAAAAGGGGGCGTTTTTAAGAGAATGCAGAATGATGGACATCAAAGTGCACCAAGTAAACAAGTTTAATGCAAAGTTCTGTTCGAGTCACTAAACCCAGATCACAAGACAAACTTGTAACCAGGAGAGGCAACAAGACCGTTTGAGGGGAAAAACCTGCTTGATGTGTATAAAATATATCACCCTAATATCAGCTGGACTTCCATCCATCCATCCATCCATCCATCCACCTATCTACCTATTTATCATCCTTAACCACTAATCCTGGTCAGAGTTGCAGGTAAAATAAATCTGAAATCCCCGCTTCCATCCGAAAGGGTCTTATATCCCATCTTGAATGGGGGAGGTGTATTTCAGTGCTCTTCATTCACTTTTCAGATGCTTTTCTGCAAAGCGACTTACAATGTTAGGTTTCAACTCTAAGTTACACCATTTCTGACCCATTTGTACGGTTACGGTTGGATAATTAAAACTCTCGAAGGACTCGGGTCCGACTCCCTGCCATTATACCCTCGAACAAGGTACTTATCCTGAATTTGTACAGTTAAAATTTACCCTCCTATATAAATTGCAAAGTAGCTTTGGGAAGCAAACCGATAGTTTTAAGACAGAAGTCACCTAAACCTCAGTCTTTCAACTGCAAGGCAATGGATCAAATCATTGCACTACCTGCAGCCCTGAGTTTGAACCAGTTATCGCTGGTTACTCTTCGCCAACATCATCTTCCTTTGAAAAATACTAATTCACTGTGCGGTCGCAGTATATTTTTATCTTGAAGGCCACTGAAAAGCACAGCTACACAGACACACTCACACACTGGTACGCAGTGATAGACCGAGGAAGAGCTGGAGAGGCAGAGGGAGGGAGAGCAGCGGGGAGGGAGCAGCACGTATAAACCCACATGTATAAATAAGTGACTGCGGCAGATGCCATGTGCTTCCCAGTCAGGGGGGCGGGGTCATGTGTATTTTCGCCTAGCGGGGATCTGCCGTTGCTGCTTCTGGGAGCAAAGTGCACGGCTGGGCCTCAGCTATTCGGCTACGTGGCCCCTGTCAAAGAAGACATTAATTTCCCCCACAATAAGGTCCTGATGGGATTGCCACATGTCTCTTGTGCACCGGGCCGAGTTCAGCGGGGTGGGGGGGCGGGGCACGATTCTCGGGGAAAGTCTCCAGCTGGACCTGCTTTGTGACTTGACTGTGGCCCTCTATTGTAGCCTGTCCGTCTACATGGAACATTCTAGTGTTTAGCTCTAAGTGGCGTGAAAATACAACCAAAGGCGCGCATGAACTGTAATACCGTTATTCTCTATTTTAACATTTAGCAAACACCGAAAATGGCAGCTCAGCGCAAAATTAGGCTCGAGCCTTTTCACGGGCACAGCATGAGGATAAATTACCATTGTCTCTTTGTTCACTTTTTATGCCTTTTTCAGTTCAACCAGACAATGTGCTCATGAAAGACTCGCTAGCTTTCTGAACGCGCGTTCCTGGCAAAGGTAATGCAACCTCTTTAAAATAATTACGGTTTGAATAATAATAGCGTTATACCCCTGATGTCATAATCCATACTGCAAAACAGGAGGGGTTTATTATATATCAATTTTTTCCTATAATGGAATGGGTGCATGAGGAAGCCATTTGTGAAAGCGGCATTGAATAGTCACATTAATAAAAAAAGGCAGTCATGTCTCTGATATTTATGCAGGTTTGCAGGGAGAGTATTAGCACTTAAAGCCGCGCCACTACGATTAACAATCAAACATGCTGTGAATCGCACGTTATCCCTCAACTCTCCAGTAGAAGAGAAAATCTCTTTTTTGTCAGGAAATCCTTAATTCTTTCTTCTCCAGAAAAAAAAGAGAGTAATACCAGAATGTTTCCAATCTGCTTTCAGAAATATTTTTCCTGAAAAAAATAAAAAAAAAAAAAAAAAAGAAAGGAAAAAAAACTCCCAATAAAATATGTGTGAACGAGGGGGTAATTGTGGACAAATGCGGCATTGAAATTCGTTTTCAATTCTTTACGCACCATTTCAATCTTATTTTCTGCTTGTTAGCTAGATCTTGTTGCTTAGGGTGGGCAAGACTGCCCAGTATTGGTGGGTAATTGCATATAATTTACTCTTCTCCAGTGATTTGCATCAGTATCAGTCATTTTTATTATGTTCCGTTAAAGAATCAACCCCAACCAGAAAGTCTCATTTTGAATGCTTATTGTTCAATGTGTCCGTTAAGGGTAACATGTGGGATCCCTGTGCGCACACACACCCACACACAAACACACTAGTATTTTCTATATTAGAAAAGCATGGCTCAAGCTCCACTGCTCTAGTTGATCTTAACTTAAACACGCCCAGCAGGTGGGCATTTTTTACTCATTTTTGAATGACAACTAGATGCATAATTAATACAAAGCCGGTCCCTGCCAGCCAGTTTATCCTTCTCCATTTGCAAACAAACTGGCATACACATGAACACAACAATATAAATGACCTTTTGAAAGTACCACTGCCTTCTTTTCACCTGAGCGAAATGACGGTACAAAAAATTACATTAAAATGACAGTAAATAGCGTCAGTCGGTTAGCATTGAGCTTGCTGTGCGTTAATGTTTTACGTTTTGATTCAAAGAAGGGTTCATTAAAGTAATATTAGGACTAGGCTATTGAAATAATACCTTCATTTATTTTACCGTACTCGATACAAAATAATCAAGTATTTTCAAAGTTTTTTAAATAAAAAACTAGTTGCAGTATCACCTCATGTAATATAGCATCCTCTTGAGTGCAGTGGCATACAGAATATTCATTGCATTCTTTCTATAAGAAAAGTGATGCTTGCCATGGAAAGTCTGTCTCTGAAAATTCAGATTTGCTGTCCTCGCTATGATCCCTCTCCTCGCTGGCAGTCAGCATGTCTAGCTACCCGCAGTGACACGTTTCAACCACAGCTGACGCTCTGCTGTGTATATAAGAATCTGTGTGTAACTAGATAGGGTTGATGGGAAAAAGTGTGCATACCCTGACCCTCAGAGCACCGCTGCCGTGTAACGGGAGAGCGACCGACCTTCTGCCCGTGTTTCTCCACCCTCAGCCTTTGAACCCCCACTGACCTGCGGGGAGAGCCCGTTGCTGACGGGATTCATGTGGTTGCTGGAGGCCGAGGGGCTCATGAAGGTGTCCGAGTAGCTGGAGAAGCTGTGGCGGTTGGAGGAGAGGCCGTAGGCAGAGCTGCTGTCGCCCGTGAGCCCACCCTGGTGCATGGTGGATGGGGGCAGCGGCTGAGGCCGGTGGACCGTGCTGCTGCCATCTGGGGAAAGGGGAAGCACATGGCGTGAGCAGGGAGAGCAGGACTAAGTCCCAGGCCTATGGCTGCCATCTGCAGTATGTACCATCAATCAATCAATCAGTTGATCAATCCATCAACCAGTCAATACCCTGTGGTACAAACAAGGATCATTGAGTGCAGGTGGGCTTTACCCCATCCAGATGGTGTCTGCTTTTGTGAGAATTTGCTGTTTGGCGTGGCTGAGAAGGTTTATTACCCTGTGAGAGTGTGGTGGTGGGGTAGGTGGACTCGGGAAGCTGGTACGTTGGCAGGGTTGGCATTCCTGTGGGTGGGAACCCACCGGGTAACAAGTGGTTGAAGGCTGCAAGCTGATTGGCTCCTGCCTGTTTGCGCCACCTGGCCCGTCGGTTGCTGAACCACACCTGGAGGCACGGAGGGAGCAACAGGTTAGAAAGCAGGACACCACTGGAACCAGGAGCCTTTAGCTATCCAGAACACCGCAACACTGTGTGAAGATGATGATGATGTGAAATTCCATCACCTTTTCTTGTGACCAAGTCATTAGAAATTTATAAATTGCCAAAATCAATATTTAGAAACACTGTCTGTGTTGGTGATGGTGCCTCATCTGGACAGGAGAAAAATCTCCCTGAAAAAGTCCTTGTGACCACAAACTGATCTGGGATCTGTGACAAAAAAGATAGCAGCCATTCTAGAACCGGTCAGGAACCAAACAGACCTTTGGCAAGAAAGAAATGCATCTTCACTGGGTTTCTGCAGAACGTCCTCATTAAGCACCACCACCAACGTCAGGAAAACAAACAGATGGTGGTTGGATCGAATCAAGCCAGAACTGTCAGCAAAAGTACAAACTGGACATGAGATGAAAGGATTGGACTCTCAGAAAGATGGTGATGCTTGGAAAACCAAAGGAGCGAGAGAAGAGGACAACCGGCAACCGGATGGATGGGCTCAATCATAGTGACAACAGACCACTTTCACTAATAAGGGCCGTAGAACAATAATGAAAATTATAATTGTTTTAAACGTATGAAAAAAATGTGTGATTATGAAAAAATTTAAAATATAAATTTATTTCAACTCCTTTCTCAGCTCCGCATTACATAGTTTGATTCCCTAGATGCCTGAGGAAAGGCGCACCCTTCGTGAACACTGGTCTGCGCTTTAAAGAAAGCAGCCACAGAGTCAGCAACCTGCTGTATTTCACCAAGACAAGACGGAGGCCCTCTGTATGCAAAAGGTTGAAAGACACTGATCTATGGCTCGCAGTGTCGATTCATCAGACTTTAATAGACTGTCAGCGCAGTTAATCTACTGTTGTTTTTCAGGCGAGCTGGCCCATTGTGGGGCCTTTTGAAAGGGAGGAAACAATGGCTCCTCAGTGGACTGCGGTAAACACTGGACACAAAGGGGAGGCGTTCTTTTAGAGCACTGCTTTAAGAGTGGCTCTTTCAGCCGGCGCATTGATCAGGAGATAGCAGAAGCATAAGGCACACACTCTCACACACACTTTCTCTCTCCCTCCTCCCCGCAGTCTCTCCCATCCTTAAATCTAGTATCGTAACTGAAGTCTGTCCGCTGTTCTCATCTCCCACGTCCCGCTCCTATATCTTAAAAATAGAATGACTGAAAAAATGCGTGTGCAAATATATGGGGTGATTCAGAAAGAAGGGAACCCTTTCATGAATTATTACTGAGCAACTGTTATATGAACATGTGGTCTAAACCAATGTGTAAAGTAACTCACAGAAGTTTATCTTAATCTTGCAAATGATCAATATGCAGTAGATAGATGCACATTCAGTAATAGCTGGATTAGCTCTTTTGAGAAATGGCGCTGACCGAAACTGCGCTGAGAGCTTATTAATACGATCTATTGTATCAACGGAGCTTGAAAACTACAATATAAAATAGATAATTTATAACTTGAATAATAACGAACAAACACCAAAATCAGCATTTTATAAATAACAAATGTAGAATTAAAAAGGTTTTAAAGTATTTTTTTACATTTTGAAAAATATACTAAAATATGATACATATGAGAGATAAAGTGTGAAAGCATATAAGAACGTCCCATTCTTTTTATCGATACTTTACATACAGTTTGCAGATTGTAAAGTACAGAGAAAACATGAGATGATGCTCCCCACAATAAGACGATTTCTGTTATAAAGTGACTGACTCCCATCTCCAGTCACCAACATCTTCTGACAGTAACAAACGTACAGGATTTAGTGAAGATGATACACGTGTCATTTCTATTAGTATTATTATTATTTGAGTGGGGGGCGGGGGTCATAATGCACTGCTGCTGCATATTTGTTAATAGTTGTGACTAACAGTTGTGGGAAGTTACAGAGGACCGTTGACTGTCTCTGTCCGCTTGAGAGCTTTTGGACAGGCGTGTCGTTGTGATCTATGAGTGCCAGTGCTGACACAAAACTTATTTTCCTGTTTCCCAAGCCCTGCTTTCGTAGCGGCGCCGCACCATCAGCGCAGTCAAAGCAGGTGGTTACAGTATTATTATTCCATTATACTGGTACAATTTATATTTGTAATGTGCACGTTTTGTTTCTTATAAAGAATCGAAAATTCCTACACATCTAACAAACAAAAACAATTTTCTTCTTTTATCTTGCCACACAGTAATTGGAAGACAAGCTGAAAAATATATTTTCATTAACACGTTTTTAATACGTTTAATAAGGTGATCCCACATTTTACCCAAATTGAATTTTTTTGAACCCCATTTTTTACACTACGGTGGATTGTTTATTGTATGAATAATAGTGTTGTTTCAAATGTACTTTAATGTGCAATAATTTACAGAACTTATTAGTGGTAGATATTTGTTGTACAGAAGAAAGAAGGGTTTGCGACAGAGGTTGAATTAGGTCCATCGTGGACCTAAACATGGATCCTTTTGCTGGGAACTACTTATCTTTTTATAATGAATTCACTTAAGTCTGATTCGGAAATGAGGCGTCATGTCTGGCCAGCTCTTCCACAACAGTTCCCAAAGATGTAGAACACTTGCGGGTTGTTTTGCTTTCTCTTCTGACTAGTTCACCCCATATGGTAATTCCCCAGGTGGAACAGGTGTACTCACACTTTTCAATGGTCCTGCAACTTCATTCCCAACACCTTGGATAAGTGACTTTGCTCCCAGTAAATATGTTAAATGCTGATGTGAAGCAGGCGGCACTGATGCAATGATATCTCATTTCCTCCTCACAGCAAGGCAGCACTTGCCTTCACATCTTTTCCCCTAACACTGTCACTCCCTCCGCCACACCCCCAGGAAGAAGCGGTGGCCACTGGGGTCCGTAGGAGCGTGGTGTCCGTTCTGCATGGGTTCCCACCCTCAACCGAACGGGTAGGACTCCAGCTGGGGTTGCCCATGGCCTCCTTGGCCAAAGAGCGGCACCCTCCTGGTCAACCCGGCAGGACCCCCCCACAACTCTGACCCTTGAATCATGCCCCTTGACCCCACTGCTTGGCTATTGTCAACTCAACTTCCTTCCCCTCTGCAGAGCTCAGAGGAGGAGCGGGAATGAAAGGGAGGCACACTGCTCCAGGCGCAAGCTGCCCTCCTCAACTCTGCAGGAGTTACATTGTGTGGCCACTGTCCCAGAGGGAGAAAACAGAGGGGGAACCTCCCTCACACACAAACACATGCTCTCAGATACACACACACTGTACACACACATCTATTTTTATTTATTCATTTAGCTGACACGTTCCTCCAAAGCAACATACAGTGTTAAGCTATTTACAGTGATTTACCCCTTTGTACCTGGAGTTCACTAAACCACCTGCTGCCCCAAATTATCAAATTATGGAAAAGTTACCTGTTTTGTCACTGGATCCTTTGCAATTTGTTAATCTTCAGCCACTTTATGTACCTAATGCCTATTACATCTTCTAGATTCAGTCATTGGTTTATGTACTGCAAAGGCAGGCAAGCGGGACTTTTTCCTGGTCATTTCTGTGATCAGTCAACTACAAAAATGGCCACAATTTTTTTTTAAATTGCAAAATAAATCTGTTGTAAAACTCCAATGACATTTGATAAACAATATTACAAATACACGCACATGCTGTAACCAGTTTTCTTGGAAAATTCATAATAGTTTAAACAGGACACAGTGAGCTGTCCATCGCTGTGCAGGGGTGCTGCCATAAGGCTTTGGGGTAAATGGACTGTCTATAAAGGATCCTTTATAACTCACAAGTGGCTCAACTCACAGGTGGGCCTTCTTACCAGCTTCTAACAACATTATGAACCTTATTTGGTCATCATTAATGTAGAAAAAAAGATATATCTCCCAACACTGCCTGGCTGAACAAGGGCCTTTGGTTTAACAGCACTGCCCTCGGGCTCCACTGTTCAACAGCTGGGTCCAATCCCACTACGCACAATAGCCTGTCTTTTGCCTGGGTGGCACTCAGATACTTTCTTAGGCCACACTTCACAAGCACTTAAGTCTCAGCTGAAGGCCGGTGCGCTTTTTTTGTGCGAGATCTGCCTGTCGAGCTTCTATACCTGTACGTTCCTATAGAAAGAAGGACATCTATAATCCTGCAGTGCAGAAGCCCGTCTTCCCCATTTTGGAGGCTGGAAGGCAAGCAAGAGGAGTCAGCGGCCCCCGCTAAGCAGCTTGGTCCCCAGAACAGAAGCAGTGTGAACAGCTCTCAATGCTGCGCTCTGGAACCTGATCCCAAAGTCACCTTGGAGGGAAGATCCTCTCTCTGCAACGCTGCCTAAATCCTCCCTGTGCCGAGACAGGAGCGTCTCCCTTCCAGGGTACCTCCCACAAATATTAACAGTGTTGCCCACGTTTCAGCACTTGGTTTTGTATTTAACATATAAGGTAGTGGCATTGCATCAGATGCTTGTAACCAGTACAGAGAAACTGAGTTGAAGTGGAGCTGCTAGGGCTGAATCTCCTAGACATGAGTACAAACAAGTTGTTATACCTAATATGTGCAAGTAAACCATTTGGGGCACAATGCTCTGGCTTATAACCGGACGAATAATGGAGTAGAAGAAGAAAGAAGGTGCTGGTTTTATTATCTGTAAGGGTGGAGTGTGTGGAATGGATGGAGATCTGCCGAAGGGAGGTCCATCCGCTATCAATCACAGCGGCCCATCATTTCTCTTCGACCCAGCTGGAGGATACCGGCTGTATGTCTTCCTAGGATTACGGCTGGTGCACGGAGGGGGGAGCTGCAGGGAGACGGACCGACGAGGAGTAAAACCTGGATAACGTGATTGAATTTCACAGCAAAAAAGTCCAACATAACAGGGGCTGAGAGGCATAGAGAAAGGGCCCACATCAATCTCTCTGCCTGTTGGTGGACGGCTGCTAAGCCGGGGCAGAGAGGACCAGGGTTGGAGGGTTGGAGGGAGGGAGGGAGGGAGGGAGGGAGGAGGGTGTGGGGTGAGGGTCGTCCATGACCCAAACTGCCCCATGGAGACACGCAAGTTCCTGGGATGCTCTCCAAAATGGCTTAGAATGTGGAAGTTACTTTCAGTGATTTACCCAATTATTCAGGAGGGCATTCTTACTGGAGCAATTCAGGGTAAATACCTCAAAAAAGATCACTGCATCATTCACACCTGGCCGTTTCTACTGCAAGTCGAAGGCCCTAACCACTACCCCACCTGCCTCCAGAAGACAAACAGTCTGGTGATAACTGATGGAGAGTAAAGTTTAAAAAAAAAAAATCACACAAATGCACGCAGAAGAAATGAAAATTGAATTCCAGACTCAAAAATTGATAGAAAAAAGATCTAAGTAGAAAAATAATTCACACCTAAATTTACACCTGTCTTTAAACATAATGCCCAAAGCCTTAAATCCTGGAGTCATCGCAGGCAATAAAAACTGTACATATATAATTCTCTTTGACAGTGGACTGGTAAGCTGGCTATTTGAGGAGCTCTGAAAAGAGGAATGGAAAAAGGAGGACAGGCTGACCTATGGAATACCTCCTCCGTGTTGTACAAGGCAAGCTTTCTCCCTCTCTCTTTCTCTCTCTCGCTCTCTCCTCCCTTTCGCTCTTTCTCTCCGTCTGCCTGCTTGGCACTATGCAAATTAAACTTGCTTCAAGTGCGAATCTGGGAGTAGAGGGTCGGATTAGCTTGATAAGTATCAGGAAGAAAGAGAGACTGAAAGAAATTCATTTAAATTCTAATAATAAGACTCTCTGTTCGAACATTTGCACAGATGCATTGCCACCATTTTCGTCGGCACAATCTACATAAATCCTATTTGTTCCTTTATGATGCACAAAATGCACGGCTCCAAGGAGCAGCGCTGCCTGCAGGGTAGGGCGGGCCTCGCTTTTCCTCACCAGCACCACACGATGCCGCAGAGTGCCAGGACGCGGGTCCGAAATGCCAACCATGTGATCTGAGCCGCTTGGACAAAAACCCATTTAAACAGACTGCCCGAGTTCCTCTGTAGAGCTGAAGCGGACGACGCCCCAGCACTAACCAAGCTTCTGTGTCTGTCATTTGCTTGCTTAAAATTATTTTTTCTATTATAAATTAATATTTTCATCATACGCTTTATTTCCAGTTTTCCAGCATTATCACCTATAATCCTTCAGTCACAATGTAGGATATTTGTTGGGTTCCTGCCAAAGTTTTACTGTTCAGTAAAGATTTGTTTAAAGACAAATTCGAACATCATTGAAGGACAAACATCTAAGCATGACGGCATTTAAATGTGCTAAAGTGTTTAATTTGTAAAAAAAAAAAAACTGCCAGTAGAACTTATTTCATAAATTAAGAGTCAAAAACCTGTATCTAAAGTGCAATGGAAAAGCTGGTGTTGCCCATGCATTATATCTGCAACAGCAGCTGAGGCTCGATGGATGCATACATTTCACTTTTTACACTAATATACAGGTACAAAGGCTTTGCGATCCCTTTCATAAATTCACCAACACACGTTGAGGCCCTCAGATCTCTCTGTAAGTGCGTGAAGGGGGTGTAACAAAGCGAAACGCCACAAATTTACGCAAATCTGCAGCAGTGGAGGTCAAGGTCCACCGAGAGTTAGCAGCGTGCTAACATGCAGCAGAATCCCCAGCAATGCTAGTAACAGAGGAATCTCCCACAATGCTCTGCTAGCACGCAGATGCATCAACAGCCAACCTATACAGAAACTTGCAGACAAATCGTCTAGTTCTGTTCCAGCCCTGCAGACAAACACTCCACCTCTGGTGTGCTACCATGCAGTCGAATCCTTCTCTATTGCTTGCCATCATGCTGATGAATCCTCCTGTAAGTGGCACATTAATATGTAGATGAATCGTGCACCAACTGGTGTGTTAGCCTGCAGAAAAAGCCTCCAGCTTCCAGCGTGCCATGTAGACGAATCCTTCTCCAGCTCTGCAAGAGCATACCGATGAATCCTCCACTAAGTGGTACATTAAAATGCAGACAAATCCGTCTCCAGTGCTGTGCTAGCATGCAGACGAATCCGCTGGCATGTGCTGTGTTAACCTGCAGACAAATCTATCTCCAGTGCTACGCTAGCAGGTTAATGAATCCTCCACCAGCTGCATGCCAACAGAGGCATGCAGGTCACCATCACTCTGAAGACTCCAGAAGAGGACAAAAAACTTTTTCTGAAATTGATTCTGTATGCTTTGTGAGAGCCTGTGTTAAAAATGCATTAAACTGTATAAAATACAATGATATATGTCACATGTTTATCGACATTACAAGGTAAGCGAAGTGAAGGATGTGAGCCTGTGTTGCTGTAAAGGTACAGTCTCTCAAAACAAGTTTCTCAAAAGTACAAGTGGCTGCAACTGTTGAAAACTCCTGTCCAAACAGAAGAAAAGAAGAATATATCACTGCAGCTGCCAATAATGGACTCCTTTCTACTATTTTTTTCATCATCCATCATGTTTCTTCATCCATCATCTTCTCAGCCCCTTTATCTGTTGACTCTCCAGCGTGGTCAAGCATACACAAACAGTATTCTCTTACAATTTCAACCTAAGGTGAAGAAGATATATTCCTTTTCCTCCAGATAATCCGAATGGTAGCAAATACCTGTAGCACTTGTTCTTATCAAGATGCTGAGCTACTATTTGCAGTTGAGCTCTGCCTTGGCAGCTGAAGGGGAAGACAAGGTGCAGGTAGCTGTGGCCCCTTCACCCTCTGTCATATGGCCTGGAACTAATCAGCCCCCCGCAGTGAAGGAGATGTGGCTAAGCTCTCACTATTTGTCAGACAGGTCTGTAAAACGGCAGCCAGAGCGAGGAACGTGGGGGCGGCGGCCATAATTAGGGACTAGTGTCGACTGATGAAGACAGATGGGACATATACCCATTCCTCAGACAGTAGCAAGATGACAGGAATCTCTACAGGCTTCTGGAGTCACTAACTTGGCTGTTCACGTAAGAGCAGCTGTGGGTATCCCCTAGCTGGAGTAAGAAACTTCTGAAATTTCACTGCAATGGCCTTCACAACACAAGTACCTCTGGCATCGCACCAAGGTGCACCAGGATTAAGACAACAACAAGCCTGTTCTGCCAAAATGCTGACCCTTGGCACCCAAACTTCTAACCTCAAATAGATTGTTTTTACTGTCTATCTTTCACAGGAAGACTGCATCATCTATGTGGCTTTCAGGGGTGAGTAGGGTGGAGATAGGGTCTCTGTGCGATGGGGTGGCCTCTTCTGGAAAAAAAAACCCTCTGGGTGTCCTTTAACTCAGTCGCCCCCTCTGACGTGGACTCCTCGTGGACATCTGGATGCTGTGTTAGTGCAGCTGCGCTGGGCTAGGTCAAGACCCAGGCCAAGGGTCTGCCAAGAGTTAAGAGGGTTGGGTACCGATCCCCCAACAAAGGCCTGAATTCCAGAACCCTTATATGCCCTTATGAATCATCCAAGTGTGACACTGGACTTCCTTGGAAGATGCCTTTCCCTTAATCTGCTATTAGCTACAACTGGCGAGCAAATAGATTCTCCATTTACTCGATCTTCTAGAACACAGAAGACTAAATCAACTAACTTCAAACAATGCATGTGCAAAATTAAGAATAGTATAGTAGAATAATATTACACCCACTCTGTATTTGCTATCACTAACCAGGGTTTGGGGAACCACAATATTAGTACTCAATGGTTTCCTACACAACTATTAGGGGCACCCATCAGGTTTGTTTAAACACTGGGGGAACACTGCCCTCCCCTTTACATCTTTACCCTAAATTTCCATTCCAAATGTTACTTCTTCTACTCAAGATTCTCCTTGTCACCCTAATCTTCACACATTTCTCCACGTGGTGTGCTAAACGCATTCAGTCCAATGTAGCAAAGATGCCTGTGACCAAAAGCAAACATGACCCATGGAGAAGGATCTGTTTGCAGAAGCATCGTTTGTTCCCCTACGACACCAAGGACCTACAGCCACTATTTACTTTGCTTGACTAGACCCACTTTCTTCTAAGTGACCTTTTCAGAAAATTAAGTTTGAGTTGACCTTTCAAGATTTTCAAAGTGCCCTGGAATTAGATTATAAGGAAAATTGCATTAGCAAATTATAGGTAATACTCAAATACCTTCGTTTCTCACATGACATAATTTAGGTCCATCATTTAAAAGGAATGGGGGGGAACATGTGTCTTTCGCTTTCTGTCTGGTACTTTCTTCTGTGTTTTTTTTTTTTTCTCGTTTGCACTTCTTTAATTTGCAGCAAGTTACCATAAATACACAGAAGAGCTCAATGTCTCCGGGACTCCTTTCAAAGGCTGAGACTGAGCTGACCTACAAATGTGGCAGCTATCTCAGCGGGGGCCTCCGCTGCTGCCAACAACAGGGGATTGTTGTGTTGATCACCACATGGCCTCCTGCTGACCAATCACTGCTGGCCTCCGTGTTTGGGTCCGGCTCTGCCGTTCAGCCGCAGAAATCCCGTCATGTGTCACGGGGCTGTCAGAAAGCGCCTGCCTCTGAACAATGGTGCATTCCTTTACGCTAGGTGTTCACGGCACAGCCCTGTCACATCAGCTAAGTGCTTTCCGGTTCGGCGCGGCATCAGAAATACACATATGCAAATCCTCTCGCAACAAATTTGCCGTACCGGTTTCCTTTATATACGGCTTCTGATGTGAGTAATTTCCCCGAATAAAAAATCATAACAACCCAGTTTAATGTCCTGCATCAAGTAATCTAAATCCAAAACCAGTTTGTCCTCAGCTTGTACGTTGCTCAGTGTCTGTGTTTACGGTGTCATGTATTCAGGGATGATAAATCTTTCATCACCGGCTAGTGAGCGAGGCAGCAGGCATTTACACATCTGTCTTCCTTCGGAGCTCGGAGACAGACACAGACATGTGCGGAAGCATTTATTCCAAATGTGGGTTTTCACTGTGAGAGTCACAAAACACGAAGGCTGGACTGAGGGTGAACTGAGCATGCCATAAGCACCCGGTGGTGTTTTTTTTGTACTAGGCCGTGATTGATTAATGTTGCTGATGAGGTAGGGGTCCCGCGAGAGGGTGAGGGATCCTCTCTGATATGCAGAAAATTCTACAAGGAGCGGTGCTCTTGAAAGCGGTGGGAAGAAGAGATCCCAGCCAAGAGCCGAAATCCGCCAGGAATGCACGCCTTCTCCTTTTTCTGTCCCCCCCCCACCACCACCCCCCTGCGGACCAGCTGTTGCTATAACTCTACTGTATTTGCCTTGAATGTTACATAAAACCAAACGACAGAGAGGCAGTGGCAGCCTAGGGAGGCAGAGGGTGTGTGTGTGTGGGGCAGAAGAGAAACGCTCTTGGGATCTTCTATACACCCGAGGCAGGATGCGATCGTGCATTATTGAAGTGTGAATACAGGTTCTACAAAGTCAAACGACTTAGGTTTAAATCCCACCTCCTGCAGTAGAACCACTAATCTAAGCAATTTCCCTTAACTGATACAGCAAAAATCACCCAGCTGTATAAAGGAGTAAATCAATAAGCAAGTAAAAAGTTATAAACTTTCAAAATGTATGTTTTTGTTGCATCCTAACATGATGGTTCTTTATGAGCCTCCTTAATAACCATGCTAATACATCTGTTAACTGCACATTTTAGGCCCTGAAAGAAACAAATGGCCTTTAAGAGCAACATTTTGTATGATTAAAGGAAACACGAATTAAACTTTAATTACATAAGCTCAATAAGAATGGTTTTTTAAATGTTCAAGAAAAAAAAAATCTGTCTGCATATCCAGAGGAAAGGAAATTTGAAATCATAATAATGGGTTGGTATGAAGCAAATTGTCTCTTCCATGAAAATGGTTGCAACCACCTCCATAAAATCATACTTCTCCAGCTTTGAGTCCTCTGCAATGGCAAAAAATGAGGTAAAGCTACGCTGGTTCGGGCTTCTCAGGGCCGTGGTTCTTGACAGAGCCCTCCCTAGTTCCATGGTCCCACCCTTTTCTGATAACCTCTTGCTTTCCTCCTTGAATCACCTCAGTGGCGTGTAACCTCTCTATCCAAATCGTCGAAGGTAAATGGATGATAATTCTGACCAGGAGCTGTTCTTGCACATGAAGTCAGAGATGAAAGCTGTCATGCCTGCCAGACGCCTCAGTTTTCCACATCTCTGACCGTTTGACACCATAGATGTAAATGGCTTCTTTGGGACGGTGGGCGGGAAGCCTGAGAAGAATGAAATTTGGATGTAGGGGGAAGATGGAAAGACCATATGGTGGAACCTGTCTTGACAGATTCCACAAAAGCCGGTGTTTCACGGGGCCGTAGGGTGCTTAGAGAATGCCGTGTCTTTGTGTGGGCTTACAGCTTCCCGAACAGAACGACAGCTCATCTTTTACAGGACTTGAATCGTGGGCATGGAAATGAGGGAGTTTGAATCTTCACATGGGAACTTCTGTGTTGGAGGACAAGGCAGCATGAATAACATCTGATGTGAACTAGCACGTATCACCACCCATGCCACATGGCCAGTGACACTCACTGACGCTTAGTGAGGATCAGTAAAACACATTCACCTTCTGTGACACCAAATTAATGTCCAATTAAACCAACTGACCCCTGGTGGTCCCCTTCAGCGAGGCACCAAGTGAAACACTTCCATGACCCTGCACTCCCAACCTGACACCTCCAACAAACATGCCGACTGTTCTTCAGAAAAGTCCAGAGTACTGCAAAACTGCGCTTGCTCACACATTATGACACTGATAACATGAGCTAATGGTCTCATGGTTCATGTCAGCCTACATAACCATCCATCCATCATCCTTAACCACTTATCCAGTCAGGGCCACAGCGGTCCAGAGCCTATCCCAAAATCACTGGGCACCAGGCTAGAAAACCTCACTCAGGATGTCCAGACAGACACACACATATTAACACACAAGCATACACACAGATGAAACCCATGTAGACACAGGGGCATCATGCAGACTCAACAGAGGAACTGGGTTTTAACCCCCAGCCAAACAACCGCTCCTTGCTGTGCCACTGTGCTTTTTGCTCATACGCTGTAGCCTACCATAGGAAAAAACATTTCTCTTAACCTTTATGAACTCTTTAGCCAATGGTTTCATCCCAAAAGGTGATACAAATGTTTGATTTTAGTTTAACTGTAAATATCTGTATTATTGCATAACTAAAGGTCTCTAGGCCTCAACAGCAAGACCCACCCTGAAAACTAAATCAGCAAGCTTTCCTTTAGGCCTGCAGCTGCTTAACTGCTGTTTTACCTTCTGTTCTGGCCCCCATCTCCATTCTAGCAGAAAAAACCATGAGACAATACAGTGTCCCAGGCATCAAAGCCGTGTTGTTTGTGTGTGTTTTTTGCCAAGAGATCAGGTAACTGGTTTTATAGATGGGCCAAGAAGGCAGGGCTGCAAGATGGGGCATGACGAGAGTAGCAACGCAAAGGGCAGGGGGGAATAACCAAAGACATGCAGATCTGTGCCAAACACGGTACTTTGGTTACACACTGCAGTTGAAAAGCATTTCATTACTTCTGTCAACACATTGCACACATTGCAGCCTGACAGACACTTCCGGGCTGTGGGTGATCGCACACTCCTCCTCACAACATGTGCCTCTTCATCTTCATCTATATTTAAGCTCTCTGTCTCCCCTGTCATCTCCACAAAGACAGTTTTGTACATCATCTCACTCTCCTTTAACACTTTTAACACCTTAAACCTGATGCTGAGTTGCCATTATTAATTTGCAACTAATAAAGAACTGTACAAACACGAACAGAGGACTGAAGAGGGCAGGTGACGCACCCACACACTTCCAGAAGGATGCAGCTCACCTCACATCACACTTTTTACCTCTATTACGTGATCTCCTGTTTTCATATCCTGAACTTTGATTTTAGAACTGTGGTTGGCTTATAACATCATATCAATTGCATCGTATAACAGCTGATGTTCAGGACACTTTAAATATGCACGTGCTGATAATAGCAGTGCTGTTATTTAGAGAGCCGTCCACGGCATGTTAAAATAGCATCCCTGGATGCTCACATCCATCAAATGCAAAGAAATTTAGTTTTCAGTTCCCAGCTGCTTTCCCGATTAACATAACTTCTGATTTCAAAACATTTCACACCCAATCAAAGCCGTCACTAAAACTGGCATGTCATTAACACGGGTAATTACCTGAGCTTAACTAACCCACCCGTGAGAAGCTGATGAGGACTGTTTGCATGTCTCGGTATTTGGGGGGGCGGGTGTTCTTCAAAGTCATGCCTGAAAAGTCCGTCTCCGTCATTCCTTGACACCCGTGAAACCCCTAAATCTCACCTGGACAGCTCCTTACAGGTGTACACAGCACCCAGTATCCACAACCTAATACATAAGGCAGCTAATGACATGACCTTCTGGATTTTTCCCTTGGGCCCACCTGCACGCGCGCCTCTGTCAGTTTGGTCCTCTGGGCTAACTCCTCGCGGGTGTAGATGTCCGGGTAGTGAGTCCTCTCAAAAGCCTTCTCCAGCTCCTCCAACTGTTCCGCCGTGAAGGTGGTCCGGCTGCGGCGCTGCTTCCTCTTCAGCGGCAGATCTGGCTCTGACTCCACATCTGAGCCCTCGTCGATGCGACCCCCTGTGAGGGCCACAAAGGAAGAACTTGCATCACCTACCGCAGTTTACCACCCAGATGCAGACCATCAACACATGGCTTATGCTGTTCACAGCAGACTAACCACACTTGTAGACTTTTCCAACCAGAGTCACTGTATAAAAAAAAAATGCCTCCGAATTTATTCAGCTTTTCTCCAAAGCAGTTTATACAGCAGGGTAAAATTTTGCTGCATTAATTTAGGGTAAGTGCCTTGATCAAGGGAGGTAGGAATCAAATCTGAGTCCTTCGTGTGGACCTCTAACCAATACCCTACCTGGTGTGTCCCAGGTACTTGATATATGGATATCAAAAGATAAATCTTTTATTTTGATATCAGTCACAATGAAAAATTAAAACTTCAGTACAGTAAAGCAAACTAAGCAAACAGAAATCATTCAACAGTCCAACAGAACTTGTTTCTGACATCTCATGACCACAACACCAACCAGGCCTGTTTCCATGGAAATGACAGTGTGGGGAGGGTGGCTGAACAGAGTACCAGAAAATATGAAACTTTGGTGAGCTGAGGATTCAGAACAATACATGTAGCCTCTTATGGCTTCCATTAGCTGCAAGCAAGAGACAGCGAATATTATTTTAATCTGCGCTATTTATATATGAGGAGCTTTGGAGAACACAATACCAAATAAGAGTACATCCAAAGCGAAGCTGGAGTCAGGCCAGAGAAGAGGGTGGCAGTTAATCTCCGCAGACCACCTTGGTGTTTCATGTACCACTATTCTTCTGCCATGGTCTGGGGCTCCCAAAACCACAGCGCTGCAGTGTAAATATTTCCAAGGAAGCACTGTGTTGAACTCGAGAAATCCTGAGCCTCGTGATCCCGCACTGTTTACAGTAACAAGGCAAGATTATGTTACACATCAGACCCCATTTTGGTTACCAAGAACAGGTCTTCCTTTGCGGTTAGAAGCAGGCTAGCGGAATGTGCACGCGTGCAGGGCAGCCAGTACCAACCTGTTTCTGAGTAAACATGAAAGTATATATATTTATGACACATCAAGTTTCCAGGCTTTGACCTCTAATTGAGAGAGGCAAAAACACACAAACAGACCCTTCTTCTGCAGCATTCTACTAAATAAGTGTTTACAGCAGACACATCGGTGTCCATCTCTACTGCGCTCCTACGTAGAGAACAGATGCGTTTCTTCTCCCAGTGGTTTCTGGGTGAGCAGGCAGTAAAGCGGTTAAAGACTCAGACCATTAGTTGGCCATTTCAAATTCCACTGGAGGCCCTGCTTGACTATCCTTGGACTCCAGGTTGGTAAAGGCAGCAATTCAGCAACAAAAATATTAACAATAAAATATGTACAGCTCACTTGTTCAGGACCTCTAAGCTACCTGATGGTTGTATCATCGGAGAAGACAGGAGACATGATGGCTGTTTCAACAAATTTTTATAAAACTAGCAACCAAAGGCGAGTTGTCGCATTGTTAACCTTAGCAGCTAATGCCAGGGGAAGCACAACTATCTCTTCCTCTGCTGTTTATTCCAGCCCCTTTGGCCCATTTCTGTTGGTGCTAAAGGGGAAGCCGTTTTCTTGTTACTTTTTTGTGTAGTCCTTATTTATTTCCAGTGTGATCTCCAGAAATCTTCTGCCAGTGGCACCCAGGACCGTGACAGAGGCTTCAGCCCAGGTCTCGACATTTTCCCAGAGTAATACCACATCAGACCAGGCGACACTATCTTTTATTTTAACACACTTGTTGAAAATATTTGATTTTATTTCAGCATACAACATACTTTTAATTCAACATACTATGAGCGTCCCCAATGACTGAGATTCTATGCCTGTGCAAGACAAGGGAGTCAGACCTCTGTGGCCAGAACTGCAGAGCGCCAGTGGCGTACCGATCATGCCACCAGCGCCAGAAATGTCACATGTAAATGAACAGCTCGTGAAAGAAAGGGCACGTCTCTTCAAAAGGTGCAAAAACAAGCATGACCATGTGCAGTTAGTGATGTATGTGGCAGATAAGGCTGCATGAGCCAGTCAGAGCTGGAGGGGTGACTGGGACCAGGCCTGAGCACCGGTCACTTGGGTGTCCATCTACAATCTGATTCTGTAAATGGGATTGCTGGACAAAGTGATGGAGATCTTCGGGGTGTGTTTCTGAGGTTTCGCAACAGGATTAATATACTTCTGCATATTAAAGCGGGAGGTAAGGTAGAGCAACATTAATATTCCTGACTGTGTGTGTAGGTGTGTGTTTTCATGTGTGCTGATAGAGGACAGAAAAAATATTTGCACCCCAAACCTAAATAACAACTGTAATGAAAGACCCATCTAACTGGCACAGACTCCTGGCCAGCTCTAAAGTTTAATTAAACAAGGAATTATGGGATTAGGCTGAGACTATCATTGCAGGCCACTCGAGAAGTGTTCCCGCGAACGTCTTTTTGTCTCTGCCGGCTCACGTTCGAGAATTCTCAACGGATTACACATGGCCGCAGGACATGAGGCCGCATTAATTAAATCAATTCTTCTCCCTCTTCCGGTAGTAAAGATTCATTTTGCAGCAGCTCAAAAAAATAAATAAATAAAAATAAACCTGAAAATAGAAAGTGGAAAACGCTTGTGTGTGTGCGCGTGTGTGTGTGTGTATGTCTGTGTGCGTCTCTTTGTTGGTTTTCATGAGGATGCAGGGAAGAGATTTGCCATTAACTCGCCATGGGAGCACTTGAGGCGAGGAAATGGTCTATAGATGCCTTTCCAAAGGCCCCTCCGAGTCCTGGGGGGAGTGACTCTTTCCATTTCAGAGACAGCATGGAATGTATTTGTTCTTTTCTACATGCTCCTGGATTTCGACAAGGGGGGAATCCTATAATAACTGGTCTTGCTTTGCAACATTTGTTTATTTATTTAGTTGACCCGTATGGTTATCTGTGCAGGTGTACCCCCCTGTGTGGGCCCGTCCTCCCAGGTGCTCGCCATCCCTGGCCACCACTTGCTTTTCCTCCTAATAAAGTTCACGCAGATGGAACTCCAAAGGTAAAATCTGAGACTGAATCAGGGGAACGCAGCTGAGCTGTGTCCCATCGCAGCTGTGGTGGGTGAGCATTTGTCTTGCCTATTCATACTCTTCCAAGGGGTCACAATAATTCCAGCGTCACGCGCCCTGTGCATCACAGGGCGAAAAGCATCTCAGTCATACGGTGCAGCTCAATTCGAATGTCTGACACTGCATTAAAACCAGAGGCCGGCGCCCCTCTTCCTGTAATGAAAGCGGGATTATGGTAATACAAAAGAACCTGATGCAGATAGGCAGGTTCAAACCTAAGGCTCATTTTTGCCTCCTGGAAATCCGGTGATTGGCACGCGCTGCCTTACCAAAGCCAAAGTGACACTAGCACGTTCCCAGATGTGTTGAATTTATTACAGGATAAATATAATTTTGTACTGCGCACAAAAAGTAACAAACTGCATTCACGGTGCCGCTAATTCTGCGACCCAAACCTTGGGTTTGGAACATGTGCCATACAATATTAGAGAGTATCACCTTCAAATAAATTAAAGTAAATCCCTGCATCAACAATACAGAACAACCTGATTACTATGTAATAGCGGAGCTGTAATTCCATTTGAAGGTTCTGTGGGAGATTGATAAAATTGTCAAGGCACATCATTTATCATGAAAGCAAGTCCTAATTATGTATTATTGAGGCTGTATTATGGGTTGAAATAGTATTCCCTGGGGCATGACATAATTTACATGCATACTGCCTTTAAACGCCATACGTTTAAAAAAACATTAATCAACAGCACACCAGACCTGTTTGAAAGCGCGCGAATCTCACGGCGTTAACATCACCATCATCATTCATGACCAAAATTGGTGTTGACCACAAACAACGGAGGAAACAAGCAGCAATATCCCCCCCTTCGCTTCAGATTCTAAATTAACAAAATTGTTCTTTTTTTTTCCCCAATTCAAATAAAATAATCCCATTAATTGCCGTCAGGCCTTATGTTTCCCAATGGGATCAGTTTAACTTGTTGTGATAACAGGAATCAGTGGAAGATAGGAGCTCTTACTACGCTAAACACCGCGATTACAGTGCAAAACGTGGCCTTTGGATGGTAATGCAAGTGTTTCGCTTTGACACCGTAAAAATTACACGTCGCATCCATCTGCATGCAGCGGAGTGACAGAAAGGCATGGCATGTATTGTTTACAATGGTGTTCCTCTTTAAACATTTTTCCCCAAATTTCACTCCTCCCACCCCCACCCACCTGGAGAAAAGTCTACATTTAGGATATTTGAAATGGCCTGGGAGGGGAAGTGGGACACTTGAAACGGAGGGGAGCCTCTTGGCAGTCCTCCTCAGTGACCTCACTGCTCCCCCCCCTTATTTTTTCCCCTACTGAAGCTCCAGAGCCACCATGGCTTTAGTCATCTCTTTTCCACTACTTTTTGGTGTACCCATACCTGGCTGCGCTGACGGTTCTACCTGACACGGTAAAGTGGACCATCTGCCTCGCATTGAGGCCAGGGGCGAGAAGAGGCAAGGCAGCCAGCCCTGCAGATAGAGTCCCGTCACATCCCGTCAGCTCGGTGTCACATATTGCCATTTCTCCCAGGAAACCATCGTGTCACGACCAATCGTCTATTGCTAACATCTTCCCGGGACAGGAGAAGAGGTGGCTTATGATGGATTGTTCAGAAAAGCAAATTAGTTCCAGTAAAATTACAATCAGGCCCAACCGTGAGCAATTTCGCAGCCCCCGAAAAGCCCAGCCTCCCTCTAATGACTGACACACCAGTTGAAGCAAATTGTCAACATATTGGTTTGTCTTTCTTTCCCAGGGGGTGAAAGCAAACACATATCTATTCTCCTGTTTCTGTTTATGTACATATTTTGTACGTCCCTTTGTTGTCGGAGTTCTGCAGTTATTATTTTTGTCAGTCACAGTGGTGGGGGGACTAATTATACAAACAGACCGTAATGATTTGCTATCGTTGACACCCATCTGCCTCGGCGTAATCTGTCTGGCTTCGAGCCCAGATTAAAATGCCCCCCCCCCCCACAAGTTTGCTGGGGATCTGAACATGAGATAGCGGTATGACAGGCAGACACTGTATATTTGCTGAGAACCAAAGATCTGCTTCTACATCTGTGGTTATGCCAGGATAGAAGTCCCACAAATAGGAAAGACAAGAAATCGGTGCTTAAAAAAATAAACTGTAAAAGGGTGCTTCACACCAGTAGCTATGGGGGCGATTAAAGTTTAAACATTTTCTTAAGTCAAAGCGAGTAGCAGGTTTCAGAACCTGGTCAAAAGGGAGCATTATTCTAAATGAATTTATTTGATATGTGCCGGAAACCGTTCGTTTCTGGCACGTAGCTCCGTGCATCTGGAGTCACATCGAAAACCACAAATAATACCGAGTGAATGGGCCATCACTAGACACATGAAAGCCCACCTATTACCGTCCAGCGAGGAGAGGCCAGCAAGACATGGCTCCACACCCAAAGTTCAACTCAGGGTTCAGCTGTTACAAGCGGCTCACGCAGAGCAGCTAATTCAAAGAGCCACCCAAGGCAGGTCGAGCCATTGGACAGAGTCCCCAGGACTCCCTACAAATGACGCTCTGTCTTTTCCCCGCACGATAGGGGACAAGCGATCGCCACCAAAAGAAACCCTTTTCCAGAACATTCCCAATTTGCTAATTGGCTTCCAGTACACAATGGCTAACATTTGCTGAAAAAAAAACACTGGTTTTCAAATATAAATACATTCGCTGAAGTGGGAACACATCGTCATTTCTACTATCTCAAGACCCCAAACAATAGCTTTTCTACTCAATTGCAAAGAAAAAAAAGAGAAACAGTTGACAATCGCAATATAAACTATTTCACAGTGTGCCAAATTATCTGGGATCACGAAACTAAAGGCTCAGTGTCTGTCTTTGGTGAGAATTCATTCGAGGGTTTAGTTCGCGTCAATGAAGGAACTTGTGTTTTGTTTCTGTATCATCTTCCAATGCCACAACTGTCAACCGGCCACTTCTGCCATGTTGCCACTTTCTAAATTTGGGCCCAGTGCTCGCCCCCCCCTTCTGTCTTTCAACTTTGCACATGAAAATTCCTCAGCCTTTCTCTTCATTCATGGGGATAAAAGCACATCTTTAAGAAGAAGAAGCAGCAGCAGAGAATAGAGAAAAGCAAAGGGGAGAAAGGGCGAAAAAGGAGGCTCTATAATCTTCGGCTCTCACAACAAACAATTAGCCCCCTTTTCTTTCTTTGGAGCAGGAAAAAAAGTTTAAGGCGAGAAAGAGGGGAAAATACGCGGCAGAGGCGTTCGCTGATGGCCTTTTATGGGTCTTGTCATGGCCATGAAGGCGCTGTGGCTTTTTGTCCCTGCGACCGTGTGAGTGTGCGCTCACCTTAAACAACAGCCTGGCTCAGGGGCCCCCTGGCCCTTTCAGGGCCCATACAACGTGCACCTTAGGGGGCCATTAAGACTTGAATAGGGGTCTGACAACCCTGCGCAGCTCTGTGGGGCATCAATAAATGATGACATATTGACTCTCTGTGCCCGAGCGCCACTGGAAGGTGCTGCCTGAATATTAATCTATTACCGGGCCTGAAAAGTGTGTGTGCTGTGGGGTGGGGTGAGGTGCGGTGGGGTGGGGTGGGGTGGGGTGGGGTGAGGGGTGGAGAGAGGGGGTATTAGGAACTGGAGAGGAGCTGGAAGAGGATGGAGGACGTTTTGAGGTTCTGAATCAGTGGAATTGCACTTGAAGAGGTTTAAAAAGCTACACAAGTTTTATCTGCATAAATTTTTAATAGCAATTCTTATTTAAAATGTAAAGGTACAGTAATAAACAATAATTGTTCTCAATTAGTGAACATATCACATTGCATTAATTGTATTAATTGTAACTTAAGTTATGTTATACATACATAAAATTTAAAGGCCTCGATTTAATTGTAGTTCTTAAAAACCATATGCATTCAGTTCAGCCAAGGCAGAGTTGAAGGGATTAAAATAAAAATAATTAAAAAGTTAAATTATTTGGGAAAAAAATCTGCTATTGTGCAGTTTTTACCTTTGAATAAATTGAGGTTAAAATAAAACATTTTAATGTATTATACTGACATATATCTGCTGAATCTGCATTTATTGTATTGCATGGTCAAAACAAATTGATCGGAATACTGAGTTAACACTGAGTACGGTGGAGGTGCAGGTGGGGTCAAAATTCCAGAATTTAACTCAATCGGTGAAAAGTCGTGAAAGAACTGATTTACCTGCCGGCAGTGGAGAGGCAGCCATTAAAATAAGTGGGTTTAGTTTTACACCAGGTCCGTTTCCTCCTCTCCAACAATGGGGTTTAATTTCCTGGGATTAAGATCTTGCTGACTGTGGCCACGGTGAAAGTAATGAAATTAGAACAGTGAAAACACACACACTAAATGTGGAGAGAAAACCGAAAAGACTGTCCATCTAATGCCAGAACTGGAATGAGCAGAGAACGTGAGGAGAACTTGAAGCAACTCACATGGGGAACTGTGGAGGAAAAGACCTCAAAAAAATCAGATAAATATATTCAGCCTGGTTTGCAGTTGTACACTACCAGGGTGACAAGTTCCAGTGCTTATGCCGCCAAACTGCCAAACAAACACACACACACACACACACAGCAGCAGCAGCAGGGTTAAAAAAAGATATGTGTAAGAAGACCGGATCTTTTTGGGATGGTTTCTGTCTCCAGATTGAGCCTCTGCCCTCAGAGCTTGACCAGCCTGCTCTGTGTTTGACACAGAAGCCCTTCTATATGACCACACTAACTGTAAACGTAAATAACAAACACATTTTTCATAAGAGCTCATGAAGGTTTGCTACCCAGTAGACCACTTTACAGCTGAAGGCTGCACTGTGCCACGGTGCCAATGTAAGTCACCACACAACAAAACTCTCACAGGGGCAAAAAGCTATTTGTAAAAATGTAGCTGAGCACAGAATTGGTGAAGGAAGCAAAAATGATGTTTTGTTTAAAAAAAGTTTTGCATTGAAAACGGTGTGTTGCTTTCTATGTGAGACAGGAAAAAACGTTAGCTAACAAGTGAGGAGAACCAGCCATGTAACCGTCGTAGCAAATTTGACGTCAGCGCCCTTCAAAGTGGCATTAAAGCATCGCCCTCAAGAGGCCCTGAAACCAGGGCTGATGAAACTGCCTGCAAATGAGACGACTGAAATTACCTCTAAATCACAATCTGAGGGCATCGCTAACATAACACATACAGGTGCTTAAAATTATAAATTCACCATAGCAATAGTGGAGAACAATTACAGAATATGAAAAATAACAGTTGCAGAATATGTTAAATACACTATTGACATTCCACTACTTTAGTAAAATAACATAATAGAAAAGTAATTAATTTAAGAGAAAAATATATGTTTAACAGCACTTGCCTTCCACATAAGAGAGCCAGGTTTAAACCCCACCTCCTGCTGTAGTACTCTTGATCTTGACTTACCCTGACCTGATACAGTAAAAACTACTCTGCGGCATAAAAAAGTGAAGAACTATAAATTTGCTTACTGTTCAAACCTAACACCGTAAGTAGTGCTAGAGGAAAGCATCCTGGAATGAAAAATAAGAACGCTGACATGTCCTAAGGGCACTGAGGAGCGAGGGGTCAAATCTCAACACTGTGCACTTACAGCCATACAGCGAGGCCTCAATCTATGCCCCTCTTGCTGTGCAAGAAGAGAAGAAAGTGTGACGGCTTGGCTTTCGCAGAACTTTGCATTTCAGTGGCAGCGCGTCTCAACTAACATTTACGCAGCACAAAGTCTTTATCTGCTCTTCCTCTCAGCGGTGGCATGGACGCGTCGAGATATAAACAACAGCGGCAACAATGAAAGCGCCGGGCGTCTTTTCAGCCGCTGACATCGTTTAAGAAAAAAATAAAGAAGTAGCGCACAGGATTTATTAATGCAGGCTCTCGGTGGACAGCTATGAGCTTAGAGGACAAAATGCCAAAAAGTTTTATAGAGCAAAGAATAATCGTATTTTGAAAAGCACAGATTAATAATCATAGATAAAGGTTTTTCTCCCGCAAATAAATAACTGATTCTGCCTTCTCCAGTCCCTTCTGGAGATTACAGTTAATAGGTATTTAAAATGCACCACATATTTATTTTAAAAAAGAAGATTGCTTGGCACATGATCTGAAAAGCTGCCATTCATTTTCCCGACACCAATGTGCAAAAACAACTGGTAAACACAGCAGAAACATGACTGAATTGCAGTCCAAGTGAAATATAACAGCAGTTACAAAAGACCTAAATCTGCTTGTCAAACCACAGAAAGGTATTTGAGGTACAAGTCGTGTGCGGCACTATTTTTTTTAGTTTTTTGCTTGCTGGCGGATGTTTTAAAACAGTGCGATAAAAAAATAAAGTCGTGCACAGTTAACAGGTGGGTACAGTAGAGGTGGTTGAGCATTCTGTGTTGCTAAAAATGCAAAAAAGCAAAAAAAGCAAAAAGTCCAAGTCAGCAGTACTGTCAGATCTGAACTCTATATTGTAGGCTTAAAAAATGGGAAGTAAAAGGGCAAAAAAGCTTTGTCCAACTCAGCGAGAGCAGAGGCTGAGGTGTGAGGAGGCCATGGATGCATAAATAAGCCCATTAGTTAAAACAGGAGGCCTGTACGAGGAGGCTGAGGGCACCGTGGTCCCTCGCGCAGCTGGTCCGGCCCCTCCGCCTTCACGCCCGGGCTGCCGTCTTCTCCGTTTCAAGTCGGTGGAAAAAATCCGAACAAATTTCTGATTTGCAACACTCTAGGAACATGTTTATTGTCTTTGTGTGGGCACACAAAAAACACGCACGTATATAGATAAAGCAAATGAAGATTCCAGGGTGACGCTGTTAAGGAGCATAAAAAAGGGAATTTTATGGCGATAAGTGGCATGGGCTGATGGCGATTTTTAAACCAGTGGACCATGATGCAAAGTGCACTTCATCACTGCCGAGGAACCGGGCACACGGCTGCGTTCTTAATTACTGGCGCGCATTATGTGGCCTGGCGTCCATTGTAATAAAATTAGCGAGAGGAGCCGTGGTGTGGCTCTCACGCGCGTCTGGGGGTCGCCGTAATCCCCTTCACCACCGCAAACCGCACACACGCCGTCACATCCTGACAAACTCTGGCAGGCAAAGAAAATTGGAGGAAACATAAGTCTGAAATTATTGTAAAACAATTTCATCACACCCAGCCCCCCCCCCCCCGTGCTGTTTCTCATTACGGGGAGATCAGTTGTTCTGCGGGGCCAGTTTTACGTTGTCAGATAAAGAGGGGCACGTGCCTTATTCATTTACACTGCTTCGGCTTTTGCTTGCACCTTTTTATTATGCATTAGAGATTATAATCGGCAAGTTTTTTAACATTTTGCTTCTTAAAAAGCAACACATTTAGATTGTCTTAATGAAACAATCTCTATTTAAATAACTGCACAACTACTGAACCGACTGCTCCTAAATATAATGATGCTTAAATATCAAACAAACAATCCTTCCTTCCTTCCATCATTATCATTAACAATGTTCAGAGTTGTGGTGATATGTAATAGTTTGACTTAAAAAAGAAGCTCATTTTACTAAACACTCTTTCAGAAAAAAGAAGAAAACGGGTAAAAATGATGTTCGCTCAACACTAATGACCAGTTGAAACTAATACACCAATGTATCAATGTATCTCCTTCCACGAAACATGTTATTAGAGCCTGAAATAGTAATTTAAATAAAATTATTTTAAAAAACAGTTTTGGGAAACCTCTGTGGTGTCCCTATAGAAGAGCGCCGGTGTTTCCCACCTCATAGTGGACTGTCCGCTTGTTGACCTCTGCAAGAGTGAGTGAAAAGCGGGGTGTAGAGCACAAAACCCACTGACAACTTCCAAGCACACACCCACACATGCTTCCCCAGTTCGGATACTCACAGCACTGTGCCCTGGAGCAACACACTCGCTGTCTCTGCAGAACCACTGACATTCATGCTAACTGTGAGAGAATGACCAATAAAGGTGACAAAATCCATAAAAAATACAAGGAGCATCTATCATTACATTTGTCAACCATAAGGACACTTTAGGATCCAGGTCTGAGAAGCCGCAAGAAGTTGCGGAATAAAACTATGTGGCAGCAGTGTGTTGTGGGAACGAGGGACCGTTGAGGGATTAAAGGAGCCCCAGTGAGTTCAGCAGAGCTCGGCCACCGGAGCACCAGGTCTCAGGTGAGCAGGCTCAGGTGGTGAGACGGCTCAGACGGCAACGCTGAGGGAGCGCCTGGCTCTCCGCAGGTCAGGGTGGGCTAATGAGCCGGCGGGGCTCAGAGACCCCGGCGAACGGCTGCGTAAGCTCCCTCTCCCAAGTCGCCCACGTCGGCAGTTTGGATAAGCCGTGGGAGGTGTGTTCCTGTGACCCCATTCGACCCTCAGAGCTTCGGCTAGACAGACTGCGGCCATCCGCACCGGCAAAAATAAACCATCTCCATGCCTAATTCAGAAGAAAATCTTACAAATTTCTTAAAACCAACAGCGAATAACAACAAGATGTGATTGTTTTTTTTTGCCCCAAACACATGTTAGCAATATTTAATATGACATTTATCCAGCTCGTAGATGCTTCCCTCCACAGTGACCTGCTATAGAAATAGCAGTGGAAAAGAAAGTCAGTGAACTTACAATGATCGTAATCACGTAGTGGTTTTGCAAATGGAACCCCTGACCTGTTCTGTAATAAATCCCAACTGAGGGAATTCTTCCCTCCATCTACCAATTACACTTTATCCATCTGTCCTAGTCAGGGTCCCTGCGAATTGGAGGCTATTGACGGAATCCAGTTTGTAATAATTTAACTATGAATTGCTAAACCAGCAAATACAAATATTGAGATCACAATAGTGGAATTGCATAATAAATTATGTAGTACTGCATATTAAATTATGACCTGAAAATTTTGAATAATTTAAGCCAGAGATGGGGATGAATCCCACAAGATGCAACTGTCACCACTGTATTCTGAGACTTTAACGGGAAACAATTTTACTGAGGTTACAGCCTCCGTGTGGTCTGCTATAACAGGTGGTTTTGCTCATGAAGGTTTCCTGGCGGCCTCCATAACTGATGTAAAAATGAGGAGTTCCATCCAGTTCAGTCCGTCCAGAGACTTTATCTTAAGGTGACATATCTCACATGAACAACCAAATCACATCTCATACAAACAGTCAAGTCGATATAAACCAATGATGCAGGCAGGTTTGAATCCCGCACACAAATTTAAAGTTTAAGCCCGATTTCATCATTTTTGCAAAGAAGCATAAATAGTTGCTCAGTAAATAGTGAGAAAACATTTAATGCTGAACTTGTTTAGTCAAGTGAAATAAATGACATGTGCATAACTCAAACATCTGGCAGAAATGGTTGTGCCAGGAGTGAATATTTGCTGAAACTATTTGGTTTTTTTACAAGTTACTCTAATGGAGAGTAAAAGTAACGACTTGTTACGAATAGTAAAAAAAACACCGATGGCTGATGTGCTGAACGCGGTTCCAGAGCCAGGCTGGGCGTGTGGACATTGTAAAGCAACAGTGTCAAACGGTACCCTCCCCTTTAATTTAACTTTTACTGTTTCCTCACCACACAATGCCATTGGAAATGTGGATTACTTTATTGCACACCATCCCTTTAGTAGGCCTGTATTCAGCGGACTGGCTGTGCTTAGCGTGATCTTTTTTCTGGACGGAGAAAGAGCTTCCTTTTAATGTAAAGATCTCCTCTGGCTCTGGGGCACTTTCACTGAGTCAATATGTACTTATTTATTGTTGTCGCTGAGGAGCTCAGCCAAGGGGGGCACATGGAATCGGGGGCCTGGATTTAGTTTAGAGTTGGGGGACAAGGGTTAATCCACCAAGGTTAAAACTCCCCCACACTTCAAATAACACACTGTCAAGTAAACACTGGGGTAAAAAAAAATATGGCTTTAAACAAGGGCGTAAATAACCCTAACAGACGTCATTCAGATCCTAACGTCTACTTTTTTCAAGTTTGTGTGCCAAGGATGTTTATTACAACTGCATGCTCAAAATAACTGGGCAGCAGGTGGCGTAGTGGTTAGCACTGCAAGCAGGTACTCAAAGGGCCCAGGTTTCAATTTCACCTCCATCTGCAACACGCTGCATCAAGGTACAGTCCCTGAACTGACACAGTAAAATCACCCCGCTGTATAAATGGATAAATCACTTCAGTGTACAAACTTCAGAAAAAAAAGTATCAGCTAAATGAATAAATTTTACGCAATATGGCCTCGGTATGACATTCACAGCATGGATCCAATAAACACATTTTCACTCAAGTAAAATGGCCAAAAGTAACCAAAGAACCATCCTCATTTATCACAAGTTTTCCAGTGGCAGGCATTGAGTTCTGTTGTTAGATAAGTCTTATCCTTCACAATAATAATAAGTATTAACGGTTTTTCAATAGGCTTTTAATGACTAATCCGTTGGCTGCATTAAGAGCGCCTGTTTGTCACCACGCCGCGGCTCCGGCAACCCGTAAGGCAGAAATAAACGCGTCTTCAAAAATAAGTTGTTTTCCTTGTCTAGACAGCCTCTCGGTTGGCACTGCCCGTGTCCAGGAATGTGCAGTGAGTGACTTCCCCGCCCCGGTCCTCCTCCTTCCTTACTGTATTTGTGTCTATTAGGAGAAAAGGCCTGTCAACCGAGCGTCGGACCCGTCCCTTTGTGAACTGTCACCGCTCTCCGTGACCTTGACAAATTCCTTCAGCGTCAAACCCCTGACAGTCCGCTCCTCTGGACTCAGAAAGCCGTGAATGAGTGTGTCATACTCCACGCCAGGCGCTCATTAACAAATTGTTGGACGGAGAAATAAATGTGCCGTAGTGCCAGTGCATAATGGCTGCATGGAGCCCACTGGACTGCCAATACAAACAACAAACATGTGAAAAATGGGGAGAAAAGGAGAGAAATAAATACTTGGAGCGAGCCCTGCTTCGGCTTGGTAAACTAACAAAGTATTGATCTTTTCTTCGTCTTTTTTTTGTTTAGAAAGGCCTCATCCCTCCTAATAGCTGTCTCAGAGTGTAATCTCCCCCTAATCTGGCCCCCGCTCCCCTAGTCTCTTTTTGTTCCCTTCTCCAGCCCGCCTTGCATCGCTTTGGTTAACCGCCTCGCCAGAATATCGCTTAGGGAGCTAATTGTGTTGCTAATGTTGACACCTGCCGGATCGGGTCGGGGGGCAGCTGGGCGTGCTCTCTGACGGCCTGTGATCCCAACCTGTCCTGGGTCACCCCTCCTGGGAGCGCCCTCCCTTTTGGAGGCACTGCCATGGGTTAGCGGGGTCAGAAATCGCAGGCCTCCCTCTGATGTCAAGAACTGGAGCATCAGGGGATTCGACTAGGTGGGGGAGGGGTGGCTTGAATATTGTCTTAAATCCTTCAAACGCGGCTGCAACACACTAAACTGTTCAGCTACCTCAACAAGTGTGAAAAGGTCCGTCCTTTATAAATGTATTTTTGGATTGAAAATATTTTTTAAAAAAAACAAGCTTTACTGGTTGTGCAGAGAAAACTGACCGTCATTGGGTCAAAACTAATGTACAGACTCAAAAATTTACATAAAAAGCAATTTTCCTTCACATTGTCCTCTGGGAAGTAGCTTTATCATGTAAAGATATGAAATCTGGGTCTTGATTCGGAACCCGGGAGTTTATATATATGTGCGCGTTTAGTTCCCCGCCTCTCGCACTGAACTCAACTTCAAACACGCCATTCGGACCTTCAGCCGCTCGAGTGACAGAAGCCGGCGGCCCCTGGATTGGACCACTCCCACTGCAGATGTACATTAATGCAAAAAAATACAGATCTCCTCACACGGGAGAAAGAGGGGCAAAAAAAAAAAAAACGTTCCTTTTAACATGCTGTTGTCTAGCTTGATCGTGTCAGTTTGAAGGAGCCCATTCAAAGGTATTCATGCATCTGCCTTTGAAACACAATGGGCGCTAGTTTATAAACTGTCTGCCCGCTTGCCCAAAGGCTTTAGTCTGCATTGTTTTGGTACCGTTAATAAACTTTTTGCAGGAGTTCATCAATTTGCCTCAATGGCTGACACACGGCTTCTCGAGACGCAAAATAACAGAAGGGTCTCTATTCGCCTTTCTCCCCTGCGCTTTTTTAACTGACTGTTTGTCCGTCAGCACAGCGGCCTGTCACACACAGGGTCCTTGGGTCCTGCCCAAGAACAAAAGCCTCTCCTTTAAAGATAAAAAAGGTAAAGAAGAATGAAACAGAAACATAAATTGCTCAACGTGAATGCAACGGGAAAGCTTAATACACAGAAAAAAGTTTGCATTATTTTCAGTAGATTTCTTTCTGTGTCCAGTGTTTATTGTGCACAAGGCAACACGTATCGTGCATATTTCCAGTACTGACCGTAAACTACACATTTCGAGCAGTGTTTAAAGGATGAAATTGAAAAAGTTGTGTTTGTCAACAACTTTGTAGGTGCTCAGGAAAGAACAGGCTGATGGTGTATCCGCAGGGGTGGGATGTGTGAAAAGCAACGTGATGTGGACAATAGTCAGGCCACCAGTCCCCTCCAGCCCCCTTAACTATTTCATTTAAAAAAAGAAAGAAACAGAGGAGCTGGAGGGCTCACCCGAACCCACCACCTACTGTTCACAACCCCTCCAGACCCCATTAGCAGCCCCAGTTGCATATGACAAGTTCCACAGTTAAGAAGGTCCTGGTCAGGTTTTGGTTCCTGAGTCCAAACTGATTTAGTACATCCCGACTCGCAAGCTGCTTTCTAAATTTGACTTGTTCAAGTGAATAACATGCTGTAACCTATTTTCTATGAAATGCAATTTCATTAAGCTAAATCTAAAATTAACTCTTTCTACTTGTACAGTGTTTGTAGCTCATCTTTTCTTTTTGTTTAGATGTTTGTTTAAATGTACCCACTTTGCTTGCCATAACCATATGATTCTACTCTTAGTGCCACCTTCCCTCACATATCATATATGATACAGAGTTAAAATAATGTTTGATAATGACATAAGGATCAAGTAAACAAACACTGACCGTGTTTAGATATTTATCACAAAAACAAACAAATGATGTGCTATATGTCATACTCTAAAGCTTTTGTGTTCAAAACACACTTCTAAAGTATGTTGCCATTTCTTCAAAGTGGGCCTTACGTGTCCTATAAAACTGGGATAATTCCTCAGAACTGCAGGTACAGTGATTTTTGGACGAGTCAGGGGCGGAGGTTTAAAAAGTGAAGTCATGCACACTGACTGAACTATTCTGAAGGGTGACCAGGGGCACTCCTTTCAATTTCACCGCGACCCAGGATCTCCCATTGTCCCTTTCCTTGGGCGCCACTTGTGCTAATCTGTCAGTTATTTGCAATAAGAACTGAAAAATATCCACACCCCTGAGGCGGGGGCTTTACAATAGTAGTGAAATAGAAGACAACCAAGTCCATGCTATAAATATTGCTGGAAAGAGTGTAAACTGATAGTGAATTTTGATTTACAAAGCCTGTATGTGCCACTCTTGCCACGCTGTCACACTCGGAAAAAATGGGTGCGAATTTGCAGCAGCAGTAAGCAGTAGGAGCATTAAAGTAAAAACCATCATCCTTCATCCAAAGCTCTTCATTGCAACGCAGACCTGTAGCATCCCTCATAGCAGCACCTTATTGGTCATTTTACATCAAGAAAATCCACTTGCCCCAGGTCAGGAAAAGTGCCATCTTGCCAGGCCTTATACTTCAATAAGTAAAATTTTGTGGATAGTCCTCAAGTATCCACAGGCTGCAAAAACTCAAACTACACAACACTACACAACCTTCTGGTGTTTCTTCTGACTAGTAAAGGCTTTGCAAACACTATCCATGATGCAGATTATTAAAAATGATCCATTTTTAATTTGTCAAACTGGATGTGGATATGTTCTTGGTTTATCAATTTCACACTTTCACAAGAGGAAATTGTAAATAAACACCTTGAAAAAGTCTTATTTGTTAAATCTAAATACATTTGTTTGAGATCTTATCAGATTTACTTTCTTTAAAGTAGCCTTTTGGTAGCTTTTTATGTTACTACTATCGATCTACTATCTAGATACTATCTATCTATCATTCATGATCCTTAACCGCTTTATCTGGGTCAGGGTTGCAGCGAACCGGAGCCTATCCCAGAAACCCTGAGCTCCAGGCTATAGAACTACACCCAGTCCATTGCAGGGTGGTGTTATTAGTAATAACAGTTAATGGTTTGTCATTTCAACTATGAGCAGCTGTAATAAAAACACTGATGATATCAGTACATTGTTTAAATTGGGATCATCACACCTTTATTAAACTCTGGGGTGAAGTCCTACAAGTTGAGCCCAAAGTTTGAGCTCAGTTACTCAGGTGGAATGGCTGTGACATGGTTTTGGAGGGTTTGATTTGGGCCCCGGTTATTACAAAGAGGGATGAAAGGGTTTATGATACCTCCTCCACCTTGGGCTTTCTCCCCAGGTTCTCCGGATGAATTACATTGGAAACCAAAATGAGTTGGATTTGCAGAAGGCATCCAGACCCCGAGAACCCCTGTCAAATCCCCACACAGCGGTGTCTAATAAACCAGTCATGCACAAAATAGCAAGTTAACCAAGAAAAAATAGGGTAAAATGAAAGGGGGGGGGGGCTGCCACACTTGCGAGGGCTGGTATTAGCAAAGTCAACATTCCTCTAAAATGTGACACCGTTGCTGCGTTTCCTGTTCATCTTTCAGTCTTTCCATGTCTGCTGCCCGAAGGGATGAAAAAGTTTTACACAATCAAATTTTACTTTAAATCAGTCACCCAAGGCACTGATTTGGACAATCAATTTCACTCCTTTAGAAAGAAAAGTTTTCAGAACTGATGGACAGCAGAATTCAGAGCATGTAGCTAAATTTACCTCAGTAATCCCAAAATACCTGAAATTGGTTCAGGCTGCTACATACAACTGAAAATTGTTGAACTTATGCACTGTATACATGTGAAAATCCCTCCTCCAACATAATCTAATATACATGTATATATTTGGAGAATAAATTTATTACTTACAAAACTATGCACCCTGCAACATATGTGTAAAATATATATTGAATAATATGGTGGGTTGTTTCCATCTCTTATTCAAATGCGTGCAAAGAAAGGGAAATGGAACTTTGTGAGCAGCCTGGAGGATGGACACGGAGGTATGTTAGACAGGTGAACGGTGTCCACTTTAGGTCGACATAAAGGAAGGAACGTGGAAGCTCATGGTTCGAACGACCGAGCCACAGATCTCTGCAGACATTGGGGAAAATATATGGCAAATATCTGGCAAAAGGGCCATTTGTAAGAGATCAGCTAGTGATTGTAATAATGTGTGTATCTAGCAAGCCTGATTCACACACCCTGGATGGGCTGGACTGGTGTTCCGGGCCTGTGTACGTGTGTGTGTGTGTGTGTGTGTGTGTGTGTGTGTGTGTGTGTGCTGGGGAATGATGGCCCTTTGTTTGCTGATCTGTCTCCCATTGGGAAGATTCTTGGTATTTGTCTGTGGAAATGAAAGTGGGATTAAGGAAAGGCTGCTGAGCACTCCATGGCAAACCGGGGGACAGCTATTCTCCCACAAACACTCACACACACACACACACACACACACACACACACACACACACACACACTCCCAATCACAGCCCCTCTCAGTCATCTGGTATGCAGGGAAATACAGGGAAAAAGAATTTAACCATTTCATAAATGTATTCCTCAGTAAATGCAACCAACTTTCAAGCACCAAAATCTGGGAAATAAAGTTACAGGAATCTCTACAAATTGTTTTAGACTTCGTGTTCGTATGATTCTTATTTACTGAGTAATACAATTAAGAAATAGTTCACCCTACAGGCTAAAGACAGACATTGAGATGTATGATGTCCAAGCATAATTTTACAGATTAATTTTTTTGCTGCATCTTAATGTATTGCCAATACTGTCCAGTCTTTATGAGGACAGTTCTGTAGGTGCAATACGGTATATTCTGCATAAAACGACAAACGATCAAATTAAAGTTACAACACTGCAGCAACAATCCATAATAATGTTAAAATAGAATTCTCCATCTTTTTACTATTTTAATAGGCACATTCAGTATAAACTGGTAGCTATGTACATTTTATAGTGTTTCAAAATAATTAATTAAAATATAACTGTTTTTCAGTAAGAGTAACTAATATAAAGAATTTTCTTTATCTTTGTAACCATTTACTTGTCGCAGTCAAGAAAAATGTTGGTGCATCTTTTAAAAGTTGAGCTGTTTGCCATGCTAAAAATGTAAACTGTAGAAATTCACATTTGGGATTCAAGTTAAAAAAATGCAAAGCCATATACAATTATAAAGAAAATGTTTGTGAAATAATCAAAAATGCCTCTACTTAAAAATTCACAAGACAACTTAAGACTTCTGCATCAGAATTTGTTGCCACATTGGCATCCATAACTGTTCTAAATAATTTCTGTGCACATGTATGTAAAATATATATTTTGAAACATATTGCACTTTATAAATGTTCCTTTTTTCAGTCAGGAAGTGGATTTTCAGAGGAGTTGTTAAAATGAGGAACCAGATCAGTTGTACGCTTATTTAAGTTGGAAAAAAATTGAATTTCTGATGTTTTGGCCATTATGGACATTGTTGTGTAACCTGTGGAACAGGAAGAAAAAGCAATACTTGTTCAGATGAATGAATGAATGAATGAATGAATGAATGAAGTCTGGGCAGCCAGGGACCCACACACACACACACACACACACACACACACACAAGTGATGGACCGATTCTGCCATCAAACACACTTTTGTTGCCCTAACAGAGGAAGCCTAGAGGCCAACACATTTATTGGTATCAGCAGGAGTTTTTCCCTTGTCGTTTGTTCCTTTTGTTCCAAAGACCTACCACTGAAGCCCCCCCCCCAATACCCAATACACACACACACACACACACACACCTCCTGGCTGTCTGTTCTGATGTGAGTCACAAAATTAAATAAAAGCTACATTTAAAAACACGATTTGTTACAAAGCTCAAACCTCCTGAAATTAACACATCTTTTAAAAATCCACCTTTGGGGGTGCACATCCCCGGGAATCACCGTGAGATCCAGCACCTTCAAACAGGGAAGAAACCAAATCCCCTATAAAGTTATTGAACAGGAAAGGATTATGAACTGGCCTTTATATGTGAAGAAAAAATCCCCATGTCTTCTACAGTAGACTTTTGAATTTCCCCCCCTCTAAGTAGCCCAAAAAGAGAGATTGTCCCTTTTAGAAGCAAAAAAGCCCAGCAGAGATGGAGAAAAGCATTCTGCTAAGTAATATGTGTGTGCAGATAGAGGCCTGTCCCACATGGCGAAAAACGCTTTAATTAATAGACAGGCGGCCCTGAAAGCCCCCCTCCCGTAATATGATGAACTCCCATTGTGGTCGTGTCACCGCAAATGTTTCTGATAAGCAAAAGCAGCCAAGGATCAAAGACTATAAGCCTCTCAATTTCCTCCAGCCGCCTCTACTTTTCCTCACCTACTTTCTATTTTTCCTGCTTTCGGAAAGCGCCTCTGGAACACAGGCTGCAGTCCTGCTGGTGACAAAGTAAAGGATCCTCGGGGTCAGAGGTCACCGCATGCCCCCCCCCACCCTCTTTATAACTGCTTATTAATATTCCCTGAGAAAGAGAGCTCTGGAGATGACAAATGTCTTCATAAATTGGTATTAGCTGACATGTCATTACTGTCGCGACCCCCCTGGGTCCAGCTGGGAATTTAACACATCGTTTGCACGTGCTTCCACTGCCCTTTCAAGCGGGAGCGCGAGTCTATAAATGCGTGATAGTAAAAACAAAACGCGTTTTTCAGTATTTTCCCATTTGTTTACTTGCTGCGTTTGATGTGATAGGAGAGAACGTGAATTCGGTTTAGGTTAAAAAAAAAAAAAACGAGGCCATCCAGAGGATGTCAAGGGTTTTCCAGAGAGGTTATAAAAAGCATGTAAAGCATGACCCTGTTTTACATGAGCACATATGAATATTGTTTGATGTCGAGGAGGCTGGCTTAAATACAGCCGATTTAGCATAAATTAGAGGTGATTTATTTTGGCTCTTTAACAGTGAACGATTAAAAGGAATGATGATTTTAAAAAAACAGTCTTCCACGTTTAATTTAGTCTTTTCAAGAAATATTTTTGCCCAGTTTAGAGTACAATTTAACAACTGATCGTTTTTCCCCACTTAAAGAGGTGCGACTTGTTTAACGAGGCTTTTAACATAATAAATTGGGGTCATTTGTAGCTGGTTTCTTCAACCGGATTCGTTCCGGCAATTGCGTCACTTCTCCTTATCTGTACTTTTGGGCAAAAATGCACTTATGGGCCAAGTACGGAAATACGGTTACTCGTATTTCATGATATTTGTTTCATTCGTTTGTACTGCAATTCCGGTGCCAAAGGAGGTTCAGCAGGACGATACAAAACCATAGCCAAGCAAGTCAAATAAAGGCTATAATGAAATTAAATATATATCATCGCAATTCATTATTGTGGCTAAATGAAGCTAAATAACGACCATTAAAATCTGACAGACGCGTGTGATCATTCCTGAATTTATTTAAGCCCCCTATATATACAACAGTTCTGGAGCTGGAATGAGAAAAAAATACTTGCCTTATTTTGATTTTAAAATCATCATTTGTTCGATAATTAACTTTTGCCAAAAAAATCTCCACAATTTTAAGGGCATTTACAGCCTCCGACACGTTGTACGATACGGAAAAGCACACTGAAGACCCCATATTCTTCAAAGATGCGCGTTAAAGGTAATACGGTTTGTAATAATTTATAATATTTGCAGAGCATTGTGTGTCTCTCAAATAGTGTCGGCCTTCGATTATTATTATTATTATTATTATTATTATTATTATTGCTGCTGTTAATGCTAAAGTAAGCGATTGAAAAAGTATTTTTTAAGCTCCGAGTCTTTGCTCAGTGTACTATATGTTAAATGTTTAAAAATGCTGCCATGTAAATTCCGGGGAAGTGGCGAGAGGCGAGGGGGGAAAGGGGAGGTTAATCCCACTTTAATGCAGCGATGCAGAGCGCGGGGCCGAGGCGCTGATGAGTGTGTTATCTCTGCCCAACATTTGGGTCTCCCTCCATTTCAACACAGCCAAATAGCTGCGAGAGAAGTGCGGATGGAGTGACTCCCGATGCCCGCGGAGAAGAAGTGTTATTAATAGCTAAATAACTTCCCATACTTTCGCTAAATCTCTGTCTCTCTCTCACTTTCTCTCTCTCACACACACACACACACACACACTTACGCACACTATTTCGGGTGGATGTGTTTGAAATGGTCCCGAGCCTCTTCCCCTCCACCTCTTCGTCTCAGCCGAAGGTCAGACCGCCAAACACCGGCGTGATTTTTGCAATAAACGGCCGCGCTCTCGAACCCACGTGTGCGCGCATTTCACTCCATCTGATTTGAGCCTTTCCATTCATCTGTTTCTGCAAAAAGTTTTGCTATCCATCCTTTCATGTGAATTATAATCGTGACGTATGACTGACCCATTTTCATTCTTTCTTTATAACATGATTATTTCTATTCCCTCTTGCCAACGAGTTAATTTAATTGTTTTTATTATTTAGCTGTCGCCTTGATACGCCGTCTTATAATTGTACAAAACAAACTGTCCCTGCTATTCCCAGCTTTTGACACCTTTCGTATTTCTACACATATTTATCTTTTATCCAAGGTGGCTTAGATCGGTAAATTAAACTGCTTACAGCTATTCATTCATTTATGCAGCCGGGTAAAATTGAAACTATATTAATTCAGGGTAAGTATCTTGACCGAGTTTTCAGTGCAGATTCACACCCAGTATCTTCTCAACCTTAACCAACACGCCGCCTGCTGGCCCAAAGTCAACATCCGCGCAGCCACTCGATGCAGCAGCGGATGTGTTTATTTATGTTCATGATGAATTAATCTGTTATTTTTGTGATAATTTTGTTTTAATTGAAAAAAGCGACACGGGAGCACAATCCCCCCGCACTGAGCGCTCGCGCGGACCCCTCCTCCCTCCCAACCTTTGTTTGATTAGCGCGAGACGCGCAGGTAATCCGGCCATTGGCTCAAGTGTCCGTCGCCCCGCCCCCCGGCGCCGCTGCTGTATCCGCCCACCTCCAAGTTATTTTAAAAAAATGACAGCATGACGGCAGTAGTGAGTTTCAAAAATCATAATTACTAGTCAACAAAAAAACATTTTTTTAATTTGAACAATTACAACTGTGTAACGTAACTCACCACCCGCGTGTATTCTTGTTCCTCACGCGCCGATTAACTATGACGTTGATAAGTGAACAAATCCTTTATGTCCGTGTTCACGTCATACAAACATATTTCACATGAAAAATGTTAATTGCTGAGATTTGCTTTAAAATGGTATAGAACGAGGTGTCAATACCGTGTTGGAATGGGGGGGGGGTACCGTGTTTGACGGTGTATAAAATATAATTAAACTGCATTTTTTTTCCAGTTTAATTTCACGAACACATTTAATTTTAGGCGCCCGTTGAGTGATTAATGAAGGGACTCATTCACAAGCTGCTATTTCTGTCAGGTTCGGGCATCAAATCTAGTCACCCCCCCAACGAAGCCACCCCCATATTCAGTACACACACAAATTACTATTGGCTTTTATTTAGCTTTAACTGAAAAGTGACCGGTGTTTCACATTTTTCCATCCGTTTCAGCCGCAAGTTAGCACGTCATAGTGAGAAGTCCTAATGCCCCCCCCCACACACACTTTTTTTTCCAAAATAAATAAAAAAAATCTTGACAACTATAAAAGAAAGCTAAAAATCTCATGAATTTGTGCCCAGGGCTAGCCAGAGCCGGCGTTTAGAGATGAAAGTGAAAAAGAAATAAAAGGCTCAATTTAATCTGCCTTAAAACCCTTCAACATCACGTTTGTGCGGGAAACGGCGCGAGTTCGGCCTGATTGAGGATAAATGCGTTTCTTACCGTGGCCGCGAGCTATTACACCCTCCGCAACACAGCGCCCATTGAGCAGACACCCTTTTCATTACTCACCCTAATAAGTCTTAACATTATTAAACGCCAGGCCGGATGATAGACTGAAACAGGAGCGGTCGACGAATCTTTTTAAGAATTAAAAAAGGGGGCTTTTAGGATCTCTGGTTTTCGACATATTTTTTGCCATAAAGCTAAAAATGTGGGCAGAGATCAAAATGGACAATGTTTCAAAACGTTTTTTTTTTAATGCACGAGAGGTGTGCGGTACTGACGTATTAAAAAAGGTAAATAAAATATATGCAGTACAGCATGTGCCACCTGAACGTCTGTTCCGCAAAACCTCACTTATTTATTCACGTTTTTTTCCCCACACACAACCCTAACCCTACAAGACCGTTTTTTGTGAATGTTTATAAAAAATCTACACTTTAACTGGATTATTATTATTATTATTATTATTATTATTATTGTCAGGTGGGGTGTTGGAAGTCTGAAGTGCACTTTTATACATTATCATTTTGAACATCAATAATTGGTTAATAAACCAAATAAAAGTTTAAAATATAAAGGAAGCTGCACATGTAGGTAGAATTTTTTTTTTAATGTTTGACAGCGTGTGCAAAACGTTGTTATTATTATTATTATTATTATCTGTATTATCATTAACAAACCTTTATGTAGCTGACGACGTTGTCAAAGAAACCTCACAGCGTCAGATACCCAAATTTACAGCGTTTTACCCGCTTTCACCGCTGGGAGAGCGTGTGCTGCACGCCGCACCGCCGTTATTCCAGTGAGAACTTTAGACGAGCTTCCATGTGCACATTAGAAGGTGGCTTTTCCTGGGTTAAAGCGTCGCTTCACACACCACAAAGGTGCAGTTAGCGCCCACAATGGCGCCGCTTTAAAATGAGCAGCGGCCTTTTCCGCACAAGAAAGAAGCACTTTGCACCCTCCAACGCTCTTTCTGCGCCAACAGACGATTCTATAATATTACAAAACTATCTAGCAGCGGGGTGTATTGAATTATTCATCTCCCTTTAGTTCCCTCTTCGCCTTTTGTCCCAACTTTTTTCCCTTCTTTTTCTCTCCCTTTCTTTGCAGGTTTTTGAATGAGAATGGACAGGGCCCTCCCCCCCTTGCCCCCCCCCGCACTATTTTTAAGGTTCTGCCTTTGTACCTCTGAATCTTTCTCCTTTCAGAGGCCTTCAATGGAGTTAGAGGCCTTTTTGCGACTGAAGTTCATCTTCAAGTTTGGAGAAAAGGCCGAATCTCGACACAGAAAAGGGGGCTTTTTTTGTAGGTTTACTTAAACCCTGTACAGAAATGTTTGATCGTCTTATTTGCTAACTTTAGTCTCCCTCTGAAACGGCACCTATTGTGCTGGGAATTGAGATTGAGGGCCTTCAAATAGTCAAAAGTCAGAGATCAATCTCAGCTGCAGAATGCAAACCAAACAATAAATTATTCCATTTATTTTAACCTCTGAATTACAAGCCTAAATAACGCACTCGGCATATTAACTTTATACATGCATACATGCATGTACGACATATCTAAAAAAAGTATCATTTTACTGATATTATTATAATTAGAAAAAAGACTGAACTAACTTACTGTATGTGTAGATATATTTATACATACTTAATCACAATTGTTGTTATATATAAATATGCAAGTATTAAATGATTGAATGCAAATGAGCAATTCAGTTATCATTTATTATAATTGTAATTTATTACATCTTATCTGAAGCTCCTAAGGTACAGATGAACCACGGGCGTGTTCTATATTGCAGACATAATCCCGAAGATAAATCTCTTGCCTGTAAATTGAAACCCACAATGCAAAGGGAACGGGGGACTGGCTGCGTCGTGGCGCTTCCCTAACTGATGTAGGTGGCGCTCTAATTGATATTGACTGGCAAACGGTTCGGCTGTCAACGGCTGCATCCAGGGACCGTTTAAGGAGCGAGAGAGGAGTCTGTCGAGCAAATTCATTTACCAGACCTCCTTCAAGGACCATATAAATAATTGAGTAACCAGGCCAACCAGCAAGAGCCAAACCAGCACGAAAAATAACAATCATAAATCACACACATTTACCAAAGTGTTCACCTGTTCGCCGCGAAATTCGAACATAACTGCAGGAAAACAGCTACGTATAGGTTGTGAAGCCTAAAGAAAATATTTAACTTAAAAAAAAAACACATAAACAGACAAAAAGCCCAAATTAAACTACCGATTTGACCACCTGCGAGGAGCCAGAAACCGGTATATTTACCTTTGTCGCCCAGGATGCCGTCGATGCTGTGTTTGGTCTTCTTCTCCCCGTCTTCATCCTTTTTGTCACACTCATCTTCATCGTCTTTCTTGCCGAAGCGCGCCCTCAGAACCCGGCTGATGGAGCTCACTGCCGAAGCCGGACGAGCAGCGCGTTATTTCCCCTCCACGCGCATGTTGTCCACACTTACAACGTGCATTTTATTTTGGCTGAAGTCCCCGAATACGTGCCGTCCGTGACGGCGACCACACGACACTGACAGACAAGCAGTCTTTAAACATGTTTTTAAATTGTTATTTTTGTTGGAGAAGTTTCTGTAGTATACAGAAACGATTAATACCATCGAAAAAACCTAATATTTATTATTATAGCTATAATAATCCAGTGAAAAATAACTCACAAAGTAATTCAATTTAATCTTGATCTTCTTAATTTTGCAAATGCTTAGTGCAATAAATATGACATATATGTGTCACATGACACTTATTACTCTCAGTTACTGAGTAATATTTTTTCATCATCCTGTACACGGGATGTACATCCTGTATTTAAAAAAAATTAAATGACGTCATATGCAACGTTCTATTACTGAGCTCCTGTACAAGTTTTGCATCTTGTTTTTTGTTTCTATCAATCAATCAATCTATCTATCTATCTATCTATCTATCTATCTGTGTCAGCTTTATTATTTCGAGGTAAGAAGTTGAGAATTTTAGGAAATTGACATTGCTGAAGTTTAAAAGTGATGTAATCCTTCAAACTGACTGGTGATCGTGTAAAGGAAAAAAAGGTGCTGCTTACCAGGTGAGGCCTCACCTGAGGGAACGGTGCTTCTGTCACACACCCCGTCCTTGAGCAGCTTGTCCCGGATCTCCCAGCTGAACATACCCGGGTTCTCGCGCTTGTACTCCTCGATGCGCTTCTCCACGTCTGGCGTGGCCACCTGCTTTGGGTGGGAAAGTGGATGCGGCGCGGTGTGTGTGACGTGCAGAAATGTGCAGCGCAGCGGTCGGTGCGGGAGAAAGAGAAAGGCGACAACTTTTAACTGAGATGTTGCAGAAACATTCTTGCATTTTTATGCTGTTCAACATATATGTGCAATAAATGTATAACAAGTGCGACGCAGTGATTTATTCAATATGATTTGATTTCTGTCGGGTCATATCAGGTGACAAAATCCACCGACCCAGTCCCTTCTTATCGAAATCCCTCACAAATCATCGTTATTTTTACTTGAACGGAGTTCGTTTGATGTTTATGCAAAGCTCTAAGTTTGATAAATCTCGACAAAAAAAATCGACAAATTACCATACAGGGTGATTTTAAAAAACGGAACATTTCCACGGATGTTTTACGCAGTAAATAAATTTCGTATGAACATATAGTCTAAACCAATTGGTAAACGCTCACAATTTTTCCATCTTGCAAATGCTCAACACTACATGTTCATATGATACTTAGTTTCTCGGTATTACATTTATGAAAGTATAAAAAATCTTTTTGAATTTCCTTTTTATTTTTAAGCTTAATGTCGAGGCCATGAGGTTATCTGTTCAAATAAGACGCTCAAAAAATAAATACTACATATTAAATGACAATCCACAAATAACCCAGAGAAGTAAAACACCAATAATAATAATAATAATAATAATAATAATAATAGTTTTTTAAAACCAACAGTAGAATTCCACAGCTGTTTCTTCAAAAATTCTGAGGGACTGATGTTAGTAATAGTGGCTGCGGTGTATAAGGAGTGCAGGTGAAAGCAGTGTGCGGTGTGTTTGCACACGTCACACACTCGCTTTGCGCTCACCCTGGGCTTGCTGCCCCCGATGGCCCCCGGCCGGATGGAGCCCGTCTCCTGGTACCGGCACAGGATTTTGGACACGCAGCCGTGGGAGACGCGCAGCTGGCGAGAAATGACGCAGGGCCTGATGCCGTGGTGCGCCATCTCCACGATCTTGTGGCGAATGTGGTTGGGCAGGGGTCTCCCGTTGATGAAGACCCCCCCGAGCTGGTTCACGCGACCCTGGCCCAGAGGTGTGGACACTGCGGGGTTCGCAAAAAACACATATTTACACTGTAAATCTCTGCGACCCTAAACACCATTTCACTTCAGATCCAGCGCACCGCTGCTTCAAAGTTCAATTCCTGAAACTGAACATTTTCACTTTAAATTTTAAGTGGAAGCTGAAGCCGCAGGTAAAACCTCAGTGTGTCACCTTTACACATTTCACATATAACACGCACGCTGCAGCTAAACTCCTGTCATGAAGGTTTATAAGCCGCAAATCCTGGATGTGTGTAGTTTACAAATGCGTTCATATCGAAATACTTTTTATCACCGATGAACTTTAGCAAGGAATACATTAGCCAGGAATATTTTACATTTTCATTTTAAATTAACATCAAATTTCCCTCATCTTTATATATGGCACGTGAGTTAATAATGATTATAATAGTTATACAATAATAATAACTAGAATGAATCATCAAATCTGCTAATTCCAGGAGTTCAAACATTTCCAGATTTGTTCCAAATGGTGAAACTGGAGAGGCATTAATTTGGATAATTAATTTCGAAATGTTTAAAAAAAAAAAACTTTCGATTCAGTGACATCGAGGGAAAAACGATAAATACTATTAACCATTTCAGAAACACCTGCGCTGGGCTGTTTTTCACGCACGTCTTTGCACGCTGACAGCACCTATGCGGGGAATTCGAGACACTAAATGATTTTCAGGGCTGTTTCGCACCTTCATTATTCATAGTCATGTTGTACAAATATTGCTGTGATCTTCTGCTGTGTGTTTTTCTCTCATTTCCACCACCGGGGCTCTTGAACAAATCCCAGATCCGGACTCACCGCAAATGTGCCCTCCGTTTCAGACACTTGAGCACGAACGACGGTCTCAGTCGCGCCATAAACGGAATAAATGATTCATAAAGGCGGACGGCAAATCTGCGACCAAATTCCACATCTTCTCCCATTTTTGGCCCCGATAAAACCGTTTTAAAAATTGGTCACTTAATCGCTCTGAATCAGTGTTTAAATCACGGCTAAAAATCTGTGTTAAAACACTCAGAATTGATTTGTAAACTGTGTTAATATTCATATTAAACTTTCTCTGAAAAGTGATTTTATTACAGCTTATTTATTACGGGTTAGTTATTATTCAGCAAATAGATCCACTGAAAGGAAAAAAATTGAATGTTTGCACGTGAAACATTAAAAAGTCAAAATGGTGTTTTATAAACCTTTGCACTAATAATCTTTCAAAATGGAAACGAGCGCCGTTTCGTTTCTGCTCAAGTATAATTTCAAGTTATGGTCCTGCAGAGTCCAAGGAAGGAAAGGTAAGTTAACAGATTTTGGGCTGTGAAATAAAAGCGAGATTTAAATTTTAATGCTGCACATTTGAAGGCACACTGGGAATTTAAATGTTTTTGAGGTTTTTATAGCGCGAACAGCCAGATCAGCAAGTGTCTGTTTAAACGGGGTTTTCGGAGACTGACCTTCGAGGGGGAAGCCGGTGCGGGGGTAGTTCTGGCCCGGCGCCGGTCTCATCATCCTGGGGACCGTCCCTGGTAAAGTGGCCATGGTGGTCTGTCACCCAGGCGCGAGCAGAACTTAAGAAATAAAACCAATCTCCAAATGCCTTCAAAGCAGTCCAGAGTCCACTTCAAATTTCAAAATTAAAAACACTTCTTTTACTGGAAAAAATAAAAATAAAAAGACAGATAAGAACAACGTAGATCCAACCAGATCAACTGGGGAAAAAAGTCAGAAACACTCCGAAAAAGAGAGACAAAAAAAATAAAAAGTATGTTTTAATTGCACCGCGGGGAGCTCTGTCGGAAGGAGGTGTGTGTGAGTGTGTGTGTGTGTGAGTGTGTGTGTGCGGGGTGGGGGGGCTCATCTGCTGTCCGCGAGCGCAGGGGCCCGAGGTGATCTCATCCCGCGCGGCGCTCGCTTTTTAATGGCGCAGTGAGCTCGGAGGATGGCGCTAGTTAAAGTGCGGGACAACTTTGGCGCACGGGCTGCGCGAGAAGTCGGCGGGGGGTGTGGGGGGAGGAGCCTAACTACGCTTCGACGGACCAATAGGATGGGAGGACGAGCCACGCACACACACTTTCCGCTTCTCTATTTATAAAGGCAGACAGCGTTCTCCTCTCCCCAATAATAATAATAATAATAATAATAATAATAATAATAATAATAATAGGCCAGACCAATTTCTAAAGTAGATGTTCAAATTTCCGTTAGTATTACAAACGCTCAATATACTTCAGGTTCATGAGACAGTAACACATTTATGGAAGTGTTCATTTCCTGCTGAATCACCCTGTATTACAGTTGACTTTTTATTATTGCTTTATTACGTAAATAACACATCCATGTGCTCATAACACGAGGTGTCCGCTGTAATTGATCATAATCTTTACATATGACGAGATGCAGCGGTTTCATATTTCATAAGCACTGCTGGATGAGCAGCTTCACCAAGGAAGATGGCGCTTTTATTTTATGAAACCTGTGGAGCCGCTCAGATTATGACCCCCCCCACACACCCACTGGACCCCCAGGTTCGCTCGCAATTCGGCCATAGCTCGCTGACTTACGAGCACTTCAATAATTTTTTTTAAACATTGTCGCAATATTAAACGTGCAATTGGGAAAAAACAAGCCTCATATTTAAAATGCCAGAGAACCACAGTCCATCCCTTTGGTGAAGATTAAATTTGACGTTATTGTATCGAAATTGAATAAAACAGAGATAAACGTAGAAAAAGCACCTCTGTACCTGCTGGAGAGGTTCACAGGGGGTGTGGGAGATGCGCGTACAGAGACCTTTCATAAATACAGTCTCGAGAGCGTGAGGGCCAGTCCAATACCACAACCACTCACTTCACACTGTACATTTAATCCCTTTCTAGCAGCTTCTTTCCTGCTGCTGTGCATTTCTGAAAACATCCATTTTTACACGGACTAACTACTATTCACATCCCAGTGACACGGTACACTGGGGTAACTAGGGTAACGAAACTAAAGCACCATCCCAGCATCCTTCTCACCAACCATCACCATGTGCGAACAAAAGGCACCGCTTCCGTCAACTATTGAGCCGTAGACAAAACAAAAGTTTTCTTTTAAAATAAAATATACAGCAAGACGTCCCAAAGTGAATATGACGGCTGTCCTTGCTGGGAGCCAGTAATGGAGCCACCCCATAATAATAAAGGAGAGGAGGGGAAAACACTGGCATTTGGTACCAAAAATCCCTTAACCCAGTTAGAAAGGTCTGGAAAGCGCGTCATAATTAATACAAATCCGTGTTGTTGGGTTGAACAACCGCGGCGAACGACGGAGAGGTGTTTTTAAATCCAACCTACAAAGAGCGGAGAACATCCCTCCGCGCACGTGGATCACCGTCGTCCTGCCCGTTTCAGCCGCAGCTCATTCATAAAAGCCACTTTGCGCACCGCAGCGGAATGCGGCAAATAACATGCTGCTCAGATTCATATAAAACACGAGAGTTTTGTCCATATCGGGAAAGCCAGTTTCTCCATCCCGGCAACACAGGTTTTCTCCTCAGATAAAGCCGCTCTTCTCACGGCTTCGGCGCAACTCGCTGTCTGTCCATTTCACCCTGTTTACTGTATTTACACACCCCGAACCTCCCGTGTTTCTCACTCTGTGCACAAAAATTGAGTTAAAAGAAAAACACCCCGAATCACAGACATACGTACGAGCAGCTTCAAACATTTTGGCGTTAAAAAATCTTTTGTCTCCTTTCTGTCTAAAAACATCTATCATATACAAAACAATAAATAAGAGAGTTTACAGGTTAAATGACAACTAACAAGGTTTATTTTTATTGAAGAATAATGGCACAATTTAATGACTATATTCTCACCTGCGCGTAAAATCTGATTTACCCAAATTTCTAAAACGTACCACTTTAAACAATATAAAGTAGAATCCGTTTCATTGCAGTCTAATTGCATGCAGAGAGAAACTTGCAGAGAAAGTTTAAAATGCAGAAGTGTGTGTGTGGAAAGCACCGTGGAATACACCACTGGCGGAGGGCAATTTCACAACTCATTTTCCCCAACAATTAGGGAGCGTGGAGGGTGAAATGGCGATTTCACATCACGCAAATGCGTGGGGGACCTGCTGGGCTCCTCCGAAGCCGGACCCCTCTGGAAGCCCGCCGAGGGGTCACCTCGCGGAGAGCTGCGAACCGAGTCCGTCCCTGGAGCCGGGGTGCTGCCCTCTTGTCCGTCATCGGCATTATTATTGTCGCCGTGTTGAGGAAGGTTGAGTTTTAGGGTCACCGTGAGTAACTAACATCGCGTCAACGTCACCGAAAACACAGAAAAGAATGAATATGAAATGAATATCTATGACTGTTGCTCATAATTTAAATGCAGCTTTGCAATATCTTCAATTCCCTCATTTTCTTTATTTACTTAGTTATCCATTTAGCTGATGCCGTGTGAGGTTTAAGCACCAAGCTGCTTACAGAGATTTACCGATTTTAAACAGCTGGGTAACTTTCACCGCAATTCAGGGTAAATACCCGGATGAAGGGTTCAGCAGCCGGAACTGAGATTCGAACGTGCGTGTACCGAGTAACCACTACGCCACCTGCCGTCCCCGTTTAAATTGCTATATAAAGATGCCAATTTCAGATAAATTGAGATTCATATTAAATATTTTTGCTACATATGCAGCATGGAAAAACATGCGGAGAATAATAATGTCCCCGGCGCGATGAATGACGTTTTAATCCATGTTCTATTTATGATCGCGCCTGTGCGCCGTATCGGTACTAATATTACACACCAGCGAAAGATCAACTGATGGAGTTTATCGAAATGTGTCCGTTAGGGTTTTTCCCCGCTTGTCTTCCCTCCTCCCTGAAAACACGCCGGCGGAACCCAGTTTTCCTCAACAGTGCAGGACAAACACGGTTCAGCCTAACTTGTATATTAATCGTTTATTAGTCATTTCACCGAGCGATTCAGACCCGCGACTTCTGTTTACAGCGGTGCCTGTATAAATAGACGGTCATTAGTTCGAATCCCCCCCGCTGTATTGCTGTGACCGACGCAGTGAGAAAATCCTGCTGTATAAACGGGTAAATCAGGGCAACATCATTATTAAGCACTATTACCAGTGTTTAATACCTCTATTACCATATTTTACAGTTGACCAGTATCCAGTGAGAGCGTTGGGGGGGGCCCAAGTGCACAGACTTGTTAAAACAGGAATACGTTTGTTATTGTCTATGGAAAATTAATTCAGCATTCAATATTCAAGCTACTGAATATTTCCGCTACACGCAGGTACGGAATTATCCCACCCTTTCGGCTGGTTTATTTTACAAATATTAGTTAGCAGAAGTGGAACACGTTTACAAAAGAAACAAGTTAAATTTCCGGTGAAAAGCAAAATATTGACATGTGCGCAGTGACTGATGAGAATTGCGTCCGAACCCTCCTAAATATCAATCATTTTTTATGTCTCCATTTTGTAAGAAGGGCCAAAATGGTCAGGAGAGAGAGGAAAAAAAAAAAGCACCGGAATGGATTTCTCCCTTTTAAGGTTCTGCTAACCTTAGCAATTTATGGTCCGTTTCCAAGTTGCCAGTTTAAAAGCCACCCAACTTGCTGCGCTCAGGCCTCGGCGACCACCAGCAGAAAGCGCAGCTCTGCTTTGTTCACCGTTTCCATGACATTTATATGTAATTAATTAGGCGATTATTGGCCTCCCGCGCGCCTGGGTGGGATTAATTAAGGAAATGAGGGGAAGGACAATACCCCGGGAGGGCGAAAGCGCCCCCCGCACAGCCTCGACATCGCTAATTGCAAACACTCTCATTAACACAACATTTAATTCAATTTCACTCACACTTGTTTTGCTCTCACTGGCTAAATTCGCCGCCGTTAAATAGTGACAATAAACATTATTTTGTCACTTATTTATCATTATTTAATTGTCATTATTTTATTTTTATTATGTATTTCCGTCGAGCTCTATTTTTCTTTGTCGTTTAAATAGTAGCTCTGATTTGATTTATTGATATTGATCACTAATGCGCCGATAAATAACCTGAATTATCCTCAACAGACTATTTAAACTACCGCAGCCGGTCTGTGCGGGAAAAACTCCGACTAACGCTGTGGATGTAGATTATTTATTGTGCGTAAAAAGTGTTTTTATTGCGAGGCTGGATTTTGGAAGCGTCTCAGTTCGGGCTCTTGTCGCTTTAAAACGCCTTAATAATAAGGAGCTCCGCCGCTAGAGGGCGACCGCGTTCTCACAAACGTACAGGACCCTTTTCTCCATCGTTAACTCTTATTTCTTCATTTGGTTTGACGAGTGTGACGGTGTGTTTGTGTGGGTGTTCAGATGTGAATTTTGAACTTTTTTATTGTTTGTGGCGAAATTCTGATGTTTGAGGTGAATGGGCGTTTATGATAATGGGATTAGGTGTGTGATGTGGGTGGGTGTTTTAAATATTAATGACTGGCTGTTCATGGGTGTTGTGTATGAGTTTATGAGAACTGTTGATAACGATTTATTACTGATGTTTGGACAATAGTGGGCTTCCCGAATGCTGTGTGTCGTCATTTTTGTATGTAAGTGATGCCTGTTGTTGCACAACTGTGAACGTGTGGTTTGTTTGCATGTATGGAGCTGGATTTTATGTGAATTATGGACTCTGACTGCAATGGTGACATTTATTTTATTTGCAGGAGTCCTTGTTTTTTGAGTTTATCCTGAGCAATGTGTGATACTAACTGAGAGATTATAGGTCGGAGGATTTGTTTGAATTAATGGGCTTTTAAAGTTGGATGTTTTTAAATAAATTTTACTTGAACTGTGTGTCATGATGTTTTATTGGAGTTAAAGTAAGGGGAAAAAAATTTATCTGGTGCCTCTTTTTCATTTTTTAAAAAATGTTATATTAATTATTGGTTACATAAATATCCAGATATTTTGAAAACCAACACATCCCAGTAAAACCAGAGGAAGATATTAAGTTACTCAGAAAGAACAATATTTTGGAACAGTACTTTTCTTTTTAAAAAGACATACTGAGCTGCACTTTTTTTGGATAATACCTCTTCAAATAGTTCCTCAGTTTTGCTCTTCTGCCAATTATGCAATTTTGTTTAATTTTGTATTTTCAACAAATTTTGACCAGACCTAATGACCTCCTGAATGATGGACAACAAAGAAGTCACATTAGTTTTTATGAACAGGGTGAAATAATTTATAACATGTCATTTATAATGTGATAGAAAAGATCATTAGTAGAAATCACTCTTTTGCACAAAATAACTTCTGGTTAATTTCTCCTTTTATATAGAAGGGATTTTTTGCCGGGGTACCTTCAAGAACCTTGCTGAGGAATAACAGAAAGATTTTGGAAGCACCAACTTTCAGTGTTCAAGGCAACAGCTCTGACAGAAGCCCTAAGGTGTCAATGCTCTGTCCCCAGTAAAGGACAAGCGACAACCTAGAATGTCTCCAAACCTGCTGCACTTGTTGCTCAGTGGGGATAAAGTTAAACTGTAATATCAAGCAGACAAACTGTGTTTAGTAATCATGTGTATGTGTCTAACCCATCCTTCTGGCATCAGATCGCTTTTTTGTTTACTCTCAACTGTGCATCATTTTAGAGAAACGATATAGCAAATGGATTAATGTAAATAGACACTAAGTGAAGACATTCCCTACTCTGAAATGTTACATTTACTCCAATCTTCTATCCAAAGTGACATTAAGATGAACTATTTTCAGGATAAATACCCTTTTGAATGTACAACAGCAGGGTAATTCTTGGGACTTGAACAGCTATCACTCCCTACGCTTCTGGGATAGGCTCTGGTCCCTTATTTACAACAGGACGAATTCCATAAATCAGAACTTCTCTTGTTTTACATAGTTACTGTATGGCCCAGATTTTGAGCTGTACATTGATAGTTTAAACATCTCTACAAACATGATAATACGGAGCCAACAATGGACACCTATGTTTAAGTTACATCTGAACTTTCTGCTGATGCTTGATTTCCTTAAGGAACCCCTAATAGGTTAAGAGGTCTAAACAGTTTAACACTCTGTAGCCCAAGCTGAAATCACAGCACCATTACTCTGCTGAGCAGATCTTAACCTGCAGAAGAATCACCTCATCTTACACACAACTGTAAGGCAGGAACACATTAGGAGTTGGTTTAAAGACAGTTAAAGGCACTGGTGAAATGTACCGCTAGGTATCGGCCCAGTTCACACACCGCTTCAGCTGAACAGAGACAGCCAAACTGCATGATCAGCCGGTGACCATATCAGCAGGTTTTCCAGTTCTGCTGGGGCCGTGGATTCACACAGTCTAACCCAGTTTCTCTCTCACACGCACAAAACACACAGAAACGTTTTGCAACGTGTTGTCCAGTAGAACCCCAGGATAGCTATTGCCACCAGATGCCACACAGTCATAGTTGGAGCAGGAATTTAGACAAACAGATGCCCTTCATGTTAACCATCAATGTTCACCTGGGCTTGGGACTGGCAAAGATGAATCTGTGGCTGGCCAGAGATGCATATGCACACTATGGGCTAGAGTAACCAATTAACATAAAACACATGTGTTTGGAGTGCAGAAGGAAAGCAGAGCACCTGGAGAAACCACACGGGGACATGCAAACTCCACACAGACTGAGGCAGATTTTATCCGACGCCCAGGTGCTGTTAGGCGGTAGCCCTACTCACTGCACCACCCGTAGGCCCGTAGGTTAGGCCCGTAGCCTAACCCAGCTTAAATGAACTAAAACAAAGCATCACTAATGACATAATCAGAATTTATTGGCATGTAAATCACAGCAATCTTCTTTTCAAGTTCATGTTAAATCTCAGATCCTCACATCAGCCCTTCAAGTTTCTCCTCAGACAGACAGACATAAGAAACAAGGAGTCAGATATCCCGCCAAGTATGTATCTTGAATGTGAAATTCATGTTTGAAAGGCTTTTTGTCCTCTGTTTGTGCCCCAGGTGATGTTCTTGTCAAACTGTCACAAAACATTCACACATCTCTTGTTGTCTTTTGTTGTTGAATTATTGAGGAAATGTGGTTCTTGCTTCTATTTTTGCGATCTCTGTCTTGTTGACATATATTTACACATCAATAGTAAAACAGCTGAAGATAATTTTCTATGCTTGTTTTTTAGCTCTTTGTGCTCCAAACTATCTATAAGTTAAGAAATGTTTTATATTTATTAAACGCAGAGTTTGGTGAGACACGTAAAAGTCCCATGGCATTTTCAGTTTGATATATTTGTAACAACTGTACTACTGCTTCACTGGTTGTCCAATGTTCAGTTAGACATTTAAAAATTTTTATCCCATTTTTTTGTAAATATATGCGATTGCATAATTCTTAACATCGCCTATATGAAGCGCATCACCTCTGCCAGTTGGTGGTGTGAACACTGACACACGTTTTCTCTGAAGCTACAATGCACTTCTTTTCACTGTACAGGTTCCATGACTCACTCGGCAGAAGCAGCTATCTACCAAATCCACCGGCTGACGGTGGGGGGTTGCTTTGAGAAACACGGCGTGGGTGAGAACCACAGCCAACACAACGACCAGAAATTTCACTTTGTCTTCTCCGCACCTCCTCGTCACCGACAGCCAACACGGTGCTGTGGGGATTTGAACCTAGGTGACCACCATTACTCTGGCACCACTTTGGAGTCCCATGTGATCTCATGGAAAATGGCCATAAATACTTTTTCCTTTCTTCTCAAATTTTGCAGATGCAAGAAGTGAATTGTTACAGATAATAAAGATGTCGTTGTGTTTACTTGGACAGTGTTTTGGGAAAAACAAACAAATATTAAATGAACAGCTTAATATTCATGTATCCAAATGTATTCAAATACAAGCTCTGGAATTTGATTCTAAAAAATAATTTACATAATTAAATTGGGATTCTTCATTTTCCAAAGGAAAATCCTGCCTTTGTTAAATTCTAAGACGGAAGGGATTAAGACAGAAGACTCGAGTTGGAAGCGGAGAAGCGGTTATTGGGTGGTGAGCCATGGAACATAAAAAGTGTGAGGGTTGACTGAGGGGAAAGGGAACAGACAGCCGTTGATGGGGTAACTATGGCGAAACTCTGGCTTCGTGGACGGATCTGTCACACGGGGTCGTCTGGGGAGCTCTCTAACCTCCAACCTGGTCTCTGCACCAGCTTCAGAGTGCGTGAAATGACGAGTTTTTGCTTTTCGCTTTATGCTATTTGAATGACAAAAGTGTTTTCATAATGACCTGTCCACTCTTCACCTTTCGTTTATGTTTATTTCATTTATAATGTTCTACGTTTGGTTTGGTAATTAATTTTTTAAATGACCTGCATTTGTGTTAATACATCACACGCTCTTTCCTTGATCACATATGGGAAATTCGTTTGCTATACTGCAGTACTGTTTTTGCTTATGATATATCAGCATTTATTCATTTATTCAAAGATAAACACAGCTTCTCCCTTTATCCACTGTCTCACGACACATGTTTTGATGAAGTATATTATTTTAAAAAGTTATTTTAGCTAACTCGTGCATCCTGACTGGAGGAGCTTCGTGGCAAACAGAAAGCAGGGCAAACACTACCAACCTGTTTCCCCTTAGACCCACCTGAGCGAGTTCATTATCCAGTACATGCAGGTGCGCTTAGTTTAACAACGGGCAGTTTTAAATGCTGCCGGGCTGAGGGCTGATGTCAACTGTGTTTTTGGCTGACCTGAAGAGATGACCCAAAGGGCTCTGATAATACAGCACTGTTGTGAGTCTCCGGCTGCCAGCCCCCCTCAGCCTGGACCCACCCCAGCATATCACAAGGTTGAGCTGTATTAATGTGGGAAAGTCCACAGTTCAACGGTCCAGTCCTGCTGACACAGAAGTCCAATCAAATGTCCCAAGAAATGGAATTAAACACAAATAAAGCCCTGATACCCCGAAGAATGCCACCTGGGTGTATCCACAGCCAGCCATCTCCAGCGGAAAGTCCACCGACTGCCATCTCCGGTGGCCCTCATCCAAGCCGGGCCTTGAGGAAACCGTTCTCGTTCCGTTACACTTTCGCAACACAGTCCACCCTTTGTGTGATGCTGACAGCGCAGCCAGCGGAATCTTGTTAACCCACAGAGGCATGTTCACATCTGTTCGGCATTATTTATCTGTGTTATTGCTTCCTCATGGGAATTACTTTATCAGGATGCTTAAAGAGCCCGTATGAAATTCCTTGTAAAGAGGAAAGGGTTACTGCTTACTTTACTTCTGCCCAACTCCATTAGGCAGAGAGGGCCTGAGATATAAATCTCAGCGGCTTCTTTTAGATATACCAATCTAGAGAGGACTTACAGGACATCTCTGAGGCTAATAACATTCTCCGGTATTAGACAAAATGCAGAGTAAATAAACTGTTTATACTGATTGCAAGGTCCACGTTGAACAAACCCATAAAATGAGGATGAGATGCATCACTTTTAAATTTGCCATATAAACAACCCCCCTGCAATGGACTGGTGTCCCATGCTGGTGCAGTTTCATAACCTTTCACCCATTGCCTCTGGGATAGGCTCCAGACCACCGACACCCACCACTCAGGATAAGCACTTAACAATAGTGAATGGATGGATGAACATAAAAAACTGTCTTTCAGTCTGTAGGTTTAAAAAAGCTGCAGGTAAAAATCAAGTCAGGGTTAGTTAGGTTCAGAAAGCGGGGCAATCTTCTATTGCCGCATTAGCAAATGTTGCTAAAATGTGAATGTTTTCTTCAGCTGTCGCCCACTCGTGTCTGATCATGAAGATGAGGCCATGGAACGTGGCTCCAGATCAAGCTAAGATCAAAGAGGACTTTGCTGCAGCGCCATGTTGGGCAGCAATCCTTAGCGCCTCTAACAGCTCCTGGGCTGGTTTTGAGTCCCGGTTGGCCCGTGGAACACATGGGAAGGGAAAGCACTGAGGGTCCTCCAGATGGAAAGGTGGGAGACGGGTGAGCGAGGCATCAGGAAGACAGAGGCACGAGCAGGTGCACGGGACGGGTGAAGCACCACCGGGAAGGAGCCCAGGTTCCACATGACATAGTCGGCATCAGACACAGGAGGTTTTCAGCTGGAAGTGTTTAGGCGAGCTAAATCATGGGGCCGCTAATGACATCTTGTCACCATTCATCACCGCAGCAACAGGGAAAAATGCCAGGGAGGTTAACAAAATAAATAAATAACTGCTCAGCAGATGTGATCCGCCGCTCTCCTTCCGCTGCAGCTCCCAGCAGAGCAGGTCCAGCGAGCCACGGAGATTGACGTGGAGGGAAGCCTGCGCAAGAGCACAGACCAGTCGTGTGCCTTGTAGCGAGAACACGAGAGCATAATGAGACAGCAACGCGTGTGGGAATGATTCTGACCCGCATTACACGGACAGACAGCACTAATGGCCCTCTCTCACTGCTCGGCTCCGGCAGAGTGGGAAGTTCTGGGGAGGAGAAGCTAGTAGGCAAGTGTTTGCTGCTCATTACCTGGTGAGAGACTTTACCCGCCAACATTCAGGGGTATGAGGGATGGGGGTGGGCATTCTGGCCCAGCCATGGAAGGGGAGGGGATACTCTTCATACCCCACAACAAAGCAAAGCTGTCAGAGCCCCATACTGGCAAAGCCATTATCACATGACTGCAGGCTTCACCTGTCTTCTTCAGTTAAACACTAAGAAGCAGAAAATACCGGATTTTTCTTTCATACAGGGAAACAATCACACTGCCAGCATACAGCTCATTCATCCGGCCAACACTGAACATGGGGCACTCTGTGCTGCTTTATTATTACTGTACGAACCCCGTGGGTTTTATTATTATTTGCATTGTTGTCACTTATGCATCTTTAGTTCTCTATGTGCATCGTCACATTAAAAAGCATTTCACACACATACAGTGAAACAACTCCAGATGGACATTAAAGAGGACAAAGAGTTTCAAGGACTCACAACAATATTTAGACAATTCACCTGTAGCCGGTATTACAAATTTAATATCACTCACAATAGAAATGTTTCATTTGTTGATACATATAGTATTCAGAATATTACGATAAACATCCATCCATACATCCATCATCCTTAACTGCTTCCTTTGGTCAGGGTCACAGCAGTCCTGAGCCTATCCTGGAATCACTGGGGGTGAGGAAACCACACCCTGAAAGGGACACCAGTCCATCGCAGGGATTACAATAAACAACCAGATTTATTTAGACAATTTCAGCTGATGCAGGTTTGCTTGCATTTTTCAGTATTCATCACTTAAAAATATCTCACAAGCAATGTGGTCCTAGATTTTAGAGTCTGTTCTACTTGCAACTCTAATGCTTTCATATCATGATAATAATGTACAAAACGTTTCGATAAGGGTAGGGTAGGGACCACTTGCATGGTTTGCACAGTCAGGGATAGTACTTTGCTACTGCTTACCTCAGAAATAAAATGCTCTCATAGCATAATAAAAATGTAAAAAACCTTTGGACTAGCCACAGTTGAAATCTACAGTACACGTAAACTTCGGTGTGATTGACAGTCCTGACTGCACAGCCTTTTAAAAAACACACCTGTGTCTCATTCTTCAAACCACACCAGTTTGCTTAGCATCTTTCATGTGGTTTTACTTCATGCAAAGTTATATACACACAGACATGTGAATAGGTCAGGGCCTACGTGGGGGGTGAGGTCGTGCAGGACACACAGCCTATAACAATCCTCTCTTTCTCAAAGCCCTCCACCACCACAACTTCTACTGCAAAGAAAGTGGGCATTTTGCTTTTTAATCAGGTTTGACTGTCCATATCCATCAGCCTGCTTGGAGAGAGGAGCCAGCTAAAGTCATATGACTGAGACAGCAGAACAGTAAAATGGTCCTGACTGATCTGACACTTTCAGTGGTCACATCCAGCACAGAAATCTGTTCCCTAAAAATGTTTTTGTCTCCTTCACTGGCACTGTGGTATGTTTCACAAAGATAGATCAACAACTTTACAATGATCTCAGCAGATTGTGCTCACTGTATAAAGTACCTCGGACGAGTGCACTACGGCAGGAGAGGGGATCAGACCAGGGACCTTCAGACTGCAGGGCTATGGCTATAACCACAATGCTAACTGTAGTGTTAGTTCTATAAATGTTTTAATAGCTTAGCAAGTGTTTATCCCAAATTATCAATATTTTTAGACAACATAAATCCTCATTACATTGTCATTTTCCTCATTAGATGATCACAGACACTATAAACACTCATTTTGGGTGATATGAGAGAAGACTACCTGTGTAGACCTGAGAAAACATCTACACAATCAACGCTGGTCTTATGTTCTGTGCCTTGCAAGCTGGGTGTGTAACCAATGGAAATGTAAACTGCACGAGAGTATCAAACGGTAGATTATGGTCAGTCTTCTAAACACCAGGCCACCGCAGTGCAGGAGTTTATACTTCAAAAGGCCTTGGTGTCATTCATTTTGGTGGAGGAGAGAGTGCCACCAAGTCACATTCGACCAATATCAACCACTTACATGGTTTCCAAGGGAATAAAGGGATGCAAATGGTTTGGTGTCACCCATTTGAAGGGTGCAGATGCACAGATAACATTCCAACTCCGCACACCATGAGCAGGGCTCAAACCTTGCATCTCTTAAGAAACCCAGGAGTTACTACCCTCCAGCTTAACCCACCGTGGCACCGTGTCCCATCAGCATTTGGAGGATGATAAAAATCAGTTTGTTTCCAAGTTACAAAGCCTCATGCTCCATGAGATCAGTACCAAGAACCCAGATTATATAAAATTTAGAAATTTCTGCGCAAGCAATAATAGCAGACTTTATGCTATAGGTAGATCGTTCTCTGAAGTATGATGTACACAGAGCATACATTACTTCATCAAAACCACATGCTTGGCAGCATTAAAATCACATTTTACTCATAATATATAATCTACATATATTATCATTTATGTTTGGAAAGAGAGCCCGAGGCTCGCTCACATTTAGAACGGCCACTGCAGTCAGATTAATGGGAGTTTCACTTTGGATCAAAAGAGGTTTTCTTTGGGCAGACAAACAGGGCCAGAGGACATTGGCTTATCCAGAGCACACACCCCGAGGCGCCTCCTCAGCACGGGAGCTGTCATCTCCTCCGTCTGGCAGACGACAGCAAGCAGCAGGGCGGCCGAGATTTCCAACCCGTGGCCTTTTGAAGCCGATCATTTTTCCATCATTTTTTTCATCATCAAACAGGTGAAGTTACTGAAATCCTTGAAGACTATCACCAGTGCAACATTCATTTCCAAAAAAGTGATGGCTTGTTTCACACACATTACCTTTTGAAAATGTAACAGAGGGCAGTCTAGCACATGGAAACTGATATGATGGAAAGGAATGGAGGCTCTTTGCTTTATGGGGCATATTTGCTGTTGTGTTAAAAGTTGGTGACATTACAGTCACTCTGGAGAAATGAAGACATAATAATAATAATTAATAGAAGAATTTTGATTGATATGTGTGGCACACCGGTGCATGCTGGGGTCAGGTTGTGGCCAGGTGTAAGGCCAGTACCGATTTTTTATTCAAAACATTGAACAAACAGCATGTCAAAACACAAACAGGGAGCTGGAACTGCATCCACATTCAGTTCAGCTGTAACTCTGGAGACCAACAACTCTTTTTATCCACTGGTCTGTTTAAATATGTTGGCCGCACCTGGCTGATGTGCGAGCCATTCATAGCCCTGCATGCCATAGATAACTTCAAAGGATGATGTCTGGCTAAAAAAATTCAATCTCACATGATAAATCAAGATCTGGAGATGATTCTCTATCCTGCACTTTTGAACACAAAAATGATAAAGAACAGGCAGAAGAAAAGCTATACCCAGGGCAGTAGTGATTTCTCATTTTGCGAGTAGCACTGAACTGTCTACTTTTACTTTTTCATTTATTTGCTTATTTATTCTTTTCCATATTTGTCTACATGTGACATTTGTTTGCTCCAGACTGATTCCAGTGTGCCCGCCGCTATGTTGTTGAATTGTCATGAAATTATTCGTTTGGGATTAATAAAGTTATCTTTATCAATGAATGTCCTCAAAGTGTAATTTTTCAACATCCATCCATATCCATCCATCCATCTAGTAAAATTAACAGTTTACTGTAGCTTGAGCCGAGATACAGCCATCCAGAGCCAATTCCAGAGGCAGAGGGCACTAAGCGACCAAACAGCCCCTGGATGGGACATCAGTCCATCGCAGGGTGAGGTTTTCAACAGGTATCTAATGTTTGTACGAAGTAACCAGAGGTATTTCCTCAGCTTTCTCATTATGTACATGTTAAACATCTGACACTTTCATACAAGACAACATTCAGCGGTAGGTTTGCACTCTAAGCTACTTAGAAAAATTTCCCCATTCATACAGCTGGGTAATTTTTACTCTGCTAATTCAAAGTAAGTACCTTGGTCAAGTTTAACAAGTTTAATTACAACACATATTGCTATTTTATGATTATATGCAAGTCTTCATCACTCATTGGTAGCAACCAGTACATTTCTGCATGTTGTGACAGGAATGCGAATGGCCTAAATCATCTTTAGTCCTACATACATTAACACATTCTGTCTGAGAGCCCTATAACAAGACCCCCTTTAGACCTCAGCAACATGTGATATACTGGTTGTGTTTGACCATAATCGGTTAGCGAGGCTTCTCTTTGAAAATTGCAGGAAGGCAGAACTTAATGCAGATGAAAGCGATATTATGTTTTTTAACAAGCTGCTTTAATTTGTCCCACTAAATTGATGTAAAAGGGCAGCTTGTGAAAAAGTGGATCATTTGATCGCATGAGTGCTCCTCGCAAAATTTCCTCACCGCTAGCTGTTAACCAAAAGAAGGCATCTTCACACTCTCAAGGACAGCACCAGTGAATATGGCGAGAGAGGAGAAGGCGGTGAATGTTCGGCTGTTGTTTGGAATTGCAGAAAAGAGAGAGCAGCATAGAATAACACGGTACAAAGGTGTTCTAATCAGAAATCCAGGGCAATAAGGTGAAAATCAATACACAGTGGAGGTACAAAGCAAGTTATCATAGTGAGGATTGCCTTAACATTTTAGTAGATAACTTAGATTTAAGCTATTCCAGCATTAGATATATGGAAAGTGTGACTGGAAAAGATGCTTACAGAGCTGCTGAAAACACATTTTTCCAGACAAAACTTGTCCTGAATGAGTAGTTTTATTGCTCAGACTGAGATTGCAGCTTTGCACAGAACCAAATGCCAGTGAAACCATCAAATCTTGTGGCTGCAGTGACCAAGAACTGTGTTATTTTTCATAATTCCATAAACGATTATACAAAACAGGTCAATAACATATCATATGAAACTCAATAGGCTGTATTTGATGTACTGTCAACTATCTTCAAAATACTGATCATTTGCCCTAAAATTAACAAGCTTTACGTACGAAGCTTAATAAAACAGACATTACAGCAATTAACACAAAAGGTTGTTGGTTATTATTAACACCTTTACGCTAACTGATTTTTGATCTATTATAAAAGCCCTTTAAAAAGGTCTCTCATGGAAGTCAAACTACCAGCTCTCTGGTTAGAAATGTATTAGTGATGGTTTTGTAAAATAAAATAAATAAAACTGTACCATTTATGTTGTCTACTGTGATTAAGTGAAAAGTGTATGAAACCCAGCAGTTTGCATGCTCTGGTCAGTTACAGCTTTACAGTAACCATGTTTATTACACAATGGCAGCTTCTCCATAAAAAAACAGATTTTCCAGAATCAGTTTTTTATTATTATTTTTTTTTTTAATAATTCTCTTACTGAACAAAGCCTAAAAAGAGAATACTGCACACCCCACACTGTGGTATCTACAGTAACTACAGCGCTGTTTAGCAAAGGCCCAGATCCGGGAAGTGAACAAATGACAGTAGTGTATTGGAAGACAGAGAGCCTGGAAAAGCTGGTTTTAATCCCAATCTTTTCCCACATTAGCACTGATGTATTGGGGAAAGTGCCGGCACGACGATGTAACCACAGCGCTCTGGCCAATCGCCGAAATGTCGGCCGAATTACGGTGGGACACTGAAACACTAATTTTAGCAGAGGAGATAATCTAATTGTATGAGAACAGGAACTCGGCTGTACAAACTCAGCAGGGTTTCGCCTGCTGTTCCTGTGATCAGGGTGATGAAATGGATAAAATACTCCCGCATAAACAATGTGTACAAATGTTATTTTTAATATGGCCTAATTTTTGGAGATGCACATTTGGCATCTCACCACCAAAGGGTTTCAATTAAAAAATTCTACATTAAAATTACTTCCTGTGAATTTTAATGTTGTTACATACATATGTATCGGGCCTTTTCGGTATTTTGTTGTGCGAATACAATGCCGATTTTTAACTGTTAGGTAAAATAAGCCTGTTTATATGATTATACATATCAAAACAGCCACTGAATGACACCTCGGCAATTTGATATTAAATAAAAACTGGAAGCTCATCTCCATTTGCTCATTAAAAATTGTTTACAAGTTATGGCAATGGTGACTTATTAAACAAGACAACAAGACTAATAGTGTCGGAGTTAAACAAACTGAAATCTGTGATTTATCAGTTTTGCATATAAGTTTTGAAAAAGATTTCAAAATCCCTCCACTGATGGTGTGACTGTATGAAGAGAGCGCATTATAAATCCATCAAAGTGCAACTTCCATATATTTAAAATGAAGTGATATTTTTTCTGTGATCATAGTTTATGAATGACATAAAGCTGAAAACTAATATATGAAACTGCGTTCAGTAGATTTAGTTAAACTTCTTTTTTAAAATATCAAAGTTATGGGAAATTTGTCTGGCCATTAGTATTGCTTTTGTAAAAAAAAATTGTAGAGTTCTGATCTTAAGAAAATACCTTTTACTCATGTTATATATCGAATTGTGCAGTACACAAAGATACTGCACATTGTGTCAGCCAAGTGTCAATATTTTCACTTTGCTTATTTTTATGTTTAAATTGTGTGACCAGAATTTAATTTCTAAACCTTAAAACTCTCGTATGTGTACAAACTTGTTCATTTAAACATCAAATCAACATTTACCCAACTTTGATATTTTAAATAAGGAAAAGCATTACTTTAAAAAGTGCAAGTTTTATTGTTCCTGCCTTCTAATATAAAACATGCAATAAATATATAAGCAGATAAAACTTTATACTAGTTTAAAAGTATAAATTTAGACATTTAAAAAAGTTATGTGTACTTGCTGAAACAAGTTGTTAAATTTACTTTTAAAAATAAAAGCAAATTGTTTTTAAAAAATCAACATGATGCGTTACATAGTTGTAACTCATAAGCCCTGTAAAACATAACCAATTACTTATGGAACGGTGTTTTTTGCTTTTTTACTGGTTCTTTTCAGGTCACCCAAGCATCTCTAAGTTGTTTTTCTGGAGATGATTACAGCTGGAGTTGCTTGCCCTGGTGTCCAGAGGAGCACAAGACCTTCATGAGGCGATGAGCCACCTCCTGCATCAATGTCCACATTTTGTTGATCATGCAATACAGATTTGCCATGCAAGATGCATTTCTCCTGCTAAATAATTGTCTGAACTTGCTATTCATTGTCAGATTTTTTACAGAGAAGCGGTTTGCATGGCAGTGACGTACTTTGCATTCGCAGTCTTTTCTTGGTACAATGTTTATATTGTAGAACGGGTTGGGCGACACCGGTGCCCTTGCTGGAATGGACCACTTGATTTAGGCCTCTTATGGTCACCTGACCGACAGTTTCTGTTATTGAAAACAAACAGAAAAAACTGTGAATAATCGATCTAACTTTAAGTTGTTTCCAATTATAAGAAATCATAAGGTCTACACTCAATAAAATGACATCAGCTGAATTTCATGGCCTTTTCTAAAAATAATAAAGATTATTTTCATGCTGCTTTCCTACCCTTCAGACGTCTCGTGTAAGACTACGAGACACTAAGGTACATTATTCTGTACGTCTCAAATGTGTGCGTCAACAAGGGATCCAACACAGTTAAAAAATTTACTAGATACCCAAATACATACATTGTACATATAAAAGCTCAGACTCCAAACTAAAAATATGAGGTGAAACAAAAATAAGAAATGTAACGGGGAATGCATAATTTCTTATTATGTTTGTCATAAGTGCTCTTATTAAATATATTACATTATCACACTCCATTTGCAAGTTCTTCATTCCAAATAAGTTACAGATAAATTATAATTATAAAAAAAATCTGTTAACCTAGTGCCATGTAGTAATTCACTGTTATCACCCCAATTAAGATAATAGTTGCCATGGCATTTAATGTAAACAGTTAAATTAAGCCTGAAATATTTAACCAACCAATATGATTTCTTTAAATTCATAGAGTAATTAAAGGAAACCTTTATATAGCATATTAGGAACAGTTGGTACTGAATATGAACAGGGCGTTCGGCAATGCGCTTGAAATGTTCAAAACCACTGAGCATTTTGTGTGGAAAAAATGAGTTATGGCCAAATATTACAATTTCACAACTTAATTTTTAAGTCAGTGGAATTAATTTCATTTGCTAGAGCTAAATACATTTCCCAGGTGAAAATGTGGAAATTATATATTTGTGTTAGATTCGCAATAAGCTCTGGAAAAGTGACAGTATGTTTATGGTTCGTTTCAATAGAGTCAGTCCTGTTTTGATTGTTTTTCAGGCTGATGAAAATGAGAAGTGAGGAATGACAAAAATAGCACCTGTCTTGATATTCACAAGCCAGTTAATTCTTGAAGAAAATATCGGCTGCCTTCCAAAAAAGGTAAGATTTTCGACCCTCACATGATTATCACCGCAATGGAAAATCTCTATTTCAAATCTCTACTCTAAATCTCTAAATCTCTACTCTATCAAGCCACCTCAATAGCTTTCATTGAATATTTAGGTTTTGCAAACAGTTTTAGGAAACAGATTTATAGTTGGGGTAAAAAATTATGAAACCTCAAACTGCCAGTATGTAGAAAACCTTTTAATTTAAGCAGCCAAAAACCAAATAAAAATCTGTATTGTACAATTAAAAAAAGGCTGAAAATGCCCTGCACACTAAGCACTCAGCTGAGAAATTATTTGGTTTGATTTCTAACCTTTAGTTAGCTTACAATGTGTGTGATGTTTACACTCTCTTCATAAAATTATCTTCATCTTTCTATATTGGAAGACTCATTTTACCTTTCAGTTAAAAAAGATGGTTACCTATATAGAATCATATATAGGATTGTATTAAATATTTACACTTACATAGAGAGAAAATTGTTCAATAACACAGAAATAATGTTTTCGATTTGTATATACACACACACACACACACACACACACACACACACACACAGAAAGTATCAAATGTGTTAAATACTCCATATGACTGCATTTTATACCTGTATATTACCTGTAGCTGAGTTGGCAGCTACTTCCGTGACATGTAAAAGCAAATACTGTGTTGTCAAATAAGCAAGTTTGCTTTAATAAATAAGTGTCTGTATTAAAACTCATTGTTTGCTGGTGAAATACAGTTTTCTTTATACTTTGCTTTAGAGGAAAGCATCTGCTAAATGAATAAATGTAAATGTAAACATATATGAGTCATATGCTAAAGTGTCGACTTTGAGGACAGGGCAGGCAGCTCTCTGAAATTGTAATGAAAACCAGAGAGAGAATGTGCAGTCAGTGGACAGTTGAAGCATTCTGCTTTGACTGCCTGCTTTGAAAGCACAAGGAGGCATTCAGTGTCCTGCAGGCTTGTGACAGTATTATTTCAGCCATTGTCATCCGATGTATTACCATGGCAGGCGCAGATTTCATGGCTGCATGTGACAGTTTAGTTTGGGGAACAAAAGGGGTCAATGCCTGCGTTTAGGCCATCAGGCCCAGACCATGAAGATCAGTGCTTTTAAGAGTCCTGTCATTGCAAACACAGATAGAATCAGCCTCTTCAAAAGCAGCTGCCCAAACATGGACACTGATATACGACTGAATATCAAAAAAGCCAGAAAGAATGAACACAAAGTGAAAACTCAAGAGGGGAATTACTGAATTACTACACTACTGAATGTGTGAGCAAAACATTTAGTCAGAATCTACTCAGTGAAAATATTGGTCAGCAAATAGCATAACTCGAGGGTAGCGAAGACTGTACATTTAAAACACAAACATTTCATGTGAGCTTAATTTCGCTAAACATTTTGTGTTTATCACATTTAATAATTGCATTTGAGAATTATGATAACTATGGTGTATGGGGCTATCATTTGTAACTGAAGGCAATACAAACAGCAACAATGAGCCTTCAAAGTATAAAAATATTTGCTTTAACCGATAGCTTTTTATTGGCAGTGCAGTGGTTCCATCTGCTGGTGAAAAATAATCAGGAGCCTTGAATAAAATACTGAGTCCCGCATACTAAATAAAAGGTTAAATAAACTCCTTTTACGTCAATATAAAAATTATATAGTATATAAAGTATGGCGTTTGACCTAATTAAGGAAAACTGATTAGAAATAAATAAATATTATTATTACTTTATATCGCTGAAAATTACCATAAAATAATTATTTTACATTTAATTAACAAATATAATATTCTGGGAAACTAGTTCCGGTTTTGTCAGAGATTTCAGTGTTGAATAATTGTTGCGAAAACTGCTATTAGATAAATAAAGTTAATTAGTATCAGACAAGCCTAAAGAAAAACTGATAAATCTATTCTTTTTTCTGTGCTACTGTATTTAATTGCATTCTAGGTAAAAAAAAAAAAAACTACTAAAAATTGCTAAAACACTCAAGATTCTGTTTGGGAATGGAGGCCACATTTTTGTTGACTTACTTTGTGAAGCAATGCCTGAATTCAGCAAGAAGACAAGAAGGCACGCGGCCCTCTTTAAAGATGCTTGTTAACCTCCTTTCTCTTGTCAGTTTGATGAAGGGATGCGTCAGGTTAAGTGGTGACACCAGGGGCCCAGGGAAAGGCAGGGAGAAACAGCAGGAAGCCTAGCTGAGTCGCTGGAGGTGTATGGGAGCTGACACACACACGCTTTCTGTCCACGGTGAAAGAGCCTGTTGAAAGATATCAGATTTTCCAGAGCCCTCAATTACAGCACTACTCACGTTCAGTATTCTCTCCACACCATGTCATTCACCTTTGAGGACTTCAGAAAATAACTGCATAACAATGAAGTACAAAATCCCTCTGCAGTGTGTGGTGCATTTTTCGCATCTATTTGTTGATGTCTCTACACAATACTAAAGTTGTTTGCTGTTGGGCTGAGTAGTATGACAGTAGCTATCAAAATATGTGTAAATTCAGTAGCTAAAACCTTGCTTCGTATTAAGAAGAACTTCACAACTGAACTTGTCGGTATTTACCTGATTAACTTTTGTACCGTTATTGTTTTTATCACTTTTTTTTGTTTTTTATAACTTTTATCTCGCCAACACTATTGTCTACAGTAACTGATTGTGTTACAACCAGCTTTAAAATGATTTCCCTATTTTATAGCTGGATATTATTACAGTATCAATTCAGGGTAAGTACCTTGTTCCAGAGGGTTGCTTCCTAGGCTGCTGGTGAGATGAGGATCAACTCCAGCAAAGGGTGTTTGGAGCCTGCATGTCCTCTCTGTGTCTGCACCCCTCAAATATACACAGAAGCAGACGATGGCCAAAACACTTCCATTCTTTCTCCTTGCCTTGCAGTGAGTCAAGTTCAACTCAGTGGCACTTCCATCGCCATCTTGATCCAGGATACTAGAGCAGGAGAGGGGAATAAACCAGGGGCGTTCAGACTGCGAGATGACAACCCTAAGCACTACCCCACCTGCTGTCCCTTTGCAAAACCACTAGTTTTCCTCTTTTTCTGAAAGTGTAAAAACAGCTGGATAGTCTCACTTGACAAAACAGTCCCTGGCCTCCTGTTAAGAGCTACTAGCCTCTTGACATTCAATTACAAATCATAAAACAGACCCTCGTGTTACCAGAAAGGCCACTTCAAAAAAAAGCCACCTTGATTTATTAGCTTCTACTGAATATAACAGGATCATAAACAGCTGTATAGTATTTAGTTCTTAGCTGTGGCTACTGGTTCTTTTTCTACTTAGAACACCCAGGAGGGGGTCAGGTGCTGGCACTTGGACCCTCAGAGGTCTATTTTTCTCCTTCGCCTTTTGGTTTGGAGTTTTTTTGTTTTCCTCTCTTCAGTTGCCAACTGGACCTAGTCAGTAGTAACTGAATTCAACGAAAATTGTTACCATTTCAGTTCATACTTCAATTCACATCCCATATAGGCTGTTCACAAAAGGACTTCGAGTTTGAGAGTGCAGGTGAGGGCCAGTGGTTCTTCACAGCTGAGCTTCAGAGGATGTGTGTAAATTCGGGGACACGTAAAGAGACTTGGTGCGGCTGCAGAAAATGGTGTCACCTGTTCGTTGGGTAGCGCGCTTGTCACACAAGGAGCCAGGAGGGTCGCACAGCTCGGTGCTCCTTTAACGTCCTCTTAACTCTTAAAAACACGCGTTCGGCGTGGACACCACGGCACATTTGGGTTCATTCAGGACTCCGAAGTCATTTCAAGATGCAAGGAGGTGGAAAGAAGAATTAAAAATGTAATTTTTAAAAGGTTTTATAGCCGACTGAGGCACAGCTCGCGCCGCTGTGCCCGCGTGTCCGGCGCGTGTACGGCTCGCGCGGGGCTCACGCGCGCGCTAAGCGCGACTTACCTCAGAGCAACTGCGGAAGGAGGGAAAACGGTGCAGGTATTTTTTCCCCCGCCAAAACCGCCGTTTCTGTACATTTTTCGATAAGTAAAGTTTAACATTTGCACGCATTAGACCGTTACAGCAGTCGTGGAAATGTTTGGTTGTCTTACATGTTGGTTTTGCTTCGCTGAAAGGTCGAAACTGTCCTCGGCTGACCGACGGTGAGGCCACCAAGACGGTGGATTATCGAACATGTCCAAACATTTAGGAGATTTATTTTGGCATTTAAGTGTGACCTTTGTGAATAAACTGTTGTTGGAGCGTATATAAGTATTACTGTTATTCCATGTGCACTATGAGGGACTCCAGGCGGTAACGGCTTCGGCTGGAAACGAGAATCTAGGTTACTTCATTTTGAAATCGGTATGTCGAAGCGTTGCTAATACTCCGCCTTTGGTATAAAACAGGCCTTCGCTTAATAATGTGTACTTGTTTGTGTAATAACTAAAGGAATTCTTTCATTCTTTTTCATTTTGTTCACAAGGATATGAGGACGTTTTAGTTTTGGGGGAGAAAAACCCGGGAGATGCTTCTGGTTTGTTTCAGGCAGATTGCGATGTTTGAGGGGAAATGAACTGCAGTTCATAACAGTTGTTGTCTCTGTTATAAAGCCAATGAGAGATATGTGCAAATGGGAGGTTTTTTGTTCCACTGTGGAAAAGCTGATTCTCCATCTTGAATATTATGTCCATACAGAGGGAGACTGGAGTACAACATCAGCAGAAGATGGAAAACTGAGGCCTGCTGTGTTGAGGGCACCCTGACCAGGTGGTAGAGATGGAGGTGATGTCTGTCAACACTTAGGTAGGACCTGGTGGTGGTTTCATTTGTTAGGGAGGGTGAAAGAGTAGAATCAGCATAAAAAACCAGTTCTGGGCTTCCGGTGACTGCACACTATTGGCAGTCGGTGGTTGACTTATGAAGGCAACTGAAATGTCCACTGATCATCACAGAGATATTGCTAAGACCAGCCATTGTGCTACTGTGAAACTTCTAGAGAAGGTACATTGTCGGAGCTTCTAGTCCCATTGAATGAATGTGGGGAGGAGGCTAAGAGGAAGAGAAGAAGGCAGAATGTGAGTAGTTGGTGGAACAGTGATGCTCAGAAGGTTGGAGTGGTGAGCCCATCAAAGTAGGGTAAAAATGGAGTTTAAATACAGGGTGATTTAACAAGAACGAAACACTTTCATGAGTGTGTTAGCAACTAAATATCATATGAACGTGTAGTACACTGGGCATTTGTAAGATTAAGAAAGAAGAGAGTTCTACAAGAACTTTAGAATAATATATTTCAATTATAGGTGAGTAATACATCTATGAAAGCGTTCAGGTTTTATTGAATCACCCTGTACTCTGGTGGCAGATGGATTGTTGCTAAAAAAAAACAGGCAGACAAATACTTTTCTTCTGACTGAACACGTAATACATGTTTTGCAGGTTTTTAAAATTTATGTGACAAGACAAGCTGAACTGAAATGCCTTGAGATAATTTTCTGCTAGATATCGATTGTATAGTGTAATTTATTCAGTGCTGAGATCAGAATTTTATTTTTTTTAAATATCTGTAAGATCCGTGCAGTGGATAGCACTGCTGGCGATGAGAAACTGGTTTCCAGAGCTTGAAGAACCTCCAGAATTTTTTTTTTTTTTTTTAAATCAATATTACGGTTTCATTGATTTTCGGGCCAAAATCTTAGTTCTGCCACCAGGTGGCGCCATCGCTACTTATAGTTTAAAAAGTAGAAAATTTCAGTCGCAAGTGCGAAGGTTTTCCCACCAAAGCGTCCTGTAAACTTTATTCTATGCTTGTGCTGACATTGCTTTAATGTTTGTTCAAAAAAGTAAAAGATTTAAAATGTGCATAATGCTTATGTACCAATGTGCACAGATGCAATGAGGATCATTGTGTTTTTTGCTGCCCTTTCAATAATCTTGCAATTGCTTTGCCGAGTTTTAAAATGTTTAAGAAATAAATAGTCCGGGACCTGGACCACCTGCAAATCTTCCATGAAAAAAGTGAGTCAAATCTGACCTTTGCTGCAAATCTAGAAAAAGCACATTTTAACATATTTTAGCTAAATTTGACTTAATTTTGCATTTGGTAGTTACTCATAACTATATATAAAGTTAATAATAATAGCAGCATATCAGTTGTTCTCTTTCAAGAATTACCACATAAGCTTTAAAGGTGCTCACAGTGTAAGAAAAATCATAAATGTGCAATGTCCATTTCCAACAACAAGGACATAGTTGTACAAATAAGTTATTTTATGTTGTTTATATTACATATGATGTTTCATCTATGATACAGTATTACACAAAAAAGTAACAAAGTAAGAATCTTGTAAAATACTGTACACAAAGCATATTGTGATATCAGCATTTTCACCACAGGATATTTACAATTCATTTGTTTAGCATGCCTTCATTTATTTAATTTGTCATGTTTTAAATTTACAACAACACATGTAGCATGTATGTAAACATGTCTCAAACCAGCAAAAAATATCCATCAAATGACACATAAGAGGTTTTAGACCTTTTTTGTTTCGTATGTAAAAATTTTCAGGTAAATTGTATGGAAAAATTCTGTATGTCAAACAATCTGACAGTGATACATCTTAGTGTTGGTGCACTGAAACATGGGTTTGACACGTGTAACCATGAAACCAGGACTGTTAATGAAAGGAGACTGACATCAGTGACTAGGTTAGATCTGTATTTTGTTGCCTAACACCTTGATAGGTGTGCACCGCCAAACAAAAGGGGCACCAAAATACAGCTGTCCCTCTCAAACAAAGCATTGATGTAATCATTGTCATTTCAAATCTTAGAAATGTGCTGGCAGCCATGGTGCACAGTAGCCACTCCTATCCAGCAAACCAGAACAAGCACAAAAGGGACAGTCCCAGAGCTAATGAGCACAATGTAACTTGGAACACACAAGGGTGCTACTTATTTTTGATAAAAAATGGGTAATTCTGACATTCAGTTGGACTGATAAACCACAGTAATTAACATCAGTGTTAGAAAATGGAGAAAATTGTACTTTTTTAATTGATAATCCTAGATTAACTGTCACATTTAGTATTTAAAAGCATCTTTGCCTGTATCTTTATTCAGAAGTTAGAGCGGATGCATTTTAAATAGTTCTATGTATCTTCATTGAAGGGTCAGAATAATTTAAATATTACCTGTGTCTAATGAAATTCAGCTAAAAAGTATGTGGCAACACCTACTGCAGTCATCACAGTGGAATGCAAATATCACCTGTGGCTTGCCAAGCCCAAACAGTATAACGCAGGGGTTCCCAAACTAAGTCACGAAGAGCCCCAATTCAGGAAGCCTGATACCCCACCTTGAATGGCTGGTTTTAAAAGAATGGAGTCAATTGTTCAGGTAGTGACAATTAAATCAGATGCTTGTTTATGGTGACTAAGGTGCCTGGTGTTAGAATGCTCCATCTTCCATCGGATGCTTTGGTTCAAAGCAAATTACAACGTTAGGTTTACTAAGCTACTTTAAATGAGTAAACCACTTATACTGTTGGATAATTTATACTGTATCAATTTAAAGTAAGTTCCTTAATTTAAGACCAAAATCAAACTGCAAACTGACAGTTCTAATCTCTACATTACCAGCATCCTATAAGGAAATTAATAAGATTTATATAGTTTATAACTAAGTGCACAGATTGGAAAACTTAATTTTGGATGGAAACGGTATAGTTTGTTATACATGTCAAAGAAGGTTAAACATAAAATGGTCAATCCAGAAAACATGTGTAAAGTCAGATTAATTGTTAAAATGTGAAGTTGCAGTGCACCACAAACAGCCACTTAATGTTGTGTCACTGCAGTTATTTAGTGTATAAAGAACCAAAGGGACACTCATTGAGAAAAAAAACTCCTTCATAAGTTTTAATGGAGGACAGGCAGATATTCTGCTTTTTTGCACAGTTCCAAAATGACTTCTTTATGTACACAGAAGCAGCACTGCTTTAGGGATCACAGAAGAGAAATATCCTCAGCTCAGCTGGTCACAGACACAACATACTAACATACTACAGCACTTAACTCAGCCAACATATGTAACAAGAATGACAACCCCCCCCCCACACACACACACACACACACACCTCAAACTTGCACACAGAAACACTGTCTAACTCTGCAGGGCTGTGCACATCAACCCATTGATGCACACACAGTACAGCTGTGGCAGAGATCTTCATTTAGCTATATCCAAACTGAAGAATCCATGAAATGGGTACCAACATTTTCAGAGATTAATGTTAAGGGGTTCAGGGGTTATCCTTCATTCAGTGATTATTAAATAGGCTGGTCTTTGCTTTTCACTTGCAGTGACAAGTATTACTAGCAAATTATGTCCATTGTATTTATCTAAGATATACACCAGCAATGTCTACTGAAGTACACTGAGTCAAAACTAACAAAGCACCTTGACAAAATACTATCCACACCTCACTGTACAACAAGCCATTTCTAATACCAACTACAAGTCCAGCTTGTACCAGGATGCCACAAATGCTCAAAACAGCATTTCTGTGTAATAAAGGAACATGTAATGTGCCACAATTATTCAGATTTAATGTTCCTGTCCACAAACGATACTGTCATAAACTAGTACAAACCAACATAGCAAAGCCGTCATTTGTTATGAGTGATGATAACATGTTACATGTAATGTTTGCCCCAAATTCAAAAATTCTGGGGCAAAACAAAATTAATAGTTAAATCACATTTCACTACAGGTGACCCTTTCAGTAAAAGTTATCCACAATGAGAAGAATGATCTATCTTTGAAGATGATAAAAGCAGCAGTTAGGGTTAAGTGTTTTAAGGGTCCTCAAGTCTTTAAAATGTCCCTCAGTCTTCAGGTCCGACAGTGCCTTGCCTGTTTAGTGCTATACGAAGTGGACATGGGATTTCTGTCTTGTCTCACAATCCCACGATGGGCTCGAAGGGCTGTTACTGCCACTTCCACTTCCAGAGTCGGCCTCCTTAAAGAACCTCTGTAACTTTTCACTGTCCAGGTAGGCTGGCCGCGTGGGAAGGAGGAAGTAGTGTGTGGTGCTGGCTTTCTTGCCGTTCTCTATGATGGGCAAGATGCAGGGCCCACGTAGTGTGGGCGACCCCGTGTTGTTCTGCCTCTGGACAGACTTGCTGACGTACTTGGGATTGGGAGCGAAGCTCTGAGTGGGTGGCATGACACCATTGATGTACATGGGAAGGCTTTTGGGACTGGGTGTGCGAGAGCTGCTCCGGGACAACGGTTCCCTGGGGGGCACTTTGGGAGGTTTGTCCTCATCACTGCAAGCCCCCGAAGGCACCTCAGCTGACCATCGACGACAGTCAGCAGCTTTAGATGGGCGGGGTGGGATGGGAACTCGAGGAGGCACCTCTGGCTTGTCCTGCGTCTTCCCGCCATGATGGTGACAGGAGAGACGCAGGGCAGTAGGCTTGTTGAAGGATCCCGCAGGGCCAGAGTGGGAGCGACGCAGCCTGCGCTGGGAGCGGTCCTGCTGCCTGGGGCTCACTGCTGCTACTGCCACAGACACCTGCTTCTGCTGCTCTTGTGGCTCCTGCAGACGCTCGGTGCTCCCGTGGCCCTCACTGTAGGCATAATTGATCTGCCCACAACCCCTGAAGCTGCGACGTCCAGGGGCACCATAGCGTAATGCTGGTGGCTTGGGGCAGGGGTCCGGCACGAGCCGCTGGCTCTCATCTGCACTGGTGAAGAACTCTACCTCGCTGTCCACAGCCTCATCTGAAGATAGGTCTGCTGAGCCAGGGAGAGGCGGCAGGGGTTTGGCACATCGGCTCGGGGTATGCGGGGGGCTGTGTTCATATACTGACAGTCGCTGGAAGGAAGGGACCACCTGGTCACCCTCAGGTGGTGTGGGGGTGGGCAGCTCGCTGCTGGACTGCAGGGTGAGGTGGGAAAGTCGGAACTTCTTGGGGGGCAGGCGCTGGGCACTGGGGCTTTGCGGCGAGTGTGTAACAGCAGGGTGCCCTGCAGGAATACCAGAGGAACAACTGATATTAGATATCTTGTTACTGCATTCATTATCAAGATTCAGAATTCATTTTACATACATTTTTAATTTAAGCTTTCAGAGACTGGAAGTATAAAGCTCTACACTTCCCATTTTCACAAACAAAATAAGGGCCACGACACAGATTAATGTCCTGCTTGTCGAAGGCCTTCCTGCCACCATCATGATGTACCCAAACACATATCTGAAACCATCTAAATTGTTTTCTTTGGAAGGACTGAATGTCTTGTTTAACATATTATTTTTAAAAACAATGGAAACTTATGTTAATCTTTAAAAAAAAATTAGTGAAAACAAAATAGCTGTTTCTATGAGCTGTGTATGTTAGTCAGACCATTTAACCTACTGTTCTTTATAAAATAAGAACAGTAGAATAAAGCAGTTAAAGTTATTACATTTTCATGCCAGTTTGTTGAAAAGAAAATATACACTTAGGTATTCAGCTGCTCCATGTTTAAGTTTAAAAAAGTGAGCCATTTCCAACTCAACAGGTGAACTGTAATGCTGTCTGCATAGTACAAGTCTACAACTGTGACTATCTGCAGCCGATTATGCGCTTTAGCTTTAGATAACTGCTGGTTACTGCTGTGATGGTACCACTGCCTCTCACACATTGTCACTCAATTGTCACTACAGCTGCGTTTCCCAGTGGCCAAAAGGGAAAGGCCCTGTGTAATGCTGTAGCCAATTTGTCCAGCAGACCTATGTCATTTGGAAGCTACAATAAAATTCAGCCAGTCAGTTTTACAGGCACTAAAAAAGTAATGTGCACCAGAAAAACAGTGGCATGACATAATCAAGCTGCACTTCAACAATCACATGACACGTTTCGTAAACCTGTGGAATTGTGTAGTCAGAGTTGTCACATTGGAGAAAAGCTTCCAGTAAGATTCCAGTATGAATAAATATAAATGTGTGCAACAGAACAGCACAACCTGCAAACTGCTTTATCCAGGCGTAAGAACTAGATTATAAAATTGGAGAATTAGCAAAAATTAGATGCTAAGTTCAGTGTTTTATTCAGTTCAACATAAAGGCCTCAACTTGCCTCATGGTGCATAACAATAAGTGTGAAAATATGCAAAATTCTCAGATGATATACAGCAAATAACATTAACAATGACAACGACGACAACTGGCATTATTCACAGTAGCACACATGGATACACAGCCCATTAACCATGTGTAAAAACAAGTCTAAGTCAAATGGAAGCAGGAAGAGGAAACAAAAATTCCTTATGCTGGCAGAAAGGGTATAGAAGGATAATTTTTCCTGATTGACAAAGCAATCTTAAAGTAACTTTACAGCTGGTTAGTGTAAGAGTGAATGATGGGTACAGCATCTGCCTGATCTGTTTTCCTAACTCCGTGTAGTTTACAGTGCTGACCAACAGCAGAAAAGTGGACAGCAGTACTCACTGTCGGAGCTTGTGGATGCAGCTGTCTGATGTTGCCTCAGGTTGTTTTCTGGAGATGCTGTGTTGAGCCCAAAGCACAAGCTGTGTAAAAACAACTGCATTATGCACTGATACACAACACTCAGGTTGGCCAAGTTTTCCCAATGACAAGATACATCATTTCACTGGACATATATCTATGCAATAAAGAAAATTAAAGAATTTTAACAAGGGAAATTAATGTGCTCATTCGTGCATCTAATGGAACCAGAAAAATCAACGAGAACCTTAAATGATATTTCAGTATTTTACCAGTTTACTTCCAGTAATTCATAGCAAAAATGTGAGACATGGAGATTGTAGCCCCCTGTCGTAACCCTAACCAAACAAAAACCAGAAACCTTGGCATCTTGCTCTGAAACGTGCACAAGCTGCCAGATGCCCTCACTCACTTGCTCAGGTCGTGATGCTGGTCCCAGTAGGTCCTGGAAGTAGCCATGCTGTGGCAGTGGCTGCTGTGCAGGAAGGCGCCCCTCAGCGGCAAGTGGATCCCTGGTGAGCTCAGGCCTGCGGTGGACATTGTCCAGCTGCTACTGTATGGCCTTCAATCCCGGCATGCCTGTACAACCAACATGGAGCAACCAGGCACAGATCGTGAGTCGAGCCGTTTGGTCTCTCTGAGGATCAGCATAAAAAAGGAGAGCTGTATTTTTTCAAAGTGCAACTCTTCTCTCTCCTCTCGCAACAAGCTCTAGGTCCATTTTCCAGTGACTCATTGGGAGGGAGGCCCCTGGTGACCCCCTCACCGAAGGAGCCTCCTGCCCCCCACCCGCTTCTGTAGCACTGCCAGCCTTCCTCTCCAGTAATTACAGCGCTGCAGTCATCCACCACAGACCTCAAACTCGCCTTTCAACAGGACGATTGTGTAACATTCTCCACGGCTCTGTTCACCCTGGTATGACAAGCTTTCAGTTTGACAGCACTTGCACACTCACACCCAGCCAAAATCTCTGGACTGAGCACTGAGGCAAACCAAATGTTCACTTAGTCACCTCACACAAAATGTACATGTTATATACTCTATCAAACAATGTTGGACTTTTAGCAGGATCTCAAAAGTGAAAAACATTAGCAGTTAATGCTAATCAAACTATTTGACAGTTATTTGAATATTTTCACATCCTATTCTTAATTAAAAATAAAAATTTTTGAGTGAAAATTCAGGATAAATAGAATTAGGCAAAAAGACCGCACACTGCAAGTCTAGGAGTGGAAAGCAGCAGGGAAAATAAATAAATAAATATTCGCAACAATAAATGACCACTTTCCCTGCCGTTAGATCAGCTCATTGTTTGTTTCATTCATGTTGTAAATCTCAAGTTCAAATGCATACCGTTCAAAATGGCTGAGAAAATGTCAGCTCACCAACTCATTTCTGCCACAGGTTCACAGGAATATAGGTTCTTGAAAAGAATCCACTGCAGTTGACTGATCTTCATATACATCAGTAACCAGTTACAAAATCTCATGTTCTGAGTGTACCTGTGATCTACCTGCCAGGTGCTCACAAATTTGCAAGTATAGTCCTGAACCCACCTGAACAGGAACAAATCAATCATGCCCCTTCTAGGAGACTACAAAGAAAACTGAGGAAACTAAAAAAATAATTCATTCTCCTACAAAAATTATATGTGTGAACAGAACTGAACCGAATGATTCTGTGTTTCTTTTCAGAATTTCAGAAATGGATAGAAAAATGGTTTCTAACCAAAACGGAGACCTCCACAGAGATGGAGGTGCCAGTAGTATCACAGTCAAAGAACTACAGACCCTGGGGCAGGGTGGAACAGCTGGTCTGCAGGAGGATGGTTCAGCTTTGATATGTTCAACGCAACCAACCCCTCCCCACGCAGTCAGGCACAAACAGCGATTCTCATCCTCATCAGACGCACTGATCGGGATCCCTGCCGATGGGCTGCGGAGAACTTGCTAGATCACCAGGTAAAAGCTGTTAACGTCTGCTGTGCAGGAGTGTGTTGAAGTACATGGAATACAGACCTGCTGATTGTCACAGAACCTGGTGACACACAGTCAGTGTAACACTACACGACTGTCACTGCCATTTTTAGTGTGATTGTGTACTGCAAGTTAAAGATTGATATCTGTATAACTACTTTTAAAGTAATGTGTGTCATCTGTATAATCTTCCTAATATTTATACAATATTCTGTCTTAGATGTAATACATTGACAAGACAGTAAATGTTCTTAACAGACTCTATATTATTCAGAGTATAAACAAAGCTATGTTTAGCTGTGTGGAATCTGGAGAAGTTGTGAACGATAAGGAAGGAACCGGTATTTGCATTCATATTAATCCATAACGGACAGGTTAATTAATAAGGGGCGTTATTGATGGGACCCAACACCGTACCTAAATATTTAAGCAAGTTATTTTAAAAATTATCATTTATACACCAGATGATCGTTGTCATAATCATATAGTCATTACTGTATTTGGGTTTCGATGCTGTAACAACACACCTGAAGCAGGTAGCAGAGCACACACACGCACACGCCCATTTTTTACCCCGCAGTGGATTCCGAGCAGCGTGACCCGCCGAACCTGTGCTGCGAGCACATCAGTCGCGCGCGCGCGTGCACACACACACACACACACAAATAAACACACACCCCGGCACTCCTCGTCCGTGCGCCGCCCCGCACCGCCCTGTGGCCAGCACGCGACGACATGGAGCGCGGTGACTCAGGTGTGGAGACCGACTGCTACGACGGACTGGACCTGATGCAACAGCGGCGGGCGCTTTCATGTACGTGTATTAATACATCCGTTTAATTAGCCCGCGACGGTCATCCCACAGCAGTGGGGTAACGGGGGGCTTAGTGTGTACCCCTCGGGATCTGTGTGTCACTCCGAGTGCTACTGATAGACTCTCTCGCTCTTTCTCTCTCTCTCTCTCTCTCTCTCTCTCTCTCTCTCCCCCTCTCTCTCTCCCTCACACACACACACGCACGCACGCACGCACGTCTTCCCCAGAGTGAAGCACAAAGCCATGTGCGCATCTCAGGACCCCCACACTGTAAACTCCCACCGAGACGCTCGTGCAGGTGAAACAGCCCCGCGTTATGCTGTATTACAGTTGCGTGAGTACAGTGGAGGAAGAGCGCCATACCTCAGAAAGCTTCCCGTGTTCCTCGGACTCCGCAGCTGTCGCCGTGGACGAGCCTGTGTCACAGTGACGCTGGGGTGCTCTGTACTGTTACAGTAACGCTAGTGACAATAAGTCAGTGCCCCGCTCCTTGTCGCGAACGAACGCACGCGCAGTCATTGAGGAGACAGGCGCGTGACGCTGTTTATAAGTGGCAGCGGTGTGCCAGCGCGTGGCCCCGCCCTCCTTCCACGGAGACGCCCACCGCACGCGCTGTCTAAGGCTTCTCCGAGCCGGTGAGCGACTGCAAGGCCTCCGACGGGACTGTGCTCTAAGTGAACATTACAAAAAAAGGGGGGGGGGGGGGTCACACGTCTGTAAAGACCATTTGTAGATATAACTAGTGTAACATTTTGACAAAAAAGACAATTTATTTTCTCTGGCCAAATACAGCGCAGTACATGTTAGGCAGCAGGTGGCGCAGTGTTTTGGACTTTTGCCTTGCTGCACTGCTCTTGAATGAGCTATATTGTAAAGTTGATTATTTAATATTGCAATTCACTTTCGACAAGTAAATCTGCTTAATTGTAAGAGTGCATGTGTAATATGATCACATATACACATCACCTTAAAATTCATAAAACATTGTTAAAAGTGTGGCAGCTTTTGGACTATATAAAGCATTCATTTATTTTTTGATAAGACTGAAGTTACTTGGCTTGGATTGGTCACTTTATTATTAGACGACTGGCCCTTATATTTTTATGCAGAAATGCTGTGAGTTTGTGGACATAAATACATTCACAACAGATATTGGCTAGAGGCAAAAATTGGTAATAGTGGTCAGTATTAGGAGACACAATAGGTTTGCTTGCAAATCAGGAGGACGTGATCTCCCTGTGAGTCGCAACGTGCTTGTGGGCAGCGGAATTTCGTTTTGTTTTGTTTTCTTGCCCAGAAGGATAATGTGTGAGTGGAATTTGGTTGAAAGTCAAACTACAAGTGCCACAGATAACAACAATAAAGTCTATAATCCTGTGGATGAATCAGAGATATTGCAGAGTTGAGTGTTATGTGCTGTATGAGGAGTACTTGAGTTCAACAGTTGCATTGGTATGCTGGGGTGAATTATGTTCCTCTTAATTCAAACAGTTTTCTCTTCTCAAACACAACATCCAGTGCTGTTTAAGAAACATAGTATAATGGAAAAATGCTGCATTATTGTAAAACCATTAAAGCTATCAATCTATTTTTTATAACATTGTTAAATTGCTTATGACATGCAGTGAAGAAAGTGAAGTCTGCACAATGTACATATTATCTATTTAAAGCAGTGTATTTTGAAGCAGCTTCATATTGCTTGGAGTTGGAAAGTAACTGGTTTGTACCTCTACTCTGGTTTAAACTCTACCTCATGTCATTCTTTTAGTTAAAAAATGCATATTTGAAATGTAAATGTTTACTTTGATATGTAAGCTTGGTTATTTGTATAAGTAGGCTGCTTGTGCACATTTCTGCATATGATTGAACAACACCATTGAAATCCTTAATTTTCACCGGATGTGCAGTGGGTGAACAACATGTGCATTGTCTTGTGATTTGTAAAGCTCCGTAGCAAGTCCTGGCCCCATAAGTAATGACCTTATCTTTATAAGTATGGAAGTGCTCGATGGAGGTTCTCTGTAATCCCCATGTATAATTTCAAGCACATTTCTCACATTCCTTCCAGCCAGTTGTAGCCGTGAGGATGATGGGAACTTGCACGAGCATGGGTAAATATGCGGGCATCGTGCGCAGTCTGGGCTATATAATGAATCCTATAAGAGGACCGCCATCGTCTTATTAGCCAAGCATTATTGAGCTGTTAGTTCTACTTTTTTGCTTATTTGCATGTACTGTCTATTTTTCTACTGTTCCCTTTTTATTTTTGCACTATTTAATTGTTTTTATGTTTCTTCTGTCTGTACTTGTATGTAAGCTGCTGTAGCCTTGTGCAGTTTGTGTTTCACTCAAGTTTTTATCTGCTTCATCAGTCTATCTATCCTCCAAGTATGTGTGAACATGAGTGTGGATGTTTGTTTGCATGTGCTTGTAAACCCATGTGTATAGTGTGCTCTTGTGTATTGTTTGTGTGTGTGTGCGCGCGTGTGTGTGTTGGAACTATGCATCGCTGTCAGTGCTTTCACAGTGTACAACTGAGAAATGAGTGGGGGGAATGTGGGATGATCAAAGCCGAGATTTCTTGTGTGATGAAAGAAACTCAACCGTTAACCGTCTTACTTAATAACCCCCCACTGCCCCCCTCCTCCCTTGCCTCCCCTACCTCTCTGGTTCTGAGCCCCTCCTGTCATCTGCACACACAGGAACTGCCTAATAAAGTCAAGCAGGCAACAAGCATGGGCCCAGCAACGCGGAGGGGGAGCTGGCAGGGCAACACAGCCTGTTCAGTACAGAGCCATCCGCACCACGCAGCATGCACACACACCACACACGGTTTGCAGAGAAAGCCTGATTCACACACTTAACAGCAAAGTGAGAAAGATACCCATGCTTACTAATGTTAGCATAAGATATGAAGACATACTCACACATGACTAATGCCATCATATGGCTAGTAGGACAGGTCTCTATACGGCAATGGAAATTCCCAGAATTGTGTTCTATGTGTTTAATCACTATGGTCGTATAGTTTTGAAAGAAGGCACCCCTGCCCTATTCACCACATCAAATTCCCCTTTTACAAGTAAAAGGCCCTAGGAGAAACACAAGAGTCTCTTCTATTACTATGAAATTCCTTGTAGGCTGGGTGGGGCTTAAAAAAGAAAAAGTAAACAAAGAATCACCTGATGAGATTGATTCACTGGCACAAATATCGTAAGTGTTATGACATCATTGAAAAAAATCACAGTAAGTGCTAAAAATGTTGAGCTCAAGATATCAAGCATTTTATAACCCTGAAATGTGTAGAGATGATGTTTTCTTCATTATGTAATTGTTTTTGTTTGTTTTACGCATTTTCTATACAGCAAAGCAGGCGCGCAGCATGTAGCGTTTGGATTAAAGCATGTCTGTCCAGCTCGCCCATGGCCCCAGAGAGCTGCAGTGCATCTGTTCTTCACGGCTGGAACAATGGCTTGCAGAGCTGGGAGCCGTGGGGGTCGAGCGGCTTCGCGTTGAACTCCCACAAAGGGGGTCGAGTCACTTCCTGTCTCTGGGCCTCTGTCCCGTACAGCTGCTAGTGCCATGCGATCACCCCCCCCCCCAAATCCTAAGCCATGGATTGTTCCAGATCCGCTGTCTCAGTCATTTTTTTACAGAAAAAATGTAGAAAATAGCCAGATTTGGGACGCGTATTTTAATGTCACACCATCTGTTATGATAGTTAAAAATGTCATATTACAAAAGCTTCACATTGAATTAAATCCATGTTGGCTGATAACAAATGGAATTGAAATATAGCAAAAATACAGACCAAAGTCAGGCAATATCTCATTGGCATACAAACCTGAAAAATAAATAAAACTAAATAATATAATAAAAATACTTAATGAATAATTAATCAAATAGTACAGTTATTGAAAATTAGGAAAAAGGCATAATGTGAGGGAAATGGGCAGTTATTTAATAACTTCATTTGTGATATGTGTGATACGATGCTAATATTAAATAAAAGACCGTTGTCAAAACAAGCAATTTTGTATGTACCATTTCTGTAATGTGTACTAATCAAGATTGACAAATTAAATGTTTTTTAAACGTATAGAGGACTTAAAACAAAAATTAGGCATGCAATCACATGGAGAGTGCCAGTGTTGTTGCATCATGCGTCAATCACAGTGCAGTACAGAAAGGCACAACTCCAAGAGGCACGAGTCCACTCCCAGCCGGCGGGGTGTGTTTAGCCTGCTGCTCAACACGTAGCCTCTGCTAAGTCAATCATATGATTGGCACGTTGCATAATCTGAACAGGACATGCCTAATGCTGAAACCACACAGCTGTAAACATGTATTAGCAATTAAAGCCTGACTTCAGGAAATGGTGTGTGTGTGTGTGTATGTGTGTGTGTGTGTGTGTGTGTGTGTGTGTTTGAGGGGGTGGGTGTGATTAATCTATGCATTTGACCCTGGCCATAAACACATTTCCGTATCATGCCCAGATTTCTACAAAATATCTGTCATATAGGGGGGAATAACAGTTACAGTATTAATATATTTTAGTGCATTTTTTGAGTTATAGAGAGTCCAGAGTGTGAACATATGAAATGAAAATGTGCGGCATGTTTTTGCATTCTAGGGGAGGATTACAGCTCCCACTGTCGCCCCTCACCTGTCTCTGTGCATATCTGCCCACTGGAGATACAGTAAGCAGAGAAGCACTGGACACTTGATTTGCAGAGCAGGCGATTTGGAGAGCTACTGCGATGTAGAGGTGCGCAGCTGCAGGAACAGCGTGTCACAGCGGATGGGTTCCCCTGCTCTTGCGCTCTTCTGCTCCAGATGTCATTCATTCCAAAACAATCACAGTTTGCTGTAAGTAACTAAACCGCCCTGCTTCACATTTCACTTTTACTCAACGCCATACTGGATTTTACAAGTTAAGCAAAGCCAGACTTTAAGGGGCTTTGAAATGGCTAAATGAAAGTCTAAACAAAAGCACATTCATCACTTTTCATTTTCACAGAGTAGAACATTTCATTTCTACACAGTAAACATGTGACCACATAGGATAATGCTTTTAGAAGCCCATTTTAACTGCAAGAATACTTTTTCTGTTTTCTTGTCTATAAAAATCTAACATTATCCATTGCTTTGGAGGAAAGCATCAGTAAAGTGAATTGTTATTATTATTCAAGTATATCAACACTGTTGTTCACTGTATTTGGTGATCTGATTATTACTTATCAAAGACCCATAAAGTCAAGGGACAATTTGCAGTGTGTTTGCAGTTTTGCTATTATTTAATTGAAAACATTTATTTCCACCTCACTGGCATTGCTGAGTTTAATAAAATGTCGGGACGGGTGGCGAGCATCAGTGAAATGGTTAAAACAGGACACTTTTCGTGCACTCGATGACTATCCCAGGTTTTCCTGTGTTTCTGCGGGAGCCCTCAGGACATGCTGTCAGGTTCTGTTAATGCAGCAATCAATATCATCCACTTTGAGAGCTTGGGGGCGTAGGGTTGAGTGGGGTAGGGTGGAGCAGCAGTGGGGGATGGCGCCTGCCTTCAGATCTCATCCCCCTAGTGGTGCCTCCAAGGGGGCGGGGGGCACAGACAAATGGGGTCAAAATGCTTGTGCCCCTTAATAAAGATTTCAGATGTTCTAAGAGGATGCCATTATCTGAACACATAGGTGGAATGCTGTGTGGAACTGTGAGAAGCACCAGTAAAGATGAAAGGACCTTCTGCTGATTTAGAACCTAAGACAATAGTACTTTTACGATTCTAAAGTGTCTTAAAATTGTTTTCTGCTTTGCTAAGGTCTTTCCTTGCTTTGAACCAGTCCATCTGTTTACTGTTTTTATTTATTATTATTTATTAATAATTTTTTCAGACTTTTTTTGACTTTCAATTTTCTATTTTGTATTACTTAAAATTATTTACCCATTTATAAAGCAAGGGAATTTTTACTGTATCAGTTCAGTGCAAATATCTAATCAATGGCACTATAGCAGAAACAGGGATTGAATCCTTGGTCTTTTGACTGCCAGATGACAGCTCTAACAAACTGCACCACCTGCTGCCTAAAAATACCATTCTACAGTGTAGGTACAATGGGGTACAAGCATATTTATTTTAGTGCCTTTTTTCTGATCATGTTTTTTTCCCATGGACAACATTTGCAGAAAAAAAGCCACGGCAAGGAGGGTTTGAGCTGCAGAACAATAGTAACTGCATTTATGCTGGTAAGCCACTTGTTTTTAGTTTACACAAGTAAAAAGGACTAGTTGGTGGGAATTCTCCAACACTTCATTATTAAGTGCATGCAAGGATGAGTGGTTTGTTTTGGCATCAGACGGAATGCCGTAATAAGTGCTTAACAGTTTATACACAAAACACTCAAGCTTTGAAGTCATTTCTGCAGTATATTTCTTCCGGTGTTTGTTAGGGGAACGTGATTTCGTGTAAAATGTACATTTTTGGGAGAAATCTGGGGAACTTATCAGTCATAATATTAATTCTCAGCAGCAGTAGTGGTTGCATTCAGCGTAGCAGCAGAGGTTCAGGCGTGTCTGATGAGCAGACGGTTTGGACTGAAATAGCCCAGGTTAAAGGTCACTCTCTTTTTCCACTTCCTCAAAGTAGGCTCTGTGCGTCTGCATTTAGTAAGTGTTGTTGCATAAGCCAGTGTCCAAAAAAGTTAATTTAGCAAATAACTGGGATCCATCAAACGTGCAGTGACTTGAAAACTGTGGAAAATGCAGCATGTACATCACGTACAAAGAGCTCTAAAATTGCCTCTTTAGAAACATAGTCTCCACAGGAGTAGCATCTGTGACACTGAGATACACAAATTTACATTCATTTATCTGATACTTTTCCACAAAGCAGCTTACAATAATTTAGAATTTAGAATGGGCAAAATAATTTGCACATTTGGAAAATTCGGTCATTTTTAATGGAGCAATTTAGGGTAGATACCTGGGTGCAGGAGATGGAATTTAAACCTGTGACTTCCAAGTTCAGATGCAGTAGCTCTAACCAAGACTGTATTACACTGGCTGCCCCCTAACATCATAGTCAACACATTTACTAGAGGAAATGTTGCATCTCAAGGCTTTCAAGGAAGAAATGGATGGAAATAAATGTATAAGATGAATGGGAAGAATGAACAACATCTTTTGGTTACGTAAAGCTTAGCCTCTACGTCTGTAATACCAAGCAGTTGTGCAGAGATTAATTTTTGTCGTGGCCGGGACTGTAACAGACTACTGACACAAATACGACAGACATCACTTTCAAGCAGCAAAAAAAGACACTTCTTAATGCCTGCTTTTTATATAAAAAAACTAAATTAAACACTTGTCTTTGGACTGTGGAAGAAAAGGGGAGCAGCCAGAGGAAACCCATCCGAACATGGGGAAAGACATAAACTGCATACAGCCATTTCGTATCCTTCATTTCAACATTATTTACTTTCTTCATATGGTCCTCGAGTTTTTGTGCAAGTAATAGTGTATCACTGTACTGATAGATACTAAAAGTGCACCGCGGAAGGGGGTGCTCCTTACATCTGTGTTATAATAGCTTTAATTCTGTTTTATCTTCAGCAGTAATAGCGAGTTTATAATCTGTATTTATATAGGTGTCTTCATCCAGTGCTATTAAGGAACAGCTGTTTTATTCTCTCTCATGGATGTTGGAACTGTGAATTTTGGCTGGGTGACCAGAGGGTTGTACACACAGATGTGTTTAACACATTCTTCCTGAATCAGTGAGGCAGCAAGCCTGTGCGCCCCAGTGGCCCACAGGCACGACCTGTACCAAAATGTCTGATGTCAGATGTGTAGAGCTGGGGGTGCGTGACCATCCTTGAGCCACTTACAGTCAAAGTGTGTAACCCTAAAAAGTGCACGAGTGTCTGAGTATGTTTCGGTCTATTCCCATCCCTACAGAAGGGTTCTACGTATACATATATAAACACCGTGACACCTTACTCAGAACCTTTGGACATTACTGATTCAGGGAATGAAAGTGCTGGTAATAAATCATCTTCAGATTAATACAGTCATGTGGAAACCCAGATAGCGCACAGGAACAGCTGCCATTATGTTTTCCTAAGACGTAATGCTGAGCAACGGCATTGTTTTATCAGCGGAACCTTAGGTGATCCAGAAAGGAACCGACCAGAGCGAATACATCACCCAAACCATTCTGCACGTGTCTCCGTCCCACAGTCTTGTCCCGCCGTTGTTCTTGTCTTTCAGAAGCTCCTCCTAATGTGAATAAAAGGGTTCTGAGTTGATTCCCTTGAAATATGAGCAGCAGTCAACTGGGCAACTACAGCAGTAGTTCCTGTTACCTGATTGCCTGTTCCTGTAGATGACCAGTGTATGGCAACACTGGAATGATAATGGGATTACAGCATGGCCTTGTAACTCTGTAGAAGGCTTTTGCTTATCAGTCCCTGCTCCTCTGAGTCCCACTACACTACGTAAAACACGAGCGCACCATTCAGCTGTGACTCAGAACCTCAGCATATCAAAACGTCCAAAGACTCCGAAGCTAGCGTGTTGCTACCAGATTTCTCGGTTAAAGGGAAAACTTCTTGAATACGCAAGAAGGGTTTCCAGTGAAAACAGCAAAGGGACACTAAAAGTTGCAAAATCCCTACGTGAAACTTTCTTTTTGTGTATGACTTCCAAAACGCTGTCACTGATGTGGTTTTCAGGTTATATGTCATATTTCAGTAAATAGTAAAATAAAAAAAAAAACATATGGCATTGCAAAGAAGGAAAATGACATTTCCATGAAGCTTGTCGTCGTAAATACAAAGGCTTTCCTGTCTGCACCTGGAAACCTGACAGATGCCATTTCAGACAACTGATTAACCCTTTTGTTGCCTTTACTGTGACACACACATACCTGGACACCTTTAGTACAGTTTATCCATCCTCGAACCTGCACTTTTTATTTTCTCTTACTTCAGTTAATTGAAGCACAGTTCATAAAGTGTATAGTGCATACGTTTATAGATTGTATGTATGTATTTATGTGTGTATCTTGTGAAAACAACTAGATAAGAGATGTCCTGTATGATCAGATGTAATGGAGAGAATCATTTGCAGTGGATTAAATGGGCTCTTGTGATAAACTGAAAAATTCTTGCAAACTTTTGATTGCACACGTTTTTAGTTGCTTATGACAAGGAGCGTTTGGTTTTCCATTAAAAGTTTTAGGTAAGGAAAGAAACCTGCAAGCATCGCAGTTTGCTCGTTCAGGTGGATAATGTATGTGGAAAATTTGTATTTTCCAACTCGGGAGGGTTTGTAGGATGAACTCTTCTTCCTGGCACGTGCTATTATTTCAGATGTTCATAAAGCAAGATGTTGTGAGAGGCAGTGAGCAGGAGAGAAAAGGTACACTTGACATAAATATCTATCATTTTTGCACCATTGCAGAAGAGCACCAGAAGTGATGCAGGTGGACTAACCTGACAGAGCTGTTGAGTGACTTTGTTCCAGTTGGTTTAATAAGCTTTGGTGACTTTGGACGCCCACGGCATTTTAACTCCATGCTTTGCACCAGGGCTTTGTGTAGGTAGGGGGAGGGCTGTGTGCTGCAACAGGGCCAAGAGCCACAGGTATTGTAAGGCAGTGCAGGGCATCCCCTGAGCAGCTTGGCGAATCTTTCAATATGCCCCCGCCAGACACTCAGAAACACACGCGTGTACGCATGCACAGAGCTGCTGCTTTATCCGTTTATATAACAGGGCGTGTGGAGGCAACCCCGAGGGCAGTGTGTGTGTATGTGTGTGTGTTCCCTCGAATGTGTGTCACTTGTATAGAGAGCACTGTGTATGTGTGTCTGCGTGCGTGTGTGTGTGTGTGTGTGTGTGTGTGTGTGTGTGTATACATGTCACCCGCGTCTGGCGAGGTGGTATGTTTGTGATCTTCACCTCCACTTGCACTTGCGTATGTCAAAACGTATCATTTCAGCATTGAGGAACAGAGATGCAAAACGGTAAATGATCTTATAAATTTTCTTTAGTGTTTTAGAAAAAACAGGTACCGGACATGTGCAGACTGCTGCTTTCATCCCATGATTTTAATTAAATTCTTGAAAGTGTGAAATAAACACAGAGGGCACTGTGATAACCCGTAACAAGAAGGTTTGGGCAGGAAGGTGCCATTGATCTTGCTTCAAAGTGGTTAGAAAGCTCCCAGCGAAGCGATTACATTTGCCCTGAGGTGACAGTACAAAGAGGTCCGGCAGGCTGTCGCACAGGGCGTGGAGGTGTACTTGTCTGTCACCCAACAGGTGATCTCAGTCTGGGAGTGTCTCCATTAATGAGCGGCCCTGAGCTCAAGGAAGAAGGACACAGAGAAAAATGTTTGTTTTCATTTCAGAACATGCAGCGCCAGTGGAACTATGACACTAATACAGTGCACAGCTTCCACACACCTTACATAAATCCTACCGCACACACAGCTCTGCATACACACCACTCTACTCAACCTCTACACACCACACTGCGCTACTGAACTACTCACTCTTCTGCAAAATGCGACCCACACCCCAAATATCACCGTACACACTTTACACAGACCAATACAGGCATACCAGTACATACACACTGCTCTCCTCTACACTTTGCACAGAAAATTCAACATCAGGCTCAAACTACTCACTTGAACCATCCTAGACGCAGCGTTAAACACCACCTTGTGCAAACCAACATAGACACACTTGTACTCAACTCAACCTCTACACACAACGTACTGCACACGGAATTCTACACAAACTCTGCTCTCACTGGTCCACGCACACTACACACCACCATACAGCTCACCCTTCCCTCTACCCAGTCTCTGCATCACGTTCTACATACACAACACGCCATGCAGTGCAGTTTCTAAGAGGAGCACCATACACGGCCTCTTTCCACAACCCTGCAGACACCACTGTAAGCTGAGCTGTTTTGCACTTTGAAATATTCCAATAAAGCATTTTTTTGCCAGCTGAAAAAATGGGGGGGGGAAACAGCACTATTGAGGGCAGCTTTTCTAAGGAATTACTTTTTTGTCTGGGTCATGATATCAGGCAACAAGAGATACACGATTCCTTTTCTGAATTTTTAACTGTTAATAATAGGGCCGCACAGAGAAAACATTAATACTTTGAGAAGATGTTGGCAAGAGATGGCGCGAGATCTCCAGGGATCACAGTAGCTGAATTAAAGAAATCGTGAAAGTTGCATTAACACGGGCAAGGAATTTCAGTGGTGAGGAGGAAAGAAGTGGTAATACTAAAGCATGGCTTCGTGGTAAACAAACAGGTTATGAATGGGGATGGAAATGGCGATGGGGGGGAGGGGGGCTGGCCTATGAAAAGGACCATTATTGCTGTTTGCCCAGGATACGATAGCGGAGGTGCGGGCAGCCCGAGCACCCGTGGTCCCAGGCTTCAGCAGGGCCAAGAGGGTAGCAGGCCCAGCGGGATGCATTCAGCAGCTCATTGTGAGAGAGCGGGCAAAACATTAATCTCCTCTTACAGCCCCTGCCACCGAGTCACAGCGGAGAGAGAGAAATAACAAAAGCTTTCTCCACAAGGGCCTTGCAAGGAGTCTATGAAAGGAGAGAGAGAGAAATCGTGGAAAAGTGTACGGACGAAGAACAAGCCCAGCTCTTGTACAGCTAGCCTTGTGCTGTTGTTACCAAAATTTGCGGATCACTGTAAAGCAGCGGAATTAATCCAACAGTAGAAACACTGAGTTTCGGCGAATCAAATCTGCGAGACGCACTAACATCAATTGTTGTGTCGTGTCTCCGTGAAAAAGCTTTGCGGTGGCTCGTAAAGGTGAAGAAGCTTGTGATGTATTGTTTGACTGGTCTGCCTTAGTGATGAAAGTGAGGCAAAACTACGTCAGGCAGTTTTCTGAGAGCCGTGTCCTTGCAGGTTACACGTCTCGGCGATGATGTCTGTTTCTTAGTTTAATTGCATTTCCTTGCCACAGAGGAGATGAGGGGGCTTCTGCTGTCTTGCAGACAGAGCACTCCTGTTTCTGTGGAGGACCTGACCATGGAGGCGAAGGGGGTGAGAGCAGGAAAGACAGAGAACACAGAGCAGGATGGAGACGGGAGACACGGGCTGGGAAAGGATTTCTCAGAATGACCATCAAAACCAGAATCCTCTCTTCTCATTAAATCCTCACTTCAGCGGGTAGTGCTGGTGTTGCACCGCGATGAGCCTCTGCATGTGTACGTAGGTTCCAATGCAGCTCACCTTGTGCGAATTTCCTCCAGAGGCTCTGGTTTCTTCCCACACTTCAAAAACACGCATTACCGGTGACTGCAGTTGATCCGTAGTGTGAGCGCGTTACACTTCTCTGCCGTATAAACGGGCGAATGGCTGTCGGGGGTTTAGTGTTGTTTATCTGGCAACTGCAGTCACTTTAGACGACAATATCAGCTGGGGGCTATTTAACAATCATTGTATGCTGGTCTGGAGAAAAGCATCTGCTGAATGAATACGTGTAAATAAATCCAAAGTAGTTGCAATGTACTCAGGATGTGAATCTTAGGGAAGCAGAAAAGGACATAAAATATATTTTTTATATGTTGCCTTGTGGGTTCTGTGTGTTTCCCGCGTGCCGGTGTGACCTGTGTGCCCAGTGTGCGTGTCACCGTCCAGCAAGCTGCTTGCTTATGCCGGTGTTATCTTCAATTCCACGAAGGCCTTGGGAAGCATACAGAGGAACAGATACCATATTACACCCAGATGATTTCAAACGGCACCCAATCGCAGTTTAACAAGTTGTTTGGCAAACAAAGTGTGATAACACCATGTTGTACCTGAGAACAGAGGCGGTAGGAGTGAGTTCGTCTGGGAGAGCTCCGGCCGACGGGGCAGAGCGGAAGCTTCCGGCGTAACAGAGGGAGCAGCGGCCAGATGTCCGGAGCCCTGTCGTCCCACCAGTCTCACACTCCCAGCGCTCCGTGCCAGGAAGTTGTTTCAGAATCCAGACACGTTAGAGGAGGAGACCCCCCCCTTCCCTCCCTCCTCTCGCCCTCTATCCTGTGACTCACTCCCTAATATGACGGTTCCTCCACACACTCATGCATAGAACCGCATATCAAAAAAGCGCAAAGAATTTAAACTAAAGTCATCTGTGTTCGAATGCTTCCAGTTTTAGACATCAACAGTATTTTTTTTATTTAAGATTACACAATTTTTGCTTAATACTCTTTGGCAGGATTATTCTTCCATTATTACTAACTGTTTGCCCAATTCAGGATCTGTGTTGTCCTAACCCCGTCCCAGAAGCGGGAGGCATGAGGCACAGCGCATCCTGAGTGGGTCACGAGTTCGATCACATGCGTATTCTAATGGGAATTAATGAATAATTACGCATTTTACTCGAAAGATGAACTTGTCGCACCTGACCCCTACGAATGCAAGTTTACAAAACAGCCGCTGTGTTGCCTGAGAAGCACTAAACACTGCTTGTTCACTCGAGGGCCTCAGCAAGATGGAACGGTGCACATAACAGACTCTGTGTAAAACACGTGGGTCTCAGGCTACGGGCTATGGAACACACAGAGGGCAAAAAAACCAGCCAGCCTGTAGGCCCCCCGGGCACAATGTGTTTACTTCCCACAAACCTGGTGCCTGGCAGGACTTATCAGCTCACTGCAAACAAAAAGCAGAACAGGGGGGAACAAAAAAACAGCAGCTCCTCTTCACATCGATCCACTTCTCAGCACTCCAACTCGGAGTCGTTCGCCGGAAGAGCTATAGTGAGACAAACGCACACACAAAAACACTCCCGCCAGTTCCTGCCTGGGGGCTCTGATCTACTGACGGTGACAGACCTTCCCCAGACATCACAAACACCGAGCTGCAGCAGCATCACTGTCCCCTGAGTGTTGACGCTGAGCTCGGTACACGGAACAACCTGTTACTTCCTGACCTTCAGCACTGATAGCCGGCCCTCCCTGGGACACGCTGATAGGGCTCATCGACTGTTTTCTCCAGCAGCGCTGGCCAGTTCCGCTCTCTGAGGGTTGCAGGCGTGCAGGGAATCTATAATTAGATTAAATAAAATGAATAAGGTGTCAACTGAAGTCTTTTAGAAGGAAACAAAAATGTGAACCCACAGCATCCCGCGGTAAACATGCAACAAGGGCGCAGGTCACGGGACCACGTGCACCGAAGGGACCTCGCGTCCCTGTGTCGGAAACGGCTCAGTAGCGTGTTTCGCGAACGGTGCTGGAGCGCGTGCTGGGAATCGAGAGGTCCGTGTTTGTCGTGGACTGAGAACAAGCTCTGTTAGTCATGCGATTCACAGCAGTTCTTATCTCGCTTTTATTACAGTATATTGTGGGCTTCCTTTACTCCGTTCCTGTCCGAGTGTTTGCCAAGTCCTCCAGGTTCCTCCTGCCGTGTGGATATCCAGTAGTCAGGGGAGAGATAATACTACACCCCCCCCCCCCTTCCCCCATCGCTTTATGGCTTCACGGCACCAGTCTGTCTGTCTCTGGAAGGTTCTCCAGCTGCAGGTCCAACATGGGAATTGTGATTGGGATTTTACCACACGCGCGCGCGTGTGCTAAGCGGCGTGTCCGGTCATGTTGCAGTTTCTGCGATCAGTGTCTTCACAGTGACATGGTTTTCTTAAGTGTGGGCCTGTTTTCATAGTGACTTGCAATCCTTTATCCACTTACGTAGCCGGTGTTTCGCAGGAGCAAATTTTTGCAAAGGTTTTAGATCAGGACCCATTTGGACTAAAACCAGCAGCCTCCAGGTGACAAGGTAATCCAATTAACCTTTGGCACTAACTGCTCCGAGTCGCCGTATTTGCACAGCGAAAATGTGGAAGATAAACACCCTTTCGGACGGAGTTTTTCTGAAGGCAGCTGTTTCCAGCAGAAAAACAGCAGGGCTGTTAGCCGCCGTCTTCCCTGTAGATTCACGTCAGGTGGTATAAGTGTGATGCGTCATAAAAGAATTGGGGACTGAAGACCGAGTTTGAGTCTGAGAATGCAGCCCTTGTCATAGATGTGTCATTTCTTTTATATGATCAAAAGGGCTAAATTATACCACAGTTCAGGAGTTCTGTCTTTTTCTGTATTCTTTCTTTCACCTTTAAAAAGCTCGTAAGGCAGGAGTACATAATCGAAGCCTTAGTCCAAAGTCCCTCGATGGAAGAAACCTCCTGTTTACTGCGGAGGCATCGGTCCAAAGCAGCACACACATGTTAAAAATATACAAAGCAGAACGTCTCTCGGTAGCAGATTCTTATAAATATAACCGCAGCACCCAGGACCTTCTCGCCGTGTAGCCAGACCCTTGTTTACTCATATACTTGTGGCCATGTCAGTTGGGTCAGACTGGTCGTTTTTAATGTTTGCAATTTTATTATCATTTATTTATGTATCATGTATTTGTTCTTGTAGTTGATGGGGTTTTTTTTAAAGCAGCGCACAGTGTTAGGTTTATAAACAAAGCTGGATAAAATGGTTTACCCGTTTGCTGAGTAAACCATTTTGGGAAATGATTTTTTTCATAGCGGCAGCGACGCTACCTCACAGGAGAGTCGGCAGTAGAACAGGATTACAGATAAATAATAAGTGCAAAATGCTAAAAGTTATCAAGTACAATTGTCCAGATCCACTGTCCTAAAAAGTGCGCAGTGTTCCTATGATCTGGTATATAGATCAAATGTTAGCTTTAGCTGTCAAAAGACAAAGTTATGTGGGACATTCATCTAAAGAGGTAAGTTTGAACGTTGACCGCGATATAATCGCTTGTGTGTTCTTTGTTTGTGTTTTTCTGGAAGAGTCCAGGGCATACTCCTTGTTTTTGGGTTGTTTTCAGATCCCAGCAGTAGCAGGGATCTGAAGCGACGGATGGATTTTGTCTCTGTAGAGCACGGTGGGCTTTTTCCCCACAGCGCTCATAGTCTCCATCGACACACAGCGGGTTCATTAGTGAACAGAAATATAAAATAGAAATAGTTAAGAAGCAGCGTATGTGTAAGTAACTTTGCAGGTGACCTTACTCTTCTACTGCTTTATATTCACTACCCACCAGCCAGGGGCTCACAGTGACCCTCTCCAGAAGACAGGGCTCAGGTAACAGGACGGCTGCTCCGCATTGCAGCTGAGCCACAATGGCTAAATGCATGAGAAAATATCCAAATGTTAGGTTGCTGAGAAGAGAGTGGATTTTGTAAGAAGCTGAATGACTTTGGCTTGAGGATGTTGAGGAAATTTGGGTTGGACTGCCTGCATAGCCACTGGGCGCTGACTCACTACCTTGTGGCTTCTCTGACTACCGTAGTTCCTTACAGGAATGAAGACTGCAGACAAGCCTGTCTGCATAAAAATAAAGCCTTAAAAATAAAAGCGTCTGCAGTGTCCCAACACGCACCGCCAGGAGCTCAGTAGAGCATGCTGGGGGATATTAATAGGTGGCCAAAGTGGGGAGCAGCTGGGAAGGTCCTCTTGGCCTTGGCGACGAAGTGCTCACCTCCCCACCCACCCCCCATTCCGCCCGCCTCCGGTCTCTCGCACCTCTGAGGCGTTGCGTGATAAACAGCTGTTTTTATTTCCGCCAAGTAGGCTCGTCCATAGCCCTGCCCCCTCCATGCTGACAGCTCAGCGTCCCTGTGGCAGGAGATCAGCTCCCCGGGCCATGTTATCGGCCTCACTTCCTGTGGTGAACGAAAGCCAAACTCAGCGTCTGTGTGGTCTTGAAGGGTCAGCGGGGAGCGAGCATTAAAAGACACACTATTCTGATACCGTTCAGAGCGGGTAGTGTGTCTCGGCAGACACTCTGCGGTGTTGTACCTTCAACATTACTGTCTTTGTCTTGTCACTGAGTCAAAAAGTGTGGAAAAGATATGACAATGAGGAGCGACGCGAAGACCGATTTAAAATTAAGACAACGTTTTAACATTGCCGGCTTCGAAATGTATTCTTCGGCTTCTTGAGGTTTGGTGAAAATTAACCATATATTTCAGGTTTTTACGTGCAATACGTTGCTCGAATGTTTTAGAAAGGCATTGTTCACGCTGTGCAAAAACAAGGACTGTTGGAGACTTCGGGAAGATCGTTTTTTAATGTGCTTGACAGCAAATCCCAGTAGTGTGGAGGAAATATGGAAAAAGGGTCCTGGAGGGGTAGCACAGGAGCATTTGTAATCCTGTGCTGCTGTGTCAGTGTGTCAGTAGGAAGGAAGCTCACCAGGAGGAGGGAGCCCTCCAGGGAGGGGAGGAACTGACCAGCAGAGGAAGATGAGGAGGAGAAAGCAGCAGCCCAGCCCGTCTCTGTGTTTGTATGAAATCCCACACGTAGAGAGACCGGTAGCTCAGTTTGCAGAGTCCGGCAGTCCTCAGAAAAGCGACGTATTTTGTAAATTGTTGCATTTTTTTAAAAATTGAGAATTTTTGAAGAAAACTATTTCACGTATTCAGGAAATTTCTATTTCTGTACTGTTTTTGGGAGTAAAAATGAATAGCTGGACTGAACACGTAAAGATTTTAAAAACATAAACTCTTATTAATAAGACGGTGAGGTTTAATGGTATTACACTGACTCACTAGTTTGATATTACCACACCACACCATTACTTCTCACTGATACAGTCTCATGTGTCCTTCCATGAATGTCACCTGTGTGCTGGTTGAACCTATGAGAACCTTACTGGAGTCTTACCACAGTAGTAAATATTCATCCAGTTGAGCAAACCATGAGCCTAGATTGCCAGGAGTCACTGGGAGCCCCCAGGGAGAAGCATCCGGAAAAATCGGAGCAGGTCTGGTTGCTGTGCACCTAAGGGTGGTTTCCTTTTAACCTCAGCACTCAGTGTTGTGGTTCACTTCATTGTTTGGACAATAAATGGTCTCACCAGTGTTTCAAGTTAAATAAGTCACAACCTGAAAGGTAATTTTAAAGTCTGCAAGACTGCACACCAGGTGGACTGGAATTACATGCCTCTGCAATAGCGAGATGAGCGAGCTCTTCCAGGGAAACTAGAACCGCACCATGAGTTTGTGCTGTGAGTCACATGAGGCCTGCAAGGCATCCGGTCTTCCTGCTAACTTTCAAGGCAAACATCTCTAAGCTTAGAGGCTCCACAGCAGGAGCCTGAAACGTTTGGTTGTTCGACCAAAGTTTAGCCCATACTGAAGCTTTAGATCAATCCTCCCTACAAAAGCAATTGTTAGCACTCAAAACCATTTTAATCCTAAGCTGGCTTGTCTGGATCTGAATTTATGTGATTTGTTTTTTTTCTAGACAACATCCATTCGGTAACTGCAAACTGTAAATGTTACGATGATTAGATGATAAACGTGTCTTATTGTCAGTGTCTAGTTAAACGCACAGTTCCGATGGGTTTGATCTTAGGATCCGTACAGATTTTTCTTCATGTTCTAACATTTAGTGAGGCTCACAGAGAGGCATTAAACCATTTTTTAATGACAGTGAAGTCTATATATCAACCTGACAGAATGAGGTTGTCTGCAGCTGCCAAATGTCTCAGAAATCAGAAATAACAAAAAGCTCCATTGCCCGGAGGTGATAAAGTAGATAAGAAATTTTATCAGTCATTACTTCTAAAAGCCTAAAACCTTTGCAGAGCTGGCCAGGAATGTCAACACACACACTATATATATATATATATATATATATATATATATATATATATATATATATATATATATTTTAAAGAATGTATTTTTTAATATACAAAACATTTTTTTTCTAAATCCTGTGTATGTTTCCTGCTGTTTTGGGAAAAGGATGAATTAGCTGCTTTCTGTTCAAGATACAGGAATACTGGCGGTCATGTCAGACTAGTCTGTTGCATTTTCTTATTCTCACAGGGGTCCAAACAAGTCTTTCCATATTAGAAGGAACACAGAATACTGCAGCCGATAAAGTTTAGGACAAGCTTTACATTCGCGTTTCCTACAGCGTTCCGAAGGCTTTTGAACCTACTTTCAATTGGAATTTATTAGAATGCAGCGGCCGGAATGCACTCTTCAATGACAGAACGCAGGCCTTGTAACCCAGGGTAGTCAGAGGGTGCTAGAACAAGTCTACAAATAAAATGTAAAATACTTCAGCACCCAGAAAGCCACTTACCTTGAATTGCTTCATTTAAACTTATACAGCTGGGCAAAATGGGTAACTTGTAAAGCAGCTTAACATCATAAGATGCTTGGGAAAGATGCACCAGGTAACTATTAAAAGCAAATGACATGGTCCTTACACAGAAATATTTAGTTAAAAAAACCATACATTTGTACACTTTCATTGTACATGCGCTCATCTCTCAATATTCCATCTCCCAGAATCTGCTTTTTCACACCCCTTATAATTCATTTGTCCAGATTTTTATTCATCTGGTCTGCAACATCCAAAGCAACCCTGCAACCTACTGTCTGAGATAAATAAACTGAGACCCTGTGATGGACTGGTGTCCCATCCAGGGGTGTTTTGATAGCCCGGTACCCAGTGATTCTGGGATAGGACTCAGACCAGCGCGACTCCGACCAGGTCTGATGATCCACGTATGGATGATAAACTGACCGTCTTCTGGTTTGAAAGCTGCACCGGGGGGTTGCGCGAGAGAGACTGAGAGACAGACTGCATTGTGGGAACAAGGGACCAAATCCACGTGTTTGCATTGTGTTTTGCACCTTTGTGGTTTCATTGTTTCAATGTAGATTTTCTTTCTATCCCTCTAAATTTCTGAAAATGGCTCTTGACCGAGGAAAAAGTTCAGGAAAGTGTTGGGCAAGGCGAAGAGGACGGCACAGCGTACGAGTCACTCAGAGTTCGAAAGTGAGAACGATAATTCTTTGCAGTGAGGTTTGTCGAAAACCACAAGTGCAGCCTGTTTATTCTCTGAGACATCAAATAAAAAGCAAGAGCTGAAAACGTCACCTTTTCACCCCCCCCCCCCCCCCCCCCCCCCCCCCCCCCCCCCCCCCCCCCCCCCCCC
>UFQX01000632.1:152671-264001 GCA_900497675.1 Arapaima gigas
CCCCCCCCCCCCCCCCCCCCCCAGCCATGCCTGCGCCTAATGTCCTCGCTGCTTTCTCAAGCCGGTCTCTGCACATAAACTTGATTTTTGAAATCTTTTATTTTTATTCAGTTTTATTTTTTATTTGTGCCATTAATGTTTTTATTAACTTTCTATTTTAAAAAGACTGGAATCAGTAAATTCATTGTCTGTTTTCTTTGATATCAGAAAAAAACTGGGACTGTTTGACAGAGGATAAGCATATATATCAGACACAAACGCATGGAAGCAGCATATTGCAGTGTAAAGTTATCTTCTGTATACCAAGTGTCTTGCTTTCAGATTTATATTTAGCTGGATAAAGTATGTTGCAATAAGCGTGGAGGATGGCAGTGGCTGGTGTCAAGTGAGGATACTCTTGCCCAATGTTTTTATTATTATTATTGCTCAACTAAGTGGGAGAAGCTCACTGAGCCTTTGTGGTTTACAGTGATTCCGAGGTAAGAGTCATGAACTAAGAAAAGATCCTTACTACTATCACTACAAACTTTGTTTCCTGTGTAGCTATATAATCTTCCCACTTCAATTGCGTTTAAAACATTATTTGTTATTAAAGCCATTGCCTAGCAGACGTGTTAATCCAAAGTGATTTATAGAGCACAAAATTTCACCCGTTCGTGCACCTGGACATTCTCCTTTAACAGATCACTTAAATTAACTTATCCTGGCATAATACTCCTCAGGCCATCCTGGGACGCAAACCCACAACCTTTTGTTTGAATTACGGTTTGAATTACTGCGGTACCTATGACAACCATATAAATCACACTAACAGCAATCTACTGCTGTGAACTCTTATAAAATAAACAAGTTGATGACAAAGGTGGAACAAAGACCAGGATATGGACTAGAAACACCTTTGAGCCGCTGTGTTTTGGTGTTTAGAGTTCCGAATGGATTCATTGTCGGCATCTGTGTCGGCACCAAGGGGCGGTATAATGATTGACAGGTCTCTGCTTTGCATCCTGTATGGTGGGTTCTGCCCTCAAGGTGGGGGCCTCTGAGTCTGTGGCAGGCAGCGGAAAGGCAAGTTATCTCCTCGGTCACGGTCTGCACAGCGGGCCTGTTGCGGCAGAGGAACAATCGCTGTCAGCTGAGTCACTTACCGGCACTCAAAAGCCAGCGCACTTCCACCGAACACCTGTCTTTTTGTGGCCCCCCACCATTTAATCGGTGGCTGCCCTCTTCACACGCAAAAATCAGCTGGCGACGCTGAACCGCACCGCCAAACCACGATGAGAGTAAAATCCATGGGAACCTTGAAGTGTGTCATTGACGGAAAAAAGTCTGATTTACACTGACGTGTAATATTGTTATTACACTTATTTAAATTAACAACTTTGCCCAAACCGCTTTACAGCGTGGAGTTTGTAAGCATAACTACTATTAATATTACATTTTACTGCATGAAATCAACTACAGCAGGGGTTTGGATCCGCGGTCGTGACCTTTGACCAAGAGGTCAAAAAATGCCAGTTGTTATTATTGTAATAAGGCTCCATTTATTGAATTATTATGCATACATGTCACAGAATGAACACGCCCAACATTTCTGACACCTGTTGCAGGCATCGGCAGAACATAAGCTGTCCGCGCACTCATCTCATTGTTACATTTTGGTCCAACAGGGCGGTTCCCTAGGTGCTCCAGGGCGGTGACAGAAATGTCACCTGTGCCAATCCCTGCAGAGTGTATATATGTTTCTATAGCTTTGCTGGTGCCACACCGAAACAGCAATGATCGGATGACCTGGCCAAACGTGACTGATGTGCTCAGCCCACATTTCAGTCATTTCTCTGCTGAACACACAGGCTTTCAAAATGCAGCGTGTCGTCTTTTTGACCTCGGTCGTTTCTTTTCCAAAAACCCCAAGGTTTGTTTTCTGGTCAGTGGGGTCGATGACGAATGCAGTGTCACAGCCCAGTGCGGGCGTTCGATACGTATCGTCAACGTTTGCGACATTGATGTGTAAAGGTTGAAACGGCATCGCTCCAGTTTCACCGCAGTCCGGATCAGTCCAATATCCAACAATTACCCAACAAAGTTCAGCCTTCTTAAAGGCCTGGCAGACCGCGTCACGGTGGCCAAACCGGAAGAATATAATGAAATAAAAACAGAATTTTCTGTTCTGGAATTTGGGCGCCCAGTGCTCCATGTCTCTAGGAGTAACTATGACTTCCAGGAAGACAATAGAAATTCCAAAGCTTGACAAGCATTGTTTTCTCAGAAACATCCTAAGGCTTTGCCCTGGCCTTTACTGACTGACTGGCAATCCTTAAGTGGTATTACAGCAGACAAGGAGTAACTGAGACCCAGCTATTCATTTTGTCCGCTGTAGACATCAGGTGTTTTTAAGCTCATCTCCCAGTCTGTACCTGCTATGAAGCTGCTGAGTCCTGGAGCACCTTAGAGGACCGTAAATGACACGGCGTCGCCGGACGAATTCCGAGACCTCCTAGAAGTACATTGTTCTCAAAAGCAATTGTTGCTGGGTCTCATGAAGATATAGCAAATAGAGTAAAACGTTCAGTTTTTCTTTTGTGTCCTTTTCCCTTCTTTTTCCCTCTGCGCATCTCTGCTTTTTTAACCTCTTTCCTCTGGTAATTGTCAGTTTTCTCTCTCCCACAGTCCTGCCCCCCAGGCGACAGCGTCGCAGCATGATTGAAAGCATGGGATACTTCTTCACAGAAAGGATGAAGAAACTAGCTGTGGAAATTTTCCACAGCTTTGACCCAAATATTAAATTTGTTGTATTTGTTGGAATTTTAATCCTCTCTATATGTCTTCATGGTCACTGGTGCATTATTTGTGTCGGTTCTGTGTGATTCCAAGAGAGGCGGCTTATGGTCACATAACCCACCATCCTAACTAAGAAGATGTCACACAGACCAGTAACTGAACTGTTGATAGATGGTGATGTTTCCTCCTCGAGGGCTGCGGTCTTATCCGGCAGCCACAAAAGTGATAGTTATAACTGTTATTTGTACCACCGATGACTAAATATTATTTAGGAAAAACATGGCAGGTATTAATGGAGACATTTTTACAAAATCCAAGCAAGTTTAGCATATATACATTAAAGAATATACAGAATATTTAGTCTTTACTCGTATGGTGTAAAGGCTATACAGTCCTACAGTTTGACGGTTGTTAGCTTGGTGTTGCTCCGTGTTTCTACAAATGAACTGTAGTTTTATACAGCTGCTTGTAACCTCCCAGCTGGTAGAAAGCAGTGCTTACACACGCGCACAAATGACACGTGCGGATAAATCCGCGAGCGGGGCGGCCGATGTGCAGCCGCGAGCGTCACCGCCACGTCAGGTGACACGAGCGGGGGCCCGAGCACGCATCGCCGTTCCCTTTCCGCGCCGCTTTAATCCTTTCCTGTACCCGGTTAAAGCGCCCGTGTGAGTCAGGAGGAAAGAAGGCTTTCGGGCTAATTATAAACATATACGGTGCAACCCTGCGATATGTGACACAGAATGACTCAGAAGTGGTTCAGCGGGGGAGCATAATGACTGGATCAGCGCGAGCTTTACTACCGACATTGTGTCATCTCGCTCGCTGGGTTTCATTTATCTGGCTTGTTTTGGCTTTAAGTCGGTCGAGCAAGAACACACCATTCAAGCGTACGGCCGACAAGATAATAGCCGTCTCGTGGCGGCCTGTTTGACAGAAATGGCGGTCCAAAACAAAACATCCGCATCTATGACACACCGTCGTCGTGCTCGCACACGCCGAAAGTCTCCTTCAAATCTGCTAACTTATTTCGAGGTTAAAGCGCTCCGGAGAAGGTGGGCAGGAGCGCGTCTCGCCCAGCAGCACTTGCTCAGTTAAAGTCCCGGTGAGGTAGAACTGACACAGACTGGTGCTCTGCCACAAACGTCAGTGAGCGCGGGTCGCAACCCACGCTTTGGAAGGAAAAATCGGGGCGAGGCCGAAACAGACCTCATCCCCCGGTCTGCCCCGGTAAAATTCCACTGCCCTCAAGTGCTCTCTCTGCCCACATCCTTGGCTTCGGCCCTGTGGCAGCAGCTATTTCTTACCCCTGTGCCGGGGCCGTTGAACTGCACCCTGCTTCTCATATATTCCACTGCATCCTACACAGGAACATATGAATTATTGTCCTCAAAAGTGGCGTTTAGAAAACATTTAAACCCCGTTGACACAGTTTCTCTCACGTCTCAGTTTCTTCCTTCTTCACAGGAAAATAATGGTCGAAAAAGAAAACGCACTTGACGGCGTCTTCGGTAAAATCCTTCTGTAAGCAAACATACTTTTTTCAGGCCCAAAATAACGTTTTCCTTTGATGCAGCGCCTCTCCGTACATCTGTTCGCTCTCACATCGACGTACACGTCCGAGTATTTGCAGGTTTTAATACAGGAGCCGCGCGAGGTGAGCCTCAAATCCCAGTAGCTTTTTACAGCTCTTTAACAGTCATGGATTGATCTAAAAAGTTCTCGCGTGAAAGTAGTTGGTAGGGGAGCAGGTGGTACAGATGTTAGGGCCTCCACCCTCCCGCTCCTCCTCCAGTCCTCTCGATCGAGGTACTTGTCCTGAATCGATGCTGTAAAATGGCCGCGTCGTAAAGATGGTTCGACAATTGTCCAACTTTGTAAGATGCCTTAAACAAAAGTGTCAAAACAGTGCCAGAGGGTTTTTTTAGCTTATAGATCGTGAAAGATCTGCAGTAGGTTAACACTTTGATTCAGTTACCCTGCAAAAGCATCACAATGTTGATGTCGTTCCTGCAAACGTCAGGACTAGAAAGAAGGGTGTGAACTGATATTACATTGAAAGGCAGCGGCAGAAACTCATCTTTCCGCCCACCTCAGTGTGGCTTCTTTGTGTGTTAATGTTGTCTCAGCCGGGCTAAGCGAAGTCTGGGCCGAGTGGAAACGCCAGGTGCGCCGCTGGCCGTGACGAAACACATACGGCTGGAAAAAAGGTATAAATCTCCCGTAGGCGCCCACACTTTTTCCCATAATCCCTTCAGTTCGCCGCTCAATCGTGCCACAGGCCTGCTTTTAGAATATATTATGGAAATATTTAAGCGAATGACTTTTATTTGAACAAATATATACATAAGGTATCTCATGACCGTCTGGATAGTGGCGTTTTCAGTCTAGGCAAACAGACTCGGCGCAAACTGGCCGTAAGAAACGAATACGTGTAAAGGAACTTTGTTTTGGCCATCCGGAAATGTATTGACTGAGAAGGACAGCACTGGTGAAAGATGTGCAGTCCTCTGGAAGCACTTGTTTGTTCCTTGAAGGTGCTCAGCAGGGGGCGCAGTGGTTGAAGCTGTTATATTGAAACAGAAGAGCCAAAGTTCAGTTTTCATTCTGGCAGCAGTTCCCGTGAGTTTATTATTCCATCATTTTAAATGCTGAATCGATGCAGTTAAAAAAAATGCCCAACAGCACGAACAGACAGACACATCAGTACAAGCAGGTTAGTGTTCAAAACCAACAGAGCGATTTGAATAAGTAATAATAAATAATGCAGTGTATGAAGGACCTGGGTAGCAACTGAACTAAAACAGAATCCAGGTTTGGGCGTATGGCTGCCAAATATGTTACATGCAGGTTAAGCTTGTGACTTCAGATATGAAGACTTCAGGGAACGCTGCAAAATTATTTCCAGTAGGCTGGAGGATAACACTTGTTTTTTTCTTTTCCTGCAATTTACGTGCTATTGTTTCCAGTGTTTATTCTTTTGTCTTTCGTGACAGCGCTGCGTGAGTTACGAAGGTCCTGCGTTATTAAAGGATGTAGCTTAAGTTCTACTCTTAGGTGCAGAGGTGCTGACAGCAGCAGACCGTCTTCCCCTTGTCTCGCCTTCGTCCTTCATGTACGTGCATCTCGGGGTTTATTTTTAGGGTGTATTTTAAGCGTTTGGTTTGGCGCTTCCCCGGAGTTAATGGAATATAATTACAGAAAAGCGACAGCCAAGTCCAGCCTGTCAACACACGCGCACAGCCCACGTCTTGGAAAGTGTGCAAAGTAGCCCGAGCACGCAAGCTGGGTCAGTAATAGTTTGAAATTTATTTACAGCAGTGGTGGTGAGCGTCATAAATACTTTTTGGCCGTTTTATCGGCGAAATTTCTGTCGAGCCTTCTCTTGCAGGTATGAAACGTCAATGAATGCAGCCCTTGACTTGGACACGGTGTGGGTCCCTTTTAATCTTTGTGTGTTCTGTTGCCAGGCCTCTTGGGGGTCCATGAAAATTTGACATTGCTGGCCCAGTCAAACAAGAGGGTTCGCAGTTTGCACAATCCCCAGTTCACGAGCAGCGTTCCAGAGCAGCTCGTCCTGTTATTGCGGTTTCCGGAGCGGCGACGACTTGCGCAGTCAGGACATTTCGTGCGCGCAGCCGGCCGTGCCAAAGGACAAGGCTGGGAACCGACGCAGGCAGAAGAAACAGCAAGCGCCCCCTCCGTCAAGCAGGCTCTCCCCCACGTTGTCAGACAGCCAGCCGTTCTCACACTCCCTTCCTCTTCCCTCTGCTGAACTTATTTTCCTTTCCTCCGACCTTCGCTTATTCAGTATTTTCACCGCTATTCTCACTCATTTACTTGCAGGATGTCTGACTTGACAGTTGTGTCTCCCTCCAAAAATAATTTCATGTGACCCAGTGAACTTGGACTGGAAGTCTTAAGTAGCTCATAATGTGAGCCGGGGAGCAGCAGTTGACATAACACGGGAGACGTCGGGCCGCTGCGAGACAAAGTTCAGTTCATCCGTCGCTGTTATTATTTGTTAATGTAGCTACTGCCTTTCTCCAAAGCCATTTACAATGTTAGGTTTGTACCCTAAGCTCCCGAACGATTCGATCATTTCTACAGCGGGGTCATTTTTGCTGGGTCAGTCCTTCATTTGCTAAGCACTGGCTCCATAGCGTTTGCTTAATCTAATATTCCATTTATTACAGTCTACTGCCCATTTGTTATAAGGCTCTGAGGCAGCAGGGTAGATGGTAATCGTATTTATTTGTAATGCACGCAGATCGGAGAACAAAAGAGAAGCTCAGTCCTCCGCCGGGCGTCGGCGGAGGCTGCACGTGGCGCCAACTCACCTCTGTTACACTTATGAGTCGTGAGCGGCCTTAACCGTAACCGTCAGCTTCCCTCCTCCTCACTGACCAGGGTGTACAAACAGTCGATGCTGCCGTGTGTTCAGCACAATATTGACATACTGTGCCGAGGAACAGGAATTTCCCAGAAGATAGTTAATTTTCATCCTCACACATTGAGCAACGCACCAACATCGCCGCCAGCGACCCGCACGCGTGCGCCAGGCCGGCTTGCTCAACGCGCCGAGCGGCCCGGCGTCCGTGCGTACGCAGGCGGAGGAACGCCTGCGCTCGTTCTCTGCGGCGTCGCTGATCCTTCTCAGAGCGCAGCTCCAGCTGGCCTCGCTGACCTCCTCGTGCCCTCCACAAGCTATTTTCTTCTCACTTAAAGTGTGTGCGCTTGCACTTTTATTTGCACGCGGGCTACCTTAAACGACGCATAAGTGTGGCGGGCGATCTTGTCTTCACTGTCAGTACTGTGCAAAAGTGTTAGGCATGCAAGTTTAATGTCTGTTGAGAAGTTCAGGTAGATTCTTATCCACCACCAGGTTTCTCATTGGTCCCAAATTCATTGTGCAGCCTGAGAATGACCTCAAACACCCAACCTCAGTCATACACAACTATCTTGAGCAACAGATGGTCTGGTCCCCACAGAGCCCCCATCTCAACATGATCCAGTCAGTCTGGGAGGACATGCAGAGACAGTCAAAGTGTGCAGAAGAACTGTGGCCAATTCCTCAAAATGTTGGGAAGAAGAACCTACCAACCTCTACCTTAAACTGCATGCAAGTTTGCATAAGAGAACCGATGCCGTTTTAAAGGCAAAGGGTGGTCCCACCAAATATTGATCTGATTTTTTTTGTCTACTGCACTTTTTAGAAGGTTTATTGATTAATAAGTATTCATGGCATTATTTCTGGAACCATCCTCGCTTTACAGCATTTTTCCCACAGGTGCCTAAGACTTTTGTGCAGTAGTGTACGTGGCATCACAGTTTAATTCAAGAACAGAAGTGCCACACGTGAGCACGCGAATGAGTAAAATATCTAAACGAATGAGTGAAACACCAATGATTTTTGCAGGAATTTTTAGGACAAGTATGTCTGATGAGCAGCTAGATAAAATCGGACCGGGCGGTTATTTCTCACGTGCTTCCTCAATACTCTGCACGAACATACCGGGATGCGGTCCGTGGTCCTGTACCTTTAAAATCAGAATTTAAAAACCATAATTGCCTCTTTTCCCCCTCGGATCTGCGAAGCGGCGACGGAGCCGGCGGCTCCCTGCCACCGGGCACATTTTAGTATTCCGCAGCCGGTTTGCTTTTCCTCTGCCGAGGGGGCAGTTAATAATTTGTCAGAGGCTGTGGCCTATCGGGCCAGTGGGCCGACAATGAGCCCAGTGTTCTCCTGGTCAGCGATGAAGATTAGTGTGGAGCTGATAGGAAGCCAGACCTGGTTCAGGCATTCTTTGGCCCTGGAGAGGGGTGGGGAGCAGAGTGGGGGAATGCTAATCTTATTTCTTTTAGGATAGCCTGGAGGAAATTAAGCCTGCGGTCCAGGGAGACATATTACATTACCCCTCGGCATGCCGTGTCCCACGACTGCGTGCACACCGCAGTAGAACACAGTACAGTTATATTTATTTAGCTGTTTTTATACACTTTTACACCAAGGGCATATTTTCCGAGGTTGGGGGAAGCCAGACGTTACCTGCTGGAATGACCTCCATCAGACGGTGTGCGTGAGATTATAAAGCGCCGGGGCTGCGAATGTGACGATACGAGTAAATGAAAGTGACAGAGGGAGGTATAAAGGGAAACGTTTCTTGGTTCACACGTGTTACATCTTTCGTTTTTGGACGGCCGCAGTTTAAGAACGCACTGCTTTCGTTTGGGTTGCGTAACTGAAGTATCTGTGCACCGGCCGCAGCGCAGTGAGATAGTAAGCCCCCGGAATTTGCCGTTTTTCTCTAGGTTTCACGTAGAAGCGAACGCCGGCTCAGGACAGTTGTGGAAGAGAGAAACACACCGTCGGCCTTGGCTACCGATCTTCATCCTTGGTAGGTACGCTCACCTCTGGTTATCAGTTATCCAAACAAGCCCAGACTGCAATGTGTACACTCTGAGAACACTATCTGGGTTGGTGGGTAGGTGGGTGGGCGGCAACATCTCGGGGGGAGCGACCTTCTCACACGCTTGCACGGATCCTGTTGGTGCAGTTGCTGCACTTCATCAGTGCTGACAGGGTGGCCTCGACTCAACTCGGGGTTTGCGCCGCGCAAGCCGTTGAAAAACCTAAGCACGTTTATCGCAGGGGCTGCAGGTTGCGTAGCGGTTATAGCTATCGCATTCCACCGTGAGGCGGGACCCAAGCTCCTGCAGTAGTGCCCTCTGTCGAGGTACTCGTGCTGGATCGATACAGTAAAAATTACCCATCTGTACAAATGGGTAAATAACTGGTGCACCTCGCCTTGCATGCAAAACGCTCATTGTAAGTGGCCATAGAGAAAAAGCATCAGCTTTGTGAAGAAATAATAACAGTCATCCTGCTGTTGATGTGACAATATGAGAGCTGGTAGTAGCAGAAGGCAAGCGGAGATCAACACAGGCAAGGTGAGGATCCAAAAGTGCCTGAGAGTTAAGATGAGCTCATTCTGTGTATTTATGCCCTGCGTGATAAGACCCAGTGTGTGGCTATGGCGGCGAGCAAGGAATCCAGCAGACACGCAAAGGATTTCTCATACCTGTCAGATTCCCAGCTGATATGAACATTACAGTCACCAAGAATCACGAGGCTGTCGTGTTTTGCTGCTAAATCTGCGAGGAGGTCTCCCAGAAACGCGGCACAAGGTCCCCGCAGTCTGCACATAAGCAACATAAGAACAGTTATACAGTACCGTGCAAAAGTGTTAGACATGCAAGTTCAATGTGTGTTGAGAAGTACAGGTAGATTCTTATCTACCATCAGGGAGGTTTCTGGTTGGTCCCAAATGCAAAAGTCTTAGGCACCTGTGGGAGAAATGCTATAAAGCGAGGATGGTTCCAGAAATAATGCCATGAATACTTGGACAGTAGACAAAAAAAGTCAAATCAGTATTTGGTGGGACCACCCTTTGCCTTTAAAACAGCATCAGTTCTCTTATGGATACTTGGATGGAGTTGAAGGAAGATGTTGGTAGGTTCTTCCAGTACTGTACTTGATTTCAAAGATAAAAAAGAGTAACTTGAAAGGGGAGGAGTGACAATCCTGCTTTTTTTTTTGCAAATCTGGGCACAGTCCTTAAGACATAGTTGCCAGGTTCTAGGTCCCAGCCAGCTGTGTGACGTGCAGTAGCCATGATGGGAGGCATCAACCAGTGGAATAGGATCTCTTGGTCTGAGCAAACCATGCCAACCAACCCTGAAAGCATAGTTATCTATTTTATAGCCAGCGATCATTCTGTGAACCAGGTCAGCCTTACTGCAAATCTTAATGTTAAGAATTATAGGTCTGGTGACAGATTTAATCCGGATCAGGTTAGAGGTCCGCGAAACCTTGCAGGTGTTTTTCACACTGGGATTTAGGTGCCTGACAAGTGTGAAAATATGATGGAAGCTGCAGGAAACACAAGGAGATCAGCTGGCGAACAGAGGTGGAATACAGGCTTCGAACTGGTTGTGGCTGTTGAAGCAGGGCCTGGATGGTGACCCTGGATGTGTGCTGTGAAAAATAAGGCAGGAATTGGTTCAAGAGCCAAACATAGAACCTGCGATCCTGTCCCTGCAGGGAGTCTGTGTCCTGCTCGGGTCCGACCCGTCCGCGCAAACTGAATGAAGAGACGGCTCGGCCTCTTTGCGATTCCACAGCTTCCACAAGTTCCAAACTGATCAAAGCATTTATGACCAGTGAAGCCGTTTGCCTGGTTGACAGAACGGCGAAAACTATACACACTGCAGGACCGGCACGAGACTCAGGACTCCCTGGATGGCAACCCTGCCCAGCAGAGGTTCTTCAGACATCATTCCCAGGAGCACATCGGGTTTAAACGTAGTCCCTATGCAAATTAGCCGTTCATTTTCCTTTCCCTGTTTTTAGGATAATACAGTTTGCACCGTTTTAATCTGTTCATTTCCTGAACCTGTACATTGGGTTTGCACAGTGTACGCTGCAAAGCTAGTGACAGCTAAGACTGTTTCTGCTACTTTGGCTTCCAATTGTTATTTTTACTGTAGAACATGCGTGAATTTCTTCTTCCCCGAATGCCCCGAATGAACAGACCGAGTTCACACCCCGCATCTGGGTGAGGGGTGAACGTGCTCCCTACAGTGAATTCTTTAACCATTGATAAGTAGCAGCGACTCTTGGTCAACAACTTGTGAAAAAAAAGGTGTTTATTAACGTGCCAAAGCAAGAGAAAGAAAAGGAACGGACACACTGCGCAAATGGAGTCGGCGAGCACCTACATGACCCTCTCCAAACACCAAATGAACCATTTAAATAGCCTCACTGGGCCGCCGAAAGGGGTATCGCAATATGGGAGCTTCGCACAAAATAAGCACGGACAGCGATATAACACACGATGTCACGTATGGAGACACTTGGGATGATTTGTGCGTGAATATTATTTATTCTTCGGCGCCAATCCGCGAAATACAACGATTAGCTCGAGTCGGGCCATTAGAAACACCCCCTCTGAGCGGCAGCTTTCGCCAGGCCTAAATGTGGACAGCGCTTACGGGTCGGTAACACACCAGTGATGCTCAAGCGGTGAACGTTCTGCATAACAGCGGCGAAAGTCAGGTGTGCGTGAGTGTTTGTGTGTGACGTGGAAATACAGCCGACTAAGTGTGTGCAACCACTCGGCTGGCTAAGCTGGAGTGTGTCCTGCAGACGCTTAACCGGCGGAGCTGCTCTGTCGCACGCTGACAGTCGCCTATAAGGCTCTACCGTTTCTGGGTTCAAAAAGTTCAGGCAGCTTCGATTTAATGAGGACCAAATGTTACAGGTAAATAAAAGGGGAAAAGATAAAGCGGTTCTAGTTCCAGATATTACATATTACATTGTTATCATTGCATTAATCATTGCAACGTTGCGCACAAAACATTGCGGACGTATCCAGGCTCCTGAAGGCAAGGTGGCACTCGATGATGCTTCTTTTGTTGAAGAGACGCCTGAGATGAGAATATTGATGGCAGATGAGCCGCTTCTTGTTTTGCTGCGGAACAGTAACTCGGCGTGGGTTTGTGTTTGGCGGGTTGAGCAAGCAGCGGCTGCAGCAACCCAGAACCCATTGAAAGCTGTCCAGATAAGAGCTGAGATGATAATCGGGCGGACGCCTCCACCCCGTATTGCGGTCCTCTCCGGGGGTGTCCAGCAGGCCGCGGCGGCTTTGTCTGAAGCTGCCCGATCACACAGGGATATCGTTCTTTTTACGCTGCACAGCCAGCATTTTCCCCAGGTTGCATTTTCTAGCATCTGTTACAAGTGTTTTTGCTGTGAGCTCAAAAAAGGTCAAAAGCGACTTGCATTACTGACCATGGAGCAGCAGGTCAAAAAAACTCACAAGTATTCAGCTGATAAGTTTGGAGATTAAAAGAACAAAAGTAAGGAAAAGAAGGAACAATGGGGGAAAAAATGAAGCATTGAGACTGTTGTGCTTTGCATTATCACCTTTGAAATGAAGCCATCCCAAAACAAGTTTGGGCAAAAAAAGTTATTTCATTTTTGGGGGTGAAATGTATCTCTGGGCACAGTCGCAGAGGCAAACAAAGGAAATGTTAGTCAAAAGATTTGTTGTGAGTGCTGATGTGGTCCAGACAAGACCTGTAGCAGACAGTGGATGCCCCTGCCTGCTGACGTCAAGATCTGCAAGGAGATACGAGAGAGAATGTCTGCTTTATCTAGCCTTGGATCTGGGTACAGGCTTCCTCTATCAACAACACACATACTGTACACACGCTGCGGTTGCGGGGCTCTGGCGTTACACAGTCTGCCTGAAAACAAAAGGACGTCTTTACCGAGTCCACAGCACCTGGGCTTTACTGCTAAACGTAAAATTACACGTAAGGACAAAGAATCGAGTCAGGTTCAAAAGCCCTTCACTAGGAGACATCTGGATGTAAATTCGAGACTTGTGGATTTGTGAATAAATCCATTTTTACATATGTTCAGACATTAATACAGGTGACTTGTGTTCATATGTTAACAGGTGATGATGCAGTGCTTTTCTAGTGAAGTCCACAACATTGTGCAAAATTCACACTAGAGCAGCGGTTTTCACCTGGGGCGCCGCTCAGAGTCCAGGGGAGCTGCAATATCGGCAGTAATTCTCATCTTAAACGTAAACTTTTCCTGAGGGAGCTGCTCGAAAAGAAGGTGGACCAGGGGAGACAGAGGGTGTCCTAACAGACGCTGGAAACCAGAGCACTGAAATACTGCGGAGTCAGCAGTGAAATTGCTGGTAGGACACTGACACCTGCTGGAATTCAGCAGTCACTGCACCCGAGTGTAAATAACGTGTTGAAGCTGCAGGGCCTTTTTATGCACATCCGTCATATGTGCTCCAGTCCGGCTGCCACTACTCCAGGACACAAGTGGGTCGACCACAGATGTTCATCTTCTGCTCTTCTGATCCAGTTCAAACGAATATGCAGCAATTTCCTTCGATCTCACCTTAGCTGCTGCAAGACCACTTGGGAGCACTAGCGGTCAATAAGACCCAGGAAACAAATTTCATTCTCACGTTTTTATTGCATCCTCTCTTGATTTTATGAACAATTCATTTAAATAAAAAAACAGATAACATACTGGTTAAAACGATAAAAAAGTGTCATTTCAAATTTCTTGATCATTTCTAAAGGATTGAGGAGAAACTTTTCCACAAGGTAATAAGACATTGACATCCGATTGATGATTTCAAAACATATCGCTCAGAATAACTGAAAATTACTGTAAAAGTGCATTAATTCATTTGCTTCAGTTTTCATTTCTGTTAATTTTCCGTCACCTACCGCAGTGCATTACATATGAGCCACCTGCACCGACTGTGTTAGTTTACTCTGCTTTGGCCAGTCAAAAGCCCTCACTTCACTGGCTTCGCCTTCATTTCACTGATGCTTCTGACGCCGCTGACCGAGGGCCACAGAAGACAACCCGGTTCTCCAGCCGGGCTCGCTCTGCGTCAAACACCAGCTCGTGGCTCCGCAGCGTCTCCTCTGGACCGGACCGGATTTGGGACGGGTCCCCGTTCTGTCCAAAACACGCAAACTAAGCCACGAAATACGGGATGTGGTCGCACCGCTTTAAGAACACATCAAATCCATAACCGGTTATGAATAACGTATTGTGCAAAAGTGGGTCGGTGTGATATCGCCTCGACGGCAGGAAGACAAAAGCAGAAACGTGCGAGTGTGAGCAGGTGCGCCCGCCCGACACTCACCGCCACCGCGGAGACGAACGCGTCGACGAGGTGGTAATCGGCCACGCCGTGACCCCCCCTGCCGAACCCCTCCGGGATGCTGGTGTCCACCTGGACGCGCGTGCTGCTCTGCGTGAGGAAGTCGAACACTCGGACCCCGTGCCCGTTGTAGCTCAGCTCACCCTGCGGAACAAAACGCGCATTTGACAAGCGAGACCCACCTAAAGGGCCAACGCAGGTGTGGGTGGATTAACCCCCAGGAGCAACAGGAGCCTGACGAATGGAGGACCAAGAGGTCCAACGTACCCTGCTGCTTAACCGCTGGGCGAGGAACCTAGACTGTATCCCGAAGCTACTTTAAACATAACATGAATCTGAGGAAAGCGGTCCATGTCCACGATGACAACCACACTTGTCATTCTCTTTGAATGGTCAAACAAACGTCAAATGAATTATGATATTTTCCCAAAACAAGCCATGGATAACAAACCGCCGTTGCTGCCATAAATTACTTTATGCTTTATACACGACTTCTAGACATCTGTGTATAACTTTGAGAGGCTCCACAACTAGTAATCAGGATGACAGCATTTTTTAATCGAATAAACTTTTTACAACACAGCGCTGAATACCAAAGCACTGACAACTCTCCTCTGCATGTAGGTTTTTTGGTGCGCTTTAATCAAAATGTAGTAAACAAAGTCGACAGCATCCAGCAGCTGGCGCGCGCGCGGTCACGAGAGGAACATTTTTCTGGCTGCAGCAACAACATGCATGGAAAAGGAAGAAAAACTGTTTCCGTCACTGTATTTCATCCTGATCTCCGTCCCTCTGAACTCCTGAATCCCTTCCAACATTCCTGTAAATGTTAGTTACTCACCGCCAAGTTACTTTACATCTAACTATCTTTCTATTCATGTCAAAAAAAGAGCCGGCCACTGGACCACGTGCTCTGTGGTGGTATCAGACCAGTGAGTTGTGCTTCAACAATCGTCTGTATGTTAGTGCCCTGTTTGCTGCTGATGGACTTTCTGTTTAAATGCGTTTGGCAAAAATAAGTGGAAAAAAAAACAAACACGGCAGAAGAGAGAAACAAGACCCCCCCGGTCTGTCACGCGGCCAATTTCCTGATACATGTTATTGCCCGTTGCCATGGAACCCTTCCATCCAGTCCCTCAGTTGCCCTGACAATGGGGTGAGCTTTTTCTGCTGTATGCAGACCCCAGCAGACTCCTCCTGCAGTAATAATCGCACCGATGGAAAGCCTCGAAGTGACAACTTCCCGAAAATGACCTCTAAGGCTGCCACAGTGGGCCACCAAGCAAGTCTTTCTATCAATTCACACTTCACAATGGACCTGATCTTGTGCTGTACAGAAAATGGACAAAATCGCACTTTTGCAATATCCATCCTTCCATCGTCCTTCCCTGCTTGTTCTGGTCGGGCTCATGGTGGTTCGGAATCACTGAGCACTAGGCTACAAAACTACACCCTGGACGGGACCCCGGTGTCTCTCTCACGCTCACACACGAGGAGCAATTTAGAGTGACCGATCCACCTGAAACACATCTTTGGACTGTGGGAGGATACCTACACAGAGACAGGGAGAACGTGCAAACTCCACAGAGACTAAGCCACATTCAAACCCAGTAGGCTCACCTTGCTCCCGTGGATGGTGGTCCTACGTTGGCAGATCGCCTCAGTGAACGCCACCATGGAGAAGGAGGCCGTGAGACCCCCCTCAAACTCCATGTTCACAACCTACATGGGGGGTGGTAATCCAGGCACAGGAGACCGCTGTTGAGCTGCTACTGACATGCATAACAGGGCACACATTCTGTTATTCTTCGACTGGTATTTTTCAGGAGGTCCGAGGGCAGCGGAGCAACGTTGACGTGTGGCCTCACCTGGTTGGAGCAGACGTCGTTGTCGCAGTTGTAGACGCAGCGGCCGTAGGGACCTGTGCGCAGCGCCTCCGTCACGGACTCGATGTCGGGAACGGAGCTGGGACAGACCACCGACGTCGGCCAGCCGACGAGTCCCTGCCAGGCACCGTACGTTAGCGTACACGCTGACTCTGGTGTCCAGTTCCGAAGACGTTTGAGAAAACCGATGAAATGGAGCGGGGGTGAGTTTGCCCATTAACTGACCCAACTTTTATCGCCCAACCAGTGCGAGTAGAACCCCAGCGATTAACGCTACTGTTGTGTCCTCATCTGCAGTTTAGTGGAGACTCTGCAGGGACAAAATCTATCACGTGAAAAGACGTGCAGAAACACAGCAGCCCTGCACCGGACATTTAGTGTCATGGATTCCACTCCCAGAACCACTGTTTTACTACATAATGGCGATAACTTTTTTCTTTCCTTCGGGGCAAAATCTGATCTGTCTCATACTCCGGTCCTTCTCGTGCTTCTTTGTCTCCTTTTCCCTCTCTTCTTCCTTATAACCATCTTCATTTACCCAAACAAAGTCATTTACAATGTTTACACAATTCTATTTACAACAATGTTCTTACTCTCTCAGTTCTGGAAGGAAGCTTGATCGAGGCTCCTGCAGTAGTATCTGGGATTCAAACCCAGGATCTTCGGGTTACAACCCTAAAAATTACATTCTGCGCTGCCCCATTTCCCCGTTACATTTCAAGACGCTCTCCTTCCAACTATCCTGAAAATAACCTGTCTCGACTGCACGGGCTTGGCTTCTAAAGTCGAACATCGAACAATTTCCAAGTATGTTCAGTTCTCTTATTAACGTACACATGTAGAACTTACGTGTAATTGAGGAATTTTCACGTAAATTCTAGCTTGGTGTTAATAACATTAACTGCGTGTTTTTTAACACGACAAAGAACGCCAAGAGGAGCGAAACAATCTAAAGATTCAGGTGTAAAACAGTGTATAAATGAAGAAAAGTTACCTTTTTAACTCTCTCCAGATATATCTTGCATGCAGAGTAGGGGCAGGTCTCCTCCACAGCACAGTCCAAACAGCGGGGTCCAGCACCTGGAGGCTACATGGAGAAGTCAAGCCGCTAAACACACGTGAAACATGCTGAAATATTAAAAGGTTGATAATGAAGTGGGCTGTTTCCCATGTTAAACCCAACAGACAAAACCACGGATTTCATCTCGCATGTATTACATTTTATTAATCAATTTAATGCACTTGAGACTAAATTAATTTAATTTTATAGTATTAACCGCAGTCTTCGTTTCTGGCATCACCAACCTTGTTTTCTTTGGTGAAGTGGCTGAGAGACCCGAATGATGACACCTTGAGACACCTGAAGGAAACGGTACCAGTATGATCCCTGCACGCGAACTGCGTCGCTACGTGTGGGCCGACCACTCGGGGCGCGAAATCACGGCTGTGGGGATGGTCTATGAGCCAAGGGAGGGCGTACCTGCGGCCGCCGGCCCAGTGGTTGATGAGGTCCAAGTCGTGGCAGGACTTGGCCAGGAGGGCGAAGGAGCTCTCTGCCTCATTGCGCCAGTTCCCTCGAACGAAGGAGTGGGCAAAGTGGTAGAAACCTACCTGCAGACCCCAAGAGCCAGAAACAGACAGTCGGGCTGTGAGCATCGCTGCGCTTCAAAGACAATCTGAGGCACAATAAGACGTAAAACAAGTACGTGGTACCTGCAGTGTCAGTCTGTCAGGGTCACACCTTCAAGGTTTATCGCTTACACCATGTAAAAATCGAGTTTTGATAAAATTCAACAGTAAAACCTGCAGGTTACCCCTTCATAATGCTGGATATTTCACCAATTTTTAAACATTCGAATGAAGACTTGTGAAGGTGAAAGTATCCCGGTACACATTTGAAATGGGTTAGTGAAGACCTACCGGCTCGAAGTGCTGAATGTGGATCACATCTCCAATGGCTCCGCTGTCGATCACCTCCTGCACAAAGGACAGCTTCAAGCTCAGAGCTGCTAACAACACGTTACATCACACTGTCAGCAAAGAGTGCAAACCCTGGGCCTCCCCAGGAGTGCAGCGTGACCCATCTCTCTGACCGACTGCGACCCTCCGGCAGTCATTATACAGCACAGTTTCTCTTTTATTCACCATCTTAGGCCTGAAATGCAAAGTGACCAAAGAATAACTAACTAGTACCCTGCATTATTAACCTACACACTGCTGACTCACATCTGATTTTTCCACCTATTGCACATGTTCTCAAAGCCATGTAAACCCACTGTTCACTATACCGGGAATTATAAAATCATGAGCTGAAAAAAAAAAAAAAGGAAGAACGGGTACAAAAAAAAAAAAAAAAAAAAAAAACACCGGCTNATGTTGTGCCAATGTTGGCAGGAGCCTAAAAAAAAGAAAAAAAAAAAAAAAAAAGAAAAAAAGGGAAAAAAAAAAAAAAAAAAAAAAAAAAACACCGGCTTTGGTTGGAACTGAGGAGGTTAAGAGGCAGTAGTCGTGTGTGACGTACTTTTATCTTGCATATCTTAGGGTCGTATCTGAGAACGTGGCACACGGTTAACATCACCGAGTTCTTGCGGCAGGCTGCTACGATCTCGCTGCAGTCTTCAGCGGTCACCTGAAAGAAACGCCAACACAGTCCATCTCGGTTTTATGCAGGTCGCAAAAAACATTCCAGAAAAATAACAGAAAAAAATATCCGTTTTGAAATTCCTATTTTTAACATAATATAAGGGGAAATAATATTTAATGTTTTTTAGCCTTATTTACTGCTTTCTGCATATAATTCTCTGTACTGTATGCATGTATGTTTCAGATACAGAACTGACTATTTCATTTTCTTACTCTCATTGCGTGTTCATTAAACATTACATTAGGGCATAAATGGGTTACTGTAGTGCGTAGTGAAGCTCTATACAGTAAAAGAAATTACACTTAAGTTGCGCTTTTTGTTTTCCAGACACTTCATCCACTGTACAGACCAGAAATGATGGACTGTGCACATGTGCACATGGTCAGTGAGAAAAACCAGAGCTCATAAGCCAAGGTGAGTTTTGTGAGCCTGGAGGGCTGAGTCCAGAAGGTTTGTCAACTCCTCTTGCACCATCTCAAAAAACAGCTCAGATGGCCAAGCACAGTGAGGAGGTTAATCGCAAAAAAAAAAAAACTACCTACTTTCAGACCTTCAGGAGCTTGACCGCCATAAGAAGACTTACTTTCTACAAAAAAAGTTCCCTTGATGTGTAGCTCTAAACACACAGATGCAAACCCACTTTAAAACAATAAAAAACTCATAAAGCTGCATTTCTCCTTTGGTTTACAGGAACACAGCGACACTGAACCACATGGCCATACTCACAGCCATGGGCTTCTCCAACAAGATGTGGTAACCTTGCCTTGCCAACGCTACTGCAGGCTCCTGGAAAACAGAAGAGAACCAAAAACGCTCAGACGATGACCCTAAGCAAGTGGCACGTCACCACCGTTACATATGTGGAAACACTCTATGCCAAAATGTTATGAATTGCCTTTCAAAGCTGCTAGTGCAGACCAGGCTGATGTGCAAAAATGTGTCGTGATGTAATGCAACTTCCCACCATGCATTTGCAACAGTTGCCAAATATCTCTTTTGTCCGCTGTGTTGCAGTGCAGTTCCATAACTGGGCTTAAAACACAGTGCTGGAATCAGGAGCTGCACCCCTGCTTAACTTCACACGAACACTTAAAACAAGAACAGTCACATCCCTGAAAAGAAATTCTTTGGAAAGAGCGAAGCTGTTTGAAAGAAAGTGTTTACATTCATGGAAAGCTGACACGTTATTTATGCAATGAGTTCAAATGTTCAGCAAATGCATCTGCTGTTACATTCCGGCTTCAGATTTCACCCCCCCCAAAGGAACTTTTGTTAAAGTTAATTTCTTCTCGTGTTATCCTGCACGCGCCACCGCTTCATCGAGAGACAGGTATCCTCTCCAACACCGATAAGCTTCTGCCTTTTTTGATTCAAAGGACAAACATTCAAAAACAGTTTGGTTAATAAACCAGGGGTGACACTGCAGAAGTCAGGAGGGAGGAAACATTTGATCTCGACAAACGGTTTAATACTCTAACACTGTGGATGTTTCCACAATGGCGCGTCAACTCATCTGCTCTTACTTTGTGTAGCTGGTCTGGGGTGCAGATGAACACCGCGTGGGCAAATTTCTGCCGCTCTGCCACCTGATGCCAGTCTAAAAGAAGAGGGCCGGTCGGATTGAGATCAAGTCCATTAGAAGCACAATACTACTGCAGAACGCAAACAAAAAAAAAAAAAGACGGCACCTGAGGCGTACCGTCAAATACGTGGTCATCGGATATGCTGTGCTGAGCCTGCAGGCTTTTACGAGCAAAAGGGTTGGGATCTGCCACCCCGACCACCTGGAGGAAGAGATTTTCCATCATCAGAAAATACAGCAACTGGCAAACAGTTCATGCACTCATCAAAAAAACCCAGAAACTCTTTAGCGGCTCATTTGACTTTAACCGCACTCATGAACATAACAGCAATATTTGTGGCTGTGACAAAGTCCTTACGTATATACCGAGCTGATGCAAGATTTATGCGAAAGCAACACGTTTCTCTGTTTCAGGTCTGTACCTTGTAAGGAAGTAAAACACATCCTTGTTTTTTTGGGTGAAATTCTGCATTTAACTACCACCAAGTTCTCTTCGATGTGATCAGTACAGGACTGTTTATCCAAATGCAAAACCTAATCGCGAAAGCAGGCTTAGACCCAGCAGCTGCTTTTATTCAGTTGACTGACACGTTCTTTTCTCTTTTTAAAATTCATCAGCACAGCAATTTTTACTTCCTCAAACTACTACAGCAAGAGCTGGGCTTCAAACCTGGCTCCTTCTAGCCCTGGCTGTACCCACCACACCACCTGATGGACGTGAAACTTGGTCCTGGTCATCATGGACTTTATGTTAGTGGTGCTACACAATCCAACCACCATTCTCAATGTTTACTGCTGCAGGTAGTAGTGTGAGAACATGCCAGATTTTGGAGGGACCAAAATGTTAGCATTAATGCTCAATGGGGGTCCCACCCCCATCCCACTCCACCTTGTTCTTATTGTGGCTTCAAGACTTCTGAGAGATCAGTTCATATGCTGAACCGTTTCACGGAAGCTGTTGAAATCTGTGGCCATCATAACAAAGTTAAGACAATACTGATGGAATACTACAAAAACGGCAAGTCTAAGCACGCGCTGTCAACGGCAGCCAAAAAATAAAAGTAAAAAAATCACTGAAAACCTCGCCTCTTGTCAATATGCAGTTGGACAGAGATCGTACCCGCATGCGTCGTGGGTGCACGAGGGCGAAATCCGAGTACGATTTCCCGCGGCTACCGGCTCCGACTACGATGACGTCAACCGGGGACGTCATGCCGCCCGTCCGTGGAGCGCCGGGGAATGTGAAGTTTGGCACGTGTTCGCGATGAGGATCGGGTGACCTCCTGCCGTCTTCCTTGCTGTTTCCACAGAATGTTCCTGCGTGGAAGGTTTCAACGAAAGCACATTTTCAATTCTGCACCAAAACACACCGGTTTTTTTTTTAACCTGTGACAGTTTGACAGCTGTGTTAGTTTAAGTTAAAAAAATCCACCATTTAGGACTAGACCTTTGCATCATGCGTATGTTTTCACGTCTTGGGTTGAATTTTAAAGAGAAGAGATCGTCAAATAGATGCATATCTACGAGCACCTCAGTGTTAGTTAATACACAGCCGTAAATCGGAATTGTTTTCGATAGTGCCGAACGTCCGCACTCTCGCGATATTTGGACTATTGTGCCGGTCTGTAATCCCGCGATATTTTGCAGTATGCGAAGGCGCCGCTGTTTTCGTCCCTTCACCTGGTCGCCCTTCAGTGTGTAAAGTGCTATTTCCCCCGATAAAACTACTGTTTGTGAAAGGACTTTTCATCAAATAAAAACCGTTTAGATACACACGCAGTGTGTTTCCACGAAGACGTCACCGCAGAAACACTCACTCCTCCCGCACGACCAACAGCTCTCCTTTAAGTCCTCCTTCCGGGTTAGCGAGGCGGCGCGCGCGACAACGGAAGGAGCGAAATGCGGTGTGATTTTTTTTTTTTTATTGCGGGTCGGTTATAGGGACTCAGTGTCCTGCAGGTTTAAACCGCGGCAAAAAACATCTCCACACTCTTTGGATGCACGTATAGATTAACCCACTAATAATAAAACTTTGTTGGATCGATGCTGAAATGAAATCAAATATAAGGTTGTGTACCATCAGTTATTAGACGCACAAAATAATATAAGTTTTATTCCAACGTGAACCTGAAGAGACCAGTTTGTTTTTTCATTCACGGCCATTAATTTAAGATTATTAATTTGTGGAGGCAAGAGACACACGTGGCTAACAGTGAACACACCTTTTACATCTTTATTGGCACAAAGTTCATCAAAAGTGTGTTTCCGCAGTTTTACATTGTTTTCTGTCAAAGCAGCCAGGAAGGGCAGAAAGGGGGTGTGTTGAACTTGTAAATCACACATGATAAAAATACACCAGATTTAAATTAAGAAAAAAAACCTGAAAATATTCAAGCAAAACTATATACTTAACAAGGAAATTTACAGCAGTTCATGCTTGGTCAAAAGGAGGATTTTTAAAATTTGGTCCAGCATGAAATAAATACTACATCCCCCCCCCCCCCCCCCCCCCCCCCCCCCCGCCCCCCCCCCCCCCCCACCCCNGCCCCCCATGAAAAAAAAACCACACCCCCCCCCCCCCCCCCTCATACTCACTAATGTTTTATACGTGTTTGATAGTAATAGTGAATTTGAAATCAGGAGAGTTTCAGTGCAAAAGAGCAGCTGTGAATAAGGTAGTTGAAATGCAAAATGTTCCATTACAAACAACACTGCAGAAACTGGGATGCCAAACTCTTGCACTTTTCTGTACCTTCACTGGGGCTGTTCAAACATTGTTTCTATTCTATTTTCAATTGTCAATAAATGTTTCAACAACAAGTGTATATACAAGAACATGAATAATGTTTTTTTCTTCTTGCTGTATACATTAGTTTCTGTCGACTTACCAGAAGCGGTCAAAGTGGAGTCAGAACCATTTTCTCAGTAAATACAAGTCAGACTTTTAATTAGCTTTCTGTCCCAACAAGTAAAACTTAATAAACGTTCCCTTGGATTTCTGCCATCCGGGAGAATTAGTGAATAGAGATATAAACAAATTCCAGTGAAATTCAAGCTCAGCCAAACAAATCTGGTGCAAATCTCCCGAAACTTCACGTGAAGAATTTATCAATTTCTTCTTGGAAATATAAACCCGACAATTTGCATTCAGATGGACTAAATTTAAATTTTATGGTGTTTAAATGAACAGAATGATGAAAAGGCTGTATTCAAAAAAATACAAAAGCTGCACATTCATAAAAGGCTATACTCTGTAAAAAGTGTATTGCAAACATTTGGCATCGTGTTTTTTTCTCCATCTATTCTCACTTCTTAACAATAAACATTTCTTAATGAGATTATTCATGTAACAACTGATCTAATTCTATTGTAAATGTAAATTAATAAATGAGCAGATTCTTCAAAAAAAACAGATCACTATACTCTCTGCTGGTTTTCAATATAAGCCTCTTCTGAAATATTAATTTCACCTGGTGAAAATGCTCTAAATCACCTCTAAATTTACCATAATAAAGAACACTTGCACGAGATGATTTCTTATATTTTAGCTGCTATGTTGCTGGTCATAACCAATCACAACAAAACAGTAATTAATCTGTTATAACAATAACACAAGCATATCAACAAATGTATAAAAAAATTCAAAATGAAAGTAGAACTCAGTACAAAACATTTCGCTTTAAATTAAGTTTTCAACAGTCATATAGTCGTATGTTTTCAACCAAAGCTATTCTTTCTTACAGTGATAGAAATGAGTTGTTGGTGATCCCACCAGGAACAAATATATAACAGTATTTCTTTAGATTGTCTGATTTCATTACTTTGGATAATTTGAGCTGCAACAAAAACCTCCAAACAACTACAGCCAGGGCTACAGGCATCAATCTTGGGATGTGAGGGACTAAGTCCAGGCAGGTTGCCCAGCCGTCACCTCGGGCACAAAGCGGAACTTCAGGAGCGATTTGGCTCCTTCTGACTACCACACTCTGCACTTCACCTCGGGGTTCATGAGGCTGCCCGGCCTGCACTGGAACGCCTCAGAAAACGCTGCAAAATTCTGGAGGGCACCCATAACTCTGTGTGGAAACACAGTGACAGGCAGATTTCATTCTTAAACCTGAGCAGTTGCTTTGTACACCTCTAAACACCCCCGTGCTGCTACTGATGCGGTGTCATACCTGAACTCCAGGGGGCTGTGTGAGTCAGTTTTGATGGATTGGCTTGCATATTCTGGTCGATAGGAGCCGCACCACACCTTAAAAGTTAAGACGATTAAAAGCTCCTTTCATCACGTGTCAATGCTCCTTTTTATTAAACTTGTGACTCAGCATGGGTCCGTGTGGCCTTGGTAGCCTCAGCCTGCTCTCTTTTCTCTTACCTGAGCAAAATTGAGGAAGAAGAGCTGTTTATAGCTCAGGTCAAGGCCAGGAAGTTGAGCTTCTTCACCCTCTTTCTCAACCCACTTCAGGTATGCCTAACACACACACAAACACAGAAACACGCTCAGATGTCATTGTTTATGTCAGAGAAAGAAACCAAGACATGACTCCACATGACTGTGAAAAAAAAAGGTATCTAACACACAACAAGCACCAGCTCGTTCCTCCATCCCTTCCAGGTTTACTGGTCCCAGTCGGAACTTCCCAAGTAAACAATAAAATCCCCTTACCTTGTATGCTTGCTGGACCCCCCCGTTGTCTGCAATGTTTTCTCCTAGGGTGTTAATGCCACTAACCTGGTGATGATAGACAGTTAACAGGTACCTTCTTGTGCTGGACACACACTGAGATTCACTACCTGTCAGATATACCAACAGATCAGCACATGTCTGATGCAAATTTCATCTTCTCTTCAATCAGCTGGATCACTTCAGGCTGCATAAGTCACAAAGAGCAAATAATCCATTTATTTGCCTTATATCTTGTAAATGTTACACACTCACGTTCTGTCCCCCCGCCAGCTTCCAGGAGAAACTGCCATACTGCTGCACCATGCACTGGCACTGGTCCTTGAAGTGCTGGGCAGAAAAGTTGCTCCACCAGTTGTGCATATTGCCATCCTTGTCAAAATTGCGCCCTGCGATATTGACAAAGTGCACAAAAGGAAAGTCATCATTTACCTGGGAGAAACCTGAGGAATGTTAAACTGTATGCATTGAAACATATACACAATCGTAAATAAGTCACAGCTCCTTTCATACCATTATCATCAAAACCATGAGTGATCTCATGCCCGATCACCATCCCTATGCCTCCGAAGTTCAAGGCCTGTGGCTGCTCTTTGCTAAAGAATGGAGGCTGTAGAATCCCAGCAGGAAACACTAGAGGAAAACGCCAAGACATTAGCAGAAATATCTCAACATGATCAGAACATCTGCACAGGTCTTATAGGAGAGGTAACGGTGGTTTGCGTTTGCCATGCCCCAGAAGGCCGAGCAAAGACTTCAAAAATGCGACATTTTCTGGAGAACGTGTACTGGGTTGCGACATTTTTTGTGTGGAAGAGAACTCTCCGATTTGCCATCAGATTCCAGTTGTGTCGAAATCGCCACGTTTCCCAAGAAACACTGCACATCTACGCTCTGATTTTCATGAGAAACATAACCCTCTCCTTCATCGTACAAAACCCATTGTAATCAATCCGCATTCCCCATGATACTTCTTTAAAATCGATCTGGTTGAAAAAATGAAATGCGCAGTAAATGGGGTGCTGCAAACGTCTTCAGATAAAGCGAGATCAGCAGAAACAGATGATATGACACCAGCACAGGTGTCTTTCGCTTCCTAACCATATACAATAGTTTATTACAATATATGCAGTTTTTTTTATTACAGTAAACTGTAGGGTACAATACAGTATTTATTTGCAGATTTTCTCACATTTATTTTGATTTTCATTCCTGTCCCAATTTTTTTTTTAAATCATTACCATAGTTAAGCTTTGAATAAAAATTGTGATAGCAAAAGATTCTGATATCAATATTCAGGTATTAATAAGGACCCATTTCAGGGAAATTTTGTATATGGACAGTTTGGATACTGAGGGATTGCTGTACTTCCTTTCTGGTAAGTTCCTGAACGCTGCTTAGAAACCAGCTTGGAAAATAAGAGAGTTAGCATGAAACTCTGCACGAATTCACCCAGGGGTGTTGAACGAATGAAGAATTCATTCAAAACACCTTTGTCAATTTTATTGCAGCACGTTCTCTAAGAGATGTTCCCACACATTATTTATTTAGCATTTGCTTCCCTAGTGGAGACATTTCTCTTGAAATGTCATAACCTGGATAGCAAAACATGAATAAACACACCCACACACATTAAAATGCTCTTCTGTTACCTGGTCACCATACTAGACCAAGACAGATGAAACAGACGTGTTTCTTACCAATCTGGTTCCTGTGGGGCGAGTAGAACGCGTTCACAACCGCAGCCCCAATGATCCATCTGCAACAAGCCAGTCACAATGAGGAGAAAACACCAGAAGACTCCCGATAAAAGCTCAACAAACGACTGAGGCCGGTGTGCATCTGACACGGCCGGGCGGAAGCGTCACTCACAAGTCTGGGTCGACGCGCTCCCTCAGCCTTTTCAGACTCCTCTGGACTCCTGCTTGCAGGTTCTGCAGAACGTTCTCAAAGTAGCGGTCCTCGCTGAAATTGAGCTGCATGACCAACAGGGCAAGAGTGGCCATTCAGGCATGGAATGCAGACTAGCCACGAAGATAAACCAATCAAGCTGCACTCATGATTTTTTTTTTCATTGAAACTGCAGCTACGTTTATTCATTTAACTGAGTCCTTTGCTACTCACAATGTGAGGTTTGTACACTAAGCTACTGAATGATTTAGCTGTTTATACAGTTGGGTCATTTTTACTGTGTCAATTCATGACAGGCAGACCAGGTCCTTCAAGACTCCCATCTGCCACCCCGTATTTCACCTTTGACCCTGAAGCCTCTGGAGGTTTCACACTACATCTTTATGACCCTGACTGAGACATTCTAGGACTGTTATAGAGTTTTATCACCTAACAACCAATAATATGTCAAGATATCAAGATTTGTTGACCTGACAATAGGAGCACAGGTTTATGTCATAAAACAGTGCTGTGTAACATCACTGACCAGCAGAAGCAGAGAAGGGCCTGTTTCTCATTTGCTGATCGTAGACATGAACATGGAGAAAATAAATCACAAACACAGTTCTTCAGCACCGAGGCTCCTAGTTTGTCCACCTCTGGGCAGATGGAGGTCAGCACCAGGAGCTGTCCTGAGAACGCCACTGTGCAGAGTCAATCCTCCACCCCCCCCATAGCCGGTGGATCCCACCGCCACCTCCCAGGTGATCACTCAGCTACACTGCTGTATTTCTACACGGTGCTTGAGAGGTTTTCTCCCACTATCTTCTTATTTCATCAATTTCCTTTTCCTGTAACAGAGCATCCTGTCTGCTTGCAGTGCATGATGCTCTTACATGTGCGTACTCCTGGTTCAGCTTGCTGCTCTCCTCCTGGAGGATGTGGTCAGGGTAGCCAATCAGCTCCTTAATGGCCATAGCCTACAAGACAGCAGCCGTCTCTCTGTTAGCATCAGGTTGCTCACACACAGAGTCCTCAGCACAGATTTATCTCCGAAAAATGCAACATACCATGGAAAGCAGCCTTGCAACATAGCTGCGTACTCTGGGTGGTACAAACCTTCTCCCTGGCCTTCTCCTTAGACTCAGGGTCCAGCCAGCTTATTTCCTCCAGTGTCTCCACATATGCTTCCCGAATCTTACCAATGAGGTCACTCATCTGGCAGACAGACATACTCACATTTAATTTGGCCGCATCATTTTGGGTGTAACTGTCATCTCTCAAATTTCCATCACCACGGAAACCAAACTAGGTTTTTTCACAAAGCTGTGGTTCAGAAATCCTCCTACCATGCACTTGCTCTGGCCTGCGAATGCCTCTCTGACATACAGGGCGCCCACCGCGTTCTCCATGCTGCTCCTCACGTAGCGGACACACTCGCGCCACCGTGCCTCCTCCACCGTCGTTCCATACAATGCCTGGTTACAAACACACCCAGGTGTACGTAAACACGCTCTCCAAACAACAGCCTTGTCCACAGCCTGTTTTCCAGTTGTGGGCGCTGCCCCAGTGTCAGAAGTGTCATGTCTTAAACCAAAACTTTCACCACAGTTTATACAGTATGTGATCTGAGAACATGATGCACTTGCCGCAAGGAGCAACATCAAATCAAATCAAAGGAGGCTCCTCACCTTCTCCGTAGCGTCTCCTCTCCTCCCCAGCCAGTATCAGCAGGAAACGATCCAGGTTTCTAAACCCTGCAACCCGTTACTTCACCTTTCAACCAGCAGTGGCTATGACCCACCTTCCTGTAGTGGGCCCTGGCAGCCTTGAAGCGGCGACTCAGACTGCCGACTCTGTCAGCAACAAGCTGCCACATGAGGTAGTTCTGCAGCGTCCTGGTGGGACAGCAAGAAGACGACACCCCTGGATGCACGTGACTCCTTAGGACAAACGTGGGCTCAGTTGGCATGATTCCCTATAGATGCCACCAACTCAGTCTGACCTGGTGTCATGATTAGGCAGCACGTCCGCCAGTCTCTGCAGGTAAGGGACCCCGTAGACCACCACCTCCTCCAGGGAACCCACCTCCATGCTCACGCTGGAGAGCACACCTTGCACAAATCTTGTCCAGTTAAACCCCTGTGAAGATGAACAAATGCATCCAACTAGTAACCAACAAAGCAAACTAATCTGTCTATCTATCTGATCCCCCTTCCTCTCAAAAAGGGTTTGACAAGAACACACTTACATTAAGAGCAAAGGTCTCCTGCACTTGGCTCAGAGTCATCTTATTGTACAGCAGAGTAACGTCATGGCGTGTCTCTGCAGGAGACGTGGCCTGTGAAAAACGAGATGAACGATACTCATTATATCCAAAGACCATGTACAACGCAGGTTTTAGGCTCAGACTCAAGAGTCAACTTCCATGCTTGAGGCCCAAGCCCAGATGGTTCTTCAGCCCTCCGCATTCAACAAAGAACTCAGACAGGACTTTAAAAGGGTTTGGAAACGATATTAAGCCGAAGTGAGTGGTTCACTTCAGAACCGCAGTAGAATGACACTGGTCTAGAAAATCTCATTCTACCTTATATTTTGATGTATTTCACATTTCTGCAGTTTAAATAAACAGTAAACTGGTTCCTTTTGTTAAAAACATTCAAGCTTCAAATTTTTAAACAGATAAACATTTTGCAGTTTATTTTATATACATTCAGCTGATTTTAAATATATACAGATATTATGAATATATACATACATTATAAATATATATAATAAAACACAGCATAAAAGCAGAAGACTGCGATGGATTGCATTACATCCAGGATTCATCCTGCCGTTTCGGTTCCAGATTCAGTCCAGATCACTGCAGCCCTTATTTGACAAGTGGCCACTGACAGTCCTACTGGCTGAAGTTACTGACTCCACCAGGGAAAAGCTGCAGGGCTCGACAGCATTAATGCAACATTGCTGAATGTTGTCTTAAGGAGCAGATGTGCAGAGTTCTGCAGCATGTGTTCAGCCCGAGCCCAAACCTGTTCTGGATCTCAAAGATGTGGGGAACACCTTTCCTAAGATGGGGACAAGCTACCTTTTGATCAGATGCTTTGTTTGATAACTTTCTTAGCTTTGCTAATCTGGGGTTCGACTTTGCTAGACAACGGAATGGCGGACAGTCGCGGCGACAACTCACGTTGGCAATGTCCGTCTCCAGGTCCATCACTCGCATCACCTCCTCCCAGACGTGCTCCTCGTCCCTTGCCAGGTTCCTATCCTGACGAACCATCAGCACCAACGCTGCCATGAACTGCTGGTAAGTTTTCCGTACCTGGCAGGTACACAAAGACACACAGACTGTGTTAAACATTGATTCAGGTGAGTATGTAACCAACGCATTTACACAGACAAGGAAGCTGAGACCATTTGCATTTTGAGACAAAAGTACCTTTCTGTAGTTTCCGTCACTGAAGTAATAATCACGGGACGGCATTCCCAGCCCTGGCTGGTCAATCTGTAGAGACAAGGGTTCAATGGTGCACATTCAAGGACAGTTGAATCACTGCATTCCTGTTCTTCCAACTGAAGAAACCAGAAACTCCTGCTAAAATATTAACCTGCATTATTCATCCTCTATCCTCTGAGAAAGCAAACAAAAAAAAAATCTTAGTTTCATTCTCATTAATACCAGATGAGAGCAGTGTGACAGGGTCCTTACGTAAATGATGTGTTGGCTGGAGTTACGGTCATCGGTCCACACGAACAGGTCCACAAGCACCTTTTTGTGGAAACGGGAGTTCAGGATGGCCAGGGAGTCCTCCAGACTCCACCGTGTTTCTGTGGACAGCATACACTACACGTTTGCTTTCCCATCACTGCAGGGCCTTCATGGACTCTGGACACGGTCTCGGAAACGCAGCGTTGTAACATCACACAGAATAAGATCATCGACAAGAACGCTGGCTACACAGGAACATCTTAAAGGATTTATTATGCTTAGGAACACATTTTCCTCAAAAAAATGTCTTTATGTTTGTTTTGGATAACACTCCCTGGGCTAAACGTAGTTGTGGATGGATGAAAACCAGCAGACACATGACTAAGTGTTTCAAACTTTTCTTTAGGGACCATATGTTCATTCACTACCACTGAACTATTATTATGGACTGTACTTCAGCAGGAGTGGGACATGAACTAAGAACCTCAGGTTGCACCAAATGTCCTTAACCTTTTGTTGAGTCCTTGTTGAACAAGACATCTCCATTTTAGGACCCCCCCCCCCCCCCCCCCCCCCNTGTCCTTAACCTTTTGTTGAGTCCTTGTTGAACAAGACATCTCCCTTTTAGGGCCCCCCCCCCCCCCCCATGTCCAATCCATCGGTCAGTTAAAGACCCAAATCCCAAATGAGACTGAGGGGATCAGAAAGAAAGGAGAGGAAAACTACAGCTTTATATGGCCTATTACGCTTATTACTATTCTTATTTTGTTCCAGCCTAAAGTCCTGCTGCAGCTAAAGATTAAAATTTTATGTTCGCTTTGAAATGACTCCTACTCTGGAAACACCTGTAACACATTTTTTTTTCAGCCCACCCTGCAATATTTTTAATGTAACTTGCAAATAAACCCCTAGCCCCGCATTTCTAATTCAGGCGTCCTTTGAATAATCTTATATTTCGGCTATTTGCATATGAATGGCCTCATGCATTTTAATGCCAATTTAACACAAAAGCACTCTTTGGTTTCCTAGATACCATTATTCACTGGCAGGGAGCAGTAACACGTTTCCTTATATTACAGCATCGGTGTAATTATCCACAACAGTGAAATGGATCCCTGAGAAGGTCGGCCTGGGGTGAACTTCTCCTTTTCCCTCCTTCTCCTCTACGCCATTTGGCTTTTCAGGCAGAAAAAATTTCTAACCACCGATCTTCACAGGGTCTGTCCATATTTGTACTAAAGGACATGTGCAAAAGGACGAATATTCACCTTCTCAACATTCTCTACAGGCAGACCTGTTGTTCCCTGGGAATGGAAAACACATAATAATGGTGTTTCCTTCTGATGAAGAGTGTCTCCCTTTCTTCTGACTTCTTTTTTTGCTCTTCCTGCCTTTCAGAAGTTCCCTACCACTACATTACAGCCCCAGTATTACTTGTGACGGTGAAGCACACGGTGGTCAGTAACTCATCATGCCTTCTTTTTCAGGACCAGTCAAAAATGTGATCACCTGTATGGGACAAATTGGACACAAACCAACCCACAAGTGCCCTACACCTATGGGAATTGCAAAAGAGCTGGCAAGACACGTTACTGGATTTCCTTCTCAGACTTGTTCGTCACGTTCTTCATAGGAAAATGCCAGTTTCTAGCAAATTTCACTGCTGCTCTACCTGATCACGTTACAGCAAGAACTAACCAGCATGCAACGCATGGTGAGATCCAAACTGCCAATCTGTCATGATGGATCCTTCCAAAGTGTAACTCTCAAGAAGCCAAGAACTATAATTTCAAAGCCTGGCAACATTTTAAAGAAAATATGACATCCATCTCTCCTTCCACTATCAACAGCTGTGACGTCAGCAGCAGTCAAAGTTGAGGAAGATGCCTACCTTCATTTCTCACCCAGCCTTCTGAAGCCATTGGCCAGCCGCCAAGCAAGTCGATCAGCTCCATCAGAGGTTGAGAATCACGCTGCTCAATGACACCTGCAGCGGGCACCACAGAAAACCCATTGACAGTCATGTTGTCTGGTAAATCTCAAAGTGAATAATGTTAAGGTTATTAAGAAGTTCTCTTCATCAAACATCACGGAAAGTGTTACATGTTTGTTGGTCTTCCTCATTATGATGGAATCACCCGTGTTCTATCGTGACCGTCGCTAAAGCAGACTCACTCTCATTCATGCAGGAGTTGTACAAAGTCTTGGCTTTTTGGAAAGCCTCCCTGTCCTTCTGGTTCTCTGCCTCCAGGACCCCTTAGAAAGGAAACATGTTGTGCATCATGTTTTATGTTTTTTCTGGAACAATCTGGAAGGGGTTCAAGGCAGGTGCCTCACCCTTCAGTATCACCTCCAGCTCATCTCGCAGGATGTCAAAGATGCTGTAACGGGAGCTGGTCTCTGGGATGACATGTCGGTCCAACCAACCCCCGCAGGCGTACCTGTAGAAGTCCTGGCAGGGGTCCACCCCTGGGTCCATGTTGTGGAGCAGCCTTGCAGCTGGGGAGCAAAATACATGGAGGGTGGAGATGTGTTCAGATGTGCATGGTGATGTGTCACATCCAAATTGGGTTGAATGGGTAACGGTGCAGTATTTTCCCATATTTGGGCTGAACTAAAACAAAAACATTTTTTTGCTTGTTCTCAGCATCACACCCTTCCTAGAATTGGAACTTATCAACATCACGTGTGTCACAGGTTCATTTACTCGGCTTTTTTCTCAGACAGTAAAATGATATGTCAGTAACTTCAGAAATAATCCTATTAAATGCAGAGTTAGTCACCTGCAGTTACACAGCCGGGAGTCATGCACATCTGGCTCCTGCTGGGTCGATGTTTGCTTCCTGAAAGTACAGGGCATACACAGCAAGCGAGGGAGAAGTGTGACCAGACTGGTCGCATGCATCACAACTGAAGAGGTCCTGGATGCAGGACTAGCTAACAATGTGGTGGTGAGCAACACAGGTTTGACCCAAGGAACAATACTGACTGCACTTCAGTTCACCTTCCAAACTACAAATGCAACTCTGGACATCTGGAGAAGTTGCCTGATATCTCTACAGTAGTGGGGTGTATAGAGAAAGGTGATGAATTGGAGCGCAGAAGTGTAGATGAGGTGTGGTGTTAAGGTGAACCACCTCCAGCTCAACATCGACTACACCAAGGAGCTGGTGGCTCATCTTCATCTGATCAAAAAGCCTTAACAGTTGGTGACCACAAAGGGGGAAAACATGGATGTTAATCACTCCTAAACATACTTGAGGGTCCACATCAACAACTGGCCTGGTCTCACAACACAGATGCCCACGGCAGGCTGTAGGTTCTTAGAAGCTGAAAGGTCCTTTAGTGCTGGCAGCAACATCCTCCATATGTTCTACCAGACTGGTATGTTGGGGGGAAACATTATGTCTGGCAAGAGACACAGATTCAACAAACTCATCAAGAAAGCAGGTTCTGTCATGGGTCAGAGCCCTGATTCATGGGAGGCTGTGGCACAAGGACAGGATGAGGACGAAGCCGCAGTCCAATGCGGACAATAGCTCACATGCCCTAAATGAGGTGATCGCAATGAACCCCTTTAGCCACCAAATTATTCAACTACAGTAGACAAAGAAGTGCTTTTGTGGGTCCTCCTTCCCAACAGCTGTCCACCTCCAAAATGCCACTCGAGGTCCTGTCAGCTCCTCAACACAGAACAAGACGGAAGTGTCTCATGACTTGTGACTGCAATTGTATAATTATCTACTGTAAATGTCTACTGTATATAACTGCAAAACATCACAGGTTATGTGCACCTTGTTGTTACATGTCATGCAGTTATCTGCTTTGTGTGTGAATTTCCCAACAGGGATTAATGAAAAAAACATCCACCCAATACTACTCATCTGTACATTTCAAAGATAATTTTCACAACAAACGGTGCTGTCAGGGCATGGATGCCGTCTTCTCTGTCACGGGCCTCAGGTGACATAAACCAGTCACTCAGTGAGGTGTTGACAGCCCAGATCAGCTTTGCTTTATTTGACAGAGGCCTAATTCTGCCGTGATTTGTTGGCGCAAATATCAGGCCTGGGTTTTTTTCCCCAATATGTGCACAAGTTTCAATCTGTGAGACCAGTGACTCATAACAGGGTGACAATAACCGCCCATTAAAATTGTGACAAATTAAATTCTATAGCTAAGTAAAACAGTCATTCAGGGACAAAAGACAAACATTCGTCCTCATCGGACAACAAGTGGGGCAGTGGTTAGTGTTGCTACCTTCCACTTGAAGGATATGGGTTTGAATCCTGTGTTCTGCTGTACGGCCCTTGAGCAAAGTACTTACAATAAAAAGGCCCACTTGGATAAATGTGTTAATTGCTTTGGGGGGGAAGTGTATTTTTAATCATAATAATAAAAATAGTAACAAAACTAACAAAGACCAGTATTTTAATGGAGCTGTGGGTGGAACAGTGTTCCAGTGGCATTACACAAAATAAGCTTGGATTTTTTTCTACTTTCCTTTGGCTGGTTTTACTGGAATACCAGCAAATATGCCCATTATAAAGAAAATAAGTCACAGTTTCCTAGGATCTGACTAATGGGTGGAACATTAACCCTACAGACTCATGCGTGACTGTTGTACAGAACAAATGGTGTTATATTCACTGTTAAAACAATAATAAAAACCAAACGCATCTGAGTGATTTAGTGTAATGGTCATCTGTTGGTTGTAATTATGTCATGTCTCTATTGTCAGTGCAGCAGGAAATGGGGGTGAGGGTTGGGCAGCAGGATGAGCTCGACACCCAGCTGGGCTGTGATAAGTAGCTAAAACTCGGTACCAGGGTTTGTTTGCATTTGTCTGTGTCTGCCAAGAACACAAGATCAAGAGCATCTCCTGGTAATCCCTTTCCTATCACATCAAAAACAACACAGCACCGTTACTCGAGCCTGCAGACTCACCCCCGCCAGGTCCCACGGTGTCCCGAGCTCCAGATCGACCTGGACAAAAAGCACAAACAACAAAAAACCTTTTACACAACTTGTGGTTTTTAACCAGAAATTCCTGTATTTGAAAACATGCAAAAGTCAATGTTGTGCAAGAACAGTAAAACAGAATTTTCAAAAACTTCCACAGTCTACTGCATATTTGCTGTATAGGAGCGTAGTCATATTACACCATTTAATAGTTAAGAATAGGTATCTCACCAGCAGTCACAAATCCCACTTCATATGACTGAACAGAAACATGTGGTTTAGCAATAAGAACAACTCATCCATTAAATGCACCATGCTGTGAAAAAGTATTTGCCAAAAGTATTTCTGATTCCTCTTTTCTCCCAGCTTTTTTGACAATAATTTTGATCAGATCTTTTTGCAAGTTCTAACAGTATAGGAAAGGGGCCTGAGAAAGAAACAGTAAGACCTGGACTGGTTTTTATGTCTTCTCTGTGTTGTGGATGATGGTGAAATGTGCCATCACTGGGGCAGATAAAGAACTTTCCACCTCACAGTAAACGGCTGCACCACCTGTAGCCGAAAAGATGGCAACTAAACAACTCCTGTCGCTGCTGTAGAGGGTTTAACATCACCTGTGGAGGAATCTGGGCCCACAGCCTCCGTGTAGAACCAGCAACAGTCGCATGTTTTCAGCATAAACAGCTTTTCCGGAAACCCCTTTAGGTTCCGGTCAGGGCTTTGACTCCGCCGTTCCGTAATTTTAGTTTAGTTTCTTCAGCTGTTCTGATGTTGAGTTTCTTATATTTTCGGGATCTTGATCTTCCTAAACGAACAACTGTCAGTCTGTTCAGGCCCTATTCATATATTACTGGGAAGGACTGAACGCTCTGATCAAATTTAGGGTAAAAAGCTGAAAAAATAGAGAAAACCGGGCGAAAAAAACCTCCTCGTAAGCTATACAGCGTATTTGCCTTACTGTCCATGTGTCACACACCCCCAGCGGAACAGTACAGTGCTGCTGGAGGATTCTGGGAAACAGACAGACCTGACGCCTCTCTGGCCCTTCAGTGTCACAAATGGTATCATTGGCAGCTCAAACACCCCTCATTCCGCCAACACTGTAACTTCAACTCTGCAAAATAACACTGGCTGCTCCTGTCGGCGCAACTATTCGGCGCAAAACCCAGCGGCTGCTGTCAGCTGTGCGTTTCCCCCGACGACAACTTTCACATCATTTTAGTTTACAGTTAGTTCATAAATAAAAGACTAAATGAAACGTGATTACATACTGGATGATGTAATTTATATTTGTCAAACAGACAAATATATGCAGGGACACATATCGGTAGACAAGCAATCACACATTTTATTTATTTATTCACACACGGATATGTTGATGTATATGGATGGATAGGAAGTTATATACAAATATAGACAGAGAATCTGATTTATTGATTTATTGATTGATTGATTGATTGATTCTGCCACCTGTTGAAAGAAATGTCAAAAATTTGCACAACATTTTTAATAATGCAAATGTATATATATTTAATAGAAACACGAAAGAAATCACTGCTATAAATGTCTTGAAATTGTCATGAACGAGCTGTTTTTTGTAAGGCGATTTATTTTAGAATTTATCAGAAAGACGGTGGGAGTTTTTTTGTTTGTTTGTTTGTTTGTTTGTTTGTTTTATTGGTAGGAAGATTGGAAGAGCCGCGCGAGGACACACTTTGCGCGGTAAAACGGCGTATTTGCTCACAGGAGACGCTCACCTCTGAGCGCGGACGCGTAGAGCGCGAGGAGCGCCGCGAGCGCGCAGCTCAGCGCCAACAGCACCACGGAGAGCCCGAGTTCTGCCGCGCTGCAGCGCCGCGGCCGCGGCCGCCGCCGCCGCTCCGCCCCGCGCCACCGCTCCACGATGTCCGTTTGGCTCTCCGACTTGCCCATGGCCGCCGCCGCCGGATGACAGGAGCCACGGACTGCGCGAACGCGCAGCCCGACGTCGCCTCAGCGGTGTCGGCAGGTGTGCGCGCACGTGAGCCGTGCGCGTTCATGAGTTGAGAGCATCGTGTTGAAAGTGGCCTGTTTGCTGTGTTGATGCTGCTGCTGCTGATGATGTTTGGAGAGCAGCCGCGTGCATCTTTGCGTGACCCTGCGCGCGCGTTCGAGATTTTCCCCGCAATCTGCGTGCGGCTGGAAAAGAGGAGGCCGCGGAGACGCGCATGTGGCGTGAAGAACGATATTTGTTTTCGAACAGATTTATTACGAGATTCCCGGTTCTGTGGAACTTCTTACATCCAGCCTTTAATGTAGCAGCAGCTGGAGTTGAACGGTGTCTAGGGTTTGACCCAACACTCTTCCCTCAAAGACCTCATATGGACGAAAGAACTAACTACAGAGGATTATGTATAATTTCCTCATGAATAACAGTCATCTTAGAATTTTACAGTTATTTTCCAGTCAGCTGTTTAAAAATAGATTATTTATTTTTCAAAATGAAATCTTTCCTACACCCAGGCAGTCTGGGATTGGAAGGGCTTCTCCTGCCACTGCAGTTAGACCCTAAGTCACCACGCTCCTTTTTTCCAGTGATGCTGAACAGACAGAAATGCTCAAAAAGGTTTCAGTCCTCACTGGGATGACTTGGTCACCGAACCTCGTGGTCCACCCTCCTGTCCTCACTGCTTCAGGGGGATTCATGGTGAGACCCATAGTCTTACAACAGGAAGACTGTAAGATGTAGCCTGACTTAGCGGTTCTGGAATGTTCAGCCATTGGAATTCAGGATTGGTCATGATTCAGTACCAGGGTAGGAATTTAATTTGTCTGTCTGGATTCTGAGTAATTCATCCTTCAGGAACAACAAAGCACACAGGTGTTTAGATATCTCTGCTCCCGTGGGGTTAGTTATCCAATAGAGAAACGTATTTAATTATGAATCCTTCCCACTAGTAAAATTACTCATCTTTGACACTGAGAAGGTCTAGTCCTCTACCAGTCAGGGCTCAAGGTTGTTATTTCTTCTTGTATTGCAGTGTTCATTTGTCTTATTCAGGCAGGAAAATTAAAAAAGAAAAGGGAGTTTCAATTTATGTGTATGTATAAAATGTGTACTTATGTAAACAATGTACTTAAATGATATTATTTTTTAATATATTCCCAAATCCACCACTTCCTTCACCTTTCGCAAACCTGTAAGGCTTCTGCAAGAGTAGTGGCGATAGGAAAACTGCACAGTGTGGGATCGGTACCCTGAGGTTGGTGTTGCAGAAGCTCAGCCTGGAGAAGCTGAGCTGCGTTCGATGCTGGAAACGGGACTCGTGGTATCGAGGCCCCTGGGAGATCGGTTTTTCACAGCAGCCCTCTTTGTTGCAGGTTTCAGCTCGTCTTTAAGCAGACGCAAACAAGTCGCACCGTTTACCGTTTATCTGGGTTCTGTGCAATGTCTTAAATTTGGCCCTTTTTAGATTCCAGAAGGTGAGCAAGGATTTCATCAGATTTGACTGCTTCTGCCCAAAGAACCAGCACCACTGACTAAGATCACCGACAGTTTTCACATCACCACACACGTAATTCAAGAATTACCTTTACTTTGGAAATCACCTTGTAATTTGATACTTGGGATTTAGATGTTGTTAATCTTTAGAACATAATGGATTATAGACAGCAGTGGTTAGACTCAATGCCTTACAGTTGAAGGAACCAGGTTCAAATCCCACCTCCTGCTGTAATAACCTTGAGCGGGGAGTTGACTCTGAATTGCTCCAGCGAGGACCTTCATTGCAAGTCGCTTTGAGTAGAAGTGAAATTATACTGATGCGCTTTTATCAATTATAGCTTCACACTCCTGGAAAAATATTTTCAGCGGAAGACTAAGTAAGAAAGAGCATAAAAATAAGGCTTAAATAAAGTACAAAATTTTTAAAAAAGAATAATCAAAAACTAGCCACCAGACACATAAATATTATCACCCGTGTGGATAAGAGTTAAACAACAGTTACATAATGGAAGTTGATGTTACATAATTCTTGCATAATGCAGTATTTTAAAAACTCAGCTGCCTTTTATATCAATTCCAAATTATTTTAGAAAATGCACACAGTTGTTATGTCTTATAGTTTTAAAAAAAGTCCAGTGCAGCTGCAGCTTGTGCGGTTTGTCAGCATCTCACAAATACTGCAGGAAAAGGTGAAATTTCAGTGCAACTAAAACTCCCTGAACACCGAATAAAGACTCTATTGGACATTATGAGTAGATTAGATGGTACTGCACTGCAGTTTCCAGCTGCATCTTCATGCTCTCGTTGCCCTTTTAGGGATTACATGCAAACCCAGAGTGTGGCGGGTGGTACTGCGCTACACCCACAAGGTGGGGTGGAAACTAGTGGGATTTACCCCCTCCTGCCTGTTGCGAACGCTGTAAACGGTGTCGGCAGGAGGCCCAGATGTGCCGCCGACCGGCAATGACAACGTAGCCATGGCGACCGCAGCAGAGAGCTGTGAATCTGAAACAGCATTCGATGCTGAATTTGAGCATAAATTAGCCTGTGAAGTACAGTGGCCGATTTTCAGAAGATGCCACTTGCATGAAAACGAAAATGCGCATCTGTCTGGCCCTCAGAGCTCTACACTCAGTCAGCAAACAGCCGAGAGTGACGGAAAGGGCAGTTCACTGAGGTGTTCATGGGGTATGGGTGTTGAGCAGGCTCACTTCCATCAACAGCCACTCAGAGGGTTGCTTGGAGTTGCTATGGAGACACCCTCCAGTGGGGTCCTTACCTGCCTCCCTCACAAGGACCCTCCAACACTCAGTTCACAAGGTCTGCATCTGCATCCCAAAATATGGGCTATTCAAACTTTGAAAGCAGAACCACTCGGGGTGGTGGTGAGTGGCTGTGCTGCTAATGTTAGGTGTGTGAACAACAGAAACCAGCAACACACCGGTTTCAGGGTTTTTTTTTTTTAACTGCAGCCCCCCCTCCCCCCCAAGAACTGAGGATAGGCGGAAACTAAGGAGAAGGAAAGGACAGGCAGCGCATGTCCACCCTGACATGTTCTCACATCGCTATCCCTGGTGCAGCTGCACCTTGTGCACCGACTCTCTAGGGAAAAAAAACAGAACCAGGGGTGACAATGAGGGGTCGAGGTGGTAAAAGTGAGATCAAGAGGTTACAGTGTTGAAAGGTACACAATTTCCTCTGGGATTAATACACGAAAACTCTGGCATATTGCGAAAAAGTGGGGGCCAAAAAAAAAAAAGACAGTTGTGACCCGCGTGGGCTGAACAAGCAGAACAAGGCAGGTGTGAGGGAGACACATAAGGTATGCACACTTGTGTCCTCAGACTCGTCCCTTTTAACTTGTCTGAACCCTGTAGACAGAGAACAAGCAGCGGGCGAATGAGGGGGCGCCCCTACAGCCCCACAGTCACGGCCTGGAGAGCGCTGACAGAAACAACCCCCCCGGGTCCCAACAACCCAAACTGAATCATGTGTACACAGTACACAGTGTATTTTATGTACACAGCTGTACATAAAATACTTCCCACGACACTCACCACCCCTTGACATCTGATATCTGGTTTTATTGCTGTGGACACAGGGATGTTGTATTGCAATGTTGATTTAAAAAAAACAACTTTTTTTAATTACTGTGTGAAGGGGGAAGAATAAGAACTCCTTTATCTAATGTGAAAGAAACACATTAAATGGGAACTTTTTCAATTCTTTATTGTTTAGTTATTTGTTCTAAACTCCCCCAACCTGCTGCTACTACAACGTTAATAATACTAAAATAAATTTCATCCCAAATGTACATTATCTTTAGTAAGTCCTCTACGTTCGTCGCCCACGTGAGATGTTGGTGGTTTAAAATGGAGCAGGAGGAGATTTTGTCTCATTGTGAGGCCACATTATCACAGGGGTTTACTGTACATTTCCTTTCTATCTATCGATTGATCTAGACTGATCAAACATATGAATAACATTTATGAGCTGCTACAGCAACATTTTGGATGCTCGGCCTGCTTTTTAAGTGTCTGTGGGTGCAGGAGGTCATCAGGTTCAGACTCAGCCTTCGGAACACAACACTATCCTCTCCTCAGTCCTCGAATCAAGGCAGCAATGCTTTGTGGATCATTACTACCTACCGGGCAGAAACGTTAATCTTGCCCCCCCCCGCCCTCGCTGTGAGGCTGAGGAGACACAGCACGAGGTGCTGGAAGTTCTGGAAAATTCCAGTTCATTAAGGGCCTTCTTAGTAGCTACAATTAGACGCAAGAAGTGGGAGGAGATGGCGACTCACCGTTGTCGTCTGAGGGAACCCAGGAAGGCAAGTGGGGGTGGAAGGGCATGTGGAGGGGATGCTAGTCCTTTGTGGTCCTCATATCTACTTGGAAACTAAGTAGATAACTCAAGCTTGAGCTCCCAGGAATTCAATCAGTCCCCTATGTGGGAGATGATGCAGGTAAATGCAGCTTTATTTCCTAAAGAAGTCTTATACAGCAGTCCATACTTGCAAATCTGTATGGGTTGTGTAACTTCGTGTAAGCACTGCCCAGGCAGAATTGCTCCATATCCATTATTTATGGTTTGTAATGAAAGGGGAGTCTGGCAAGTATCTGGTAACAGACTAACAGATGTTACTATATGTTCTGCTTTCCCTGCACCCTCATGCTTTTTTTGAAACGACAACAGAAACATAGATCCGTCAATATCTTCCACAGCATCTTAGTGCCAACGTAGGAGCAAAAATTCTTTTTTGGAGCCATGTTTTACAACACATCTAAAAACATCGGGCTTCTGTTGAGGTGTTATTAGTTTATCACGAAATGTTGCCCCTGAGATATTGGTGGTGTTTTAAAGATGGTTTAAAGTGCAGGTTTGCTCAAGGGGGAACACAGACATCTTGCCTATTCACACCGGCAATGATTTCTTTGGCCTTATTTTTATTGCGATGTGTGTCATGTTGTTTTCCTTGGGAAAACAAATTTGGCTCCGTTGGGATTCCTGAGAAATTCACACAGATGTAACTCACGATGAAATCAAAAAAACAAAAACAAAATCCATTTCAACCAGAAGGACAGTTTCCTCCACGGGTTCAGCACCTTTGATTCATCATACAGTTGTAAACGTCAAGAGGAAAACACAAAGCCTGCATACAAAAACATTGTGCGTTTCTCAAATTTAAAGTAGCGTGAAGAAGTGCTGGGGCAGATAAGAGCGATTACCTTGTCCTTAAATGACCCTGGCTTGAACCCTAGCTCCTGCTCCTCCCATTGATCGTGTTACACACCGCAAACTGCTCCCATAAATGGGTAAGTGACTATAAATAGCCTATTTTTGTAAGCAGCTTCGAAAAGAAGTATCATTGATAATTTTTTTTTAATTTTTAAATTTTGTTTATTTTTCTTCCACAAGTTTTGCATTAAAGCTGCTTCCAGCTCCTGATTTGTTTTCAGCTCAGTTTTACCAGCCATATCAAGTGTCCAGCAGTGAGGTAACAGTTCATTTCTAGATGGGCGAATGCGGAAATTTTGATATCGGTCAAAGGATAAACTCTGCGGCACCCAGTGCACTTTTCTCCAAAACAACGTACAGCGTGATGCCTGCAGAGATTTACCTACTGAAAGTGGCAGGGTAAATTGTCCTGCAGCAACGGAGCACGGGTACCTGGTCCAGGGTGTGACACCGGGAACATGTGTTCAAGCCCAGGTCCTTGGACTGCAAGGCAGGAGGTGTAACCGCTGCGCTGCCCCTAACATGGCGTTGGAACAAATGCAAAGGGTACCATAGAATAGCAGCTGTACAAAGCTTGTATACTGCTGACCACCAAGCTCCTCACACCTTTCACGCCAACACAGAACCTGCTCTTTGTCCCTCAAAAGCTGCCCGATCTGTTGGTGCCACCAGGAAGCGCACAGGCCAGGCAACCATCGTACCATCAGAATAGCACCTTGTTAATCTAATGCCTGTATGTGATTCTGTATTCTTCTAAAGGCATCTTATTCAAGTGTCTGCTGCTGCCATGCCTAGCAGAAATGTGCAAGATTTGTATAATGTTATCAGTGTGGGGCATTTCTAACTACACCTCCAGTGTACTCAGAGGCTTCCAACATACCTGGCCGCTGCGAATTTATTACTGCTGAATGGTTCTCGATGCCCCGCGGGATGTTTAAGGCTGAACACGCTGGCATCCATCCAGGTTCTTTCCAGTGAACTTTTTAGTCACGCAGCTATTAAAGATCAAGTGAATCCTAGCATCTATTAACTCGGATTTTTCGCTTCAGCAGTCACTTGTCCCGCCCAGGGTTTTCGGAGGTCTGGATCCTGCCCCAGAATTATTATACATCCTGGGCACAACGCCAGTCTACAGCAACCACAGTCCAGAGTCACCATTTCATTCGAAACACGGTTTTGGACTGTGGGAGGCCACTGACGCAAACAAGGGGAGATCATGGAGAGTCCACAGACACGCTGAGCCAGACTCAAACTTACACTTAAACAGCCTAGCAGCACTTTTAAAGTTAATACACTAATGCGGGGAAATTGGAAGCCTGTAGCGGATGATGTGTTCACACTCATATCCCCTACGCCAGAGCAAAGAGTCGCCCTCAGTGTACGATGCAGGAGCTGGCGCAGTCTCGCTTGATCCTGGCCCTGAGACGCCGCAGCTCGGCATGGCTGCTGTGCAGCTTTAGTCCACTCTCCACCAGATGCCAAGCTGCTCCCAGCTGCTGCTCCTCCACCCGTCGCAGGGCAGCCCGAAGAAAGCGATCCGCCAGGGTCGCCACGCCCAGCACATCCTCCACGCAGCGTCTCGCTCGGCCTGGGTGCGTGTCCAGAGCGCGAGCAAAGTCCTCCAGGCCGTCCTCTTCACGGGAACACAGGAGCAGGCTGTGGCCCCGGTGGCACAGGTCCTCTGTAAGCACTTCTGGGTCCTTGTCCCCGAGCACCACCCGATCCAGGTCTTTTGCCGCACGCCCGTGCTGTCCGAGGCGGGCCAAGCAGGCGGCGCGCCTGCGCCGGTATAACAGCTTCCCGTCTCCAGCTGCTCGCACCGCCACGGTGAGCAGGGCCAGCGCCGGCTCCCACTGGCCGAGCAGCGACAAGCGATCCGCCTCGTGAGCCGCTGCCTGCCGGACACAAGCACATTCCAGTCAGAGTGGTTGCCGTTTCATTTTTTTTTCTAGTTGAAAAATTAAAAAGAAAAAAAACAGGCGGCTGATGACAGCACTTGGTTTCACTGGGGGGGGGGAAAGCTTCCATTCAAAATGTGACCAGGTTGTTTTTGATTCATTACCACAGGAATAGTCTAAAAGTTAAAATGAAAGTATCTACCCTGCTTCGAAAGTTCATGCTCCCGCCCTTCTCTGTGAGACTGAGTAAACCTTTCGGAAAATCTTGGGGATGTTGTTACAGCCTACGAGTATCTGCCCAGAAACTCAGTCACCAGTTCCAGTTCACCTGAACAACATGTCTTCGAATGAGGAAGAAAAACAGAAGCATTGTGCTGAAGCTCATATTATTACCAAAGAAAATATGCACGTCACATGGTGATGAGTCACCTCTTACTACTTTTTAGGAATCCTGGAGAATCACGTAGAATCATATGAATGTGTCTCCCCACGACCAGGAAACACCCTCATTAATAAATGTTAAAATAAATGTTTGAACACTAATCGTGAACTCATTTCCCCTGTTTTGTCACTGAATGCTGAACATAGGAGGGTTGAGATGCCTCAGGGTTGTCAAAATACCCTTTTTTACACACCGTACGTGTCTGTATACAACCCAACAACTTCTGAAAGACACTCTCCAGCACAGCTTTTGACTGTCTTGAAGGCAGCAGCCGTGGCTGTTTCCACACCTTCATCAGGCGAAAATTTCCCTTCCCACAAAAGCCATCGACTCTGCTCCATATACTTGATTTAACGTTTTCTCCGCCTTTCCGGAGCTTTGCCCAAAATTCAGTCCCACTGCAAGAACCTGGTCATGTCTGGGTTTTCCAGCCAACCCCCCACGCCAACCGTAAAGGCGGTCCCTAACACACATCTACCTGCGCTTCACACCTGCGTCGCCATCCTTGCCTGCCATCCCACCTCCTGCTGTAGTACCTTTGATCCAGGTACGTTCCCTGAAGTCCTATGGTCAAAACTGTCCAGTTTTATAAATGTTTTATAAAACAAATGGAAATAGCAGCTTACAACTGGAAGCTGTTCTGGTGAAAAACGTGAATTTTCATTAATGAATAATGATCGACACATTTGCCGTCATTTCTTACTGTCAGGTCACTAGAGGGAAATCACTGGATGTTGGACTGTTACCTGCTCTAAATGTATTTTTTCATTAGTTACAACTGTGTAGCGAAACTGCTAAAACTGCCAGTGGTTCAGAACACTGAAAACCTTCATTTGAAACAAAGTAATTGAGCACTGAATCGTTGTTGGACCTCATACTTTTTTATTTTCACTCAAGCTGTTCTGTCCACCCTCAGTATGGTTCTCGGTTTGTTGCCGCAACACTTGGCAAAGCTGGGGGTAAAAGCTGTGTTACCTGTGCCAGGGACTTTCTGAGCGCCACCTGAATAAGACCCAGCAGGAGGTCCAGGTCGGACGGATCTCCTTCTGCGATCCCGCTCAGCCCCTTGGCTGCAGCCTGGAAATTTCTTCGCCATGCCTCCACCACCCCCCACCTGGCCTGGGCGTGAGCATCGCGTGTCTCACGGCCGAAGATCTGGCTCAGGTGAGCATCTGCAGCCTTCACGTCTCCTGAGGAGGCAATGCAGGTGAACGATGTGAATTAGAGACACTGATTCTTTGCAATAATTTGCTCCTCTTCAGGGTAACTTTATTTATTGATAACATTACATAACCCTAGAAGTGCGCATTGCAATACGAGTTAAAAAGTTTGAGCACACTTGCTGGTACCAATTCCCAGAGATGTAGGACAATTCCTTGCTTTGTTGTTACCGCTTTGTCCGGTTCACGCCACACAGATACTTCCTGCCTGTGCTCACATTTTTCAACAGAGAGAAAGCAACGTAACCCAGAAGTGTCCTGCATCTCTGGGAAATGGTACAGAAGAGCGGCAGCCATGAGATTAGAAGATGGCTGCTTCTTGAAAGGAAGTCTGCAGGAAATCTGGGCAGGATATAAAAAAGCACTTGGTTGACAAAAATCCACAGTTAAAACTATGGATGTCCCAGTGGTAACGTATGGCCGGGAAAGTTGGACCATGAGGAAGGCTGTGAAATGACGCTCATGAATTGCAGTGATGGTGGGAACTGCTGAGACTCCCTTGTACTGCAAGAAGGTGGAGTTAGTAAATACCGAAAAAAATAAATCCAAACTGCTCCCTGGAAGGACTCGCGATGAAGCTAAAACTTTTTGGCCGTATAATGAGAAGACAGGACTGACTAGAAAGGACTCTGATGCTGGGAAAGACTCAAGGCAAGAGGAGAAGGAGATGACAGAGGTTAAAATAAAATAATGGGCAAAACTCAGAGATGGAACAACGCACATTTTGGCTGTTTCTATACTTTAAGTAGGATGTCAAGCTGCTGAGTTCTGGACATCTGAGGGACTGATCACTACCACCACCACTGACCACCTCCCACAGTTTCTTCTCCATTTATTCATTTATCTATTTGTCATGTTCCAGGAGCTTATTGATTTATCTGTTTCCTACCTTTTCTGTGTGGTGTATTATGTGTGTTTTGTGTCTGAGTGCTCACTGTATAAGGCACTGCGCTTCCAAATGATGACAATAAAGTGAACCACGAGCATCAAATGTCTCACCTTTGGAAATTAAGGTGTCCACGAACAAGAGGTGCCACCTGGGTTCCCCGCCATCAACTTTCAACAGGACTTCTCCAGTAAGAAAAATCTCCTTCAGATGCTCCTCCGCGCAGGGAACCCAGGTGGCTGACACCGTCCCAAAGAGGCTGGTCCTGCAGTGCTGGTGCAGCCAGTCACAAATGCGCTTCCTCGCACCGTCTTTCACGAAAAGGATTTCTTGTGCGACTGCGTCAGCATCCACGCGCAGTGCTGTCACAATATCCCTGACAGACTCCTGGAAATAATCCTGAAGGTTAGTCAGCGATTTCTCTTGGGGGGGAAAAAAAAGGATCACAACCTGCAGAGCACAAATACTGCAGATCCTGCATATTTCACAACAAGGCTAAGTTGTAAGGAATCATCGTTTCCAGATTATTGACCTCAGTCTGTATTTTTTAATAAGTGTTTTGCGTTCTTCCATCTGCACAACCAAACTATCCAAAGGAATTTGTCATCAAAAAAGTTGGCCTGTATTCCCAAGGCACTACTGCTACTTTCTGCATCCTTGGAAAAGAAATCCTAACAAAAATCAGTGTTCTTTTTTTACAATTATTTTTAACAAGTTTACCTACGCCGCTTCTTCCTTTTGTCTGAAGGTGTATAACTTTCGTGCTTTCAAAGACGGTCTACCTTGCGTTGGTTGAGCATGAGGTGTGTGAAGCCCCGCCCACAAAGGGCCTGCACATTCTGACTGTCCTCCCGGAGGATGGCGTTGAAGTCAAAGATGGCCGTCTTGTGCTGGCCGAGCAGAGCGTAGCACCGAGCCCTGGCCAGCAAGGAGTCTGCTGCTTCGCCCCCTGCAAGCGGAGCAACACCCAAACGGAAGAGGGCTTAGTTTGGCACCCACCCCAATGATCCATGTCAGCCCGAGCGTCTCACGTCGCTGTCGGTCGATACGAGGAAGCATCAAAACGTGGTGCACATTAATGACGCTGGTGTGGGCGAGGAGCTGATGTCCTCTCCATTTTCCAGAAATTTGAACCTATCCGTTTACAGGTTTCGTCTCAGTTTCAGCACGGTTCTCGGTGTGAGAGAAGACCGGAAAATACTGAGTATTCCATTCTGAGAACGGGGTAAAATTTATTTTTTTTTTAATCACCTTTGTATATTAAAGTGTACTAAGCGTTATGAACCGCTTTTATTTGTTTCAGCTGCATCTGAGAGTTTCACCAAAGCAGATCTATAGATAAATCAAGATAAATCTGTAGGATTATTTTTTTTTATTGCAATTTAGCAGCGGCAACAGACAAACTGATGTGTGACAAGAGGACCATCTGAGTTTGTAAGGCGTATTGTAAAGTGACACTGTTTTGGAGCGCAGCGTCGACTCCCGGAGTGTGGCTTTCTTCCAGTCCATCTGAATCGTTGCGTAATCTTGATGAACATATTTCACTGAGGCTCAGTCCTGCTGAAGCAAAGCTGCCTGCACGGGGAGCCAAGACGGACACACGGCGGACGAATCTGACCACAACTGCGCAAAGGCGTGGGGCGGTAGGTACCCACCGGAGGACATGATGGCAATAGACAGGTAGGCCACCGCCTGCCTCAAACAGCTCTCCCCCTGCTCGGCGTCCGTGATCCGCTGAGCCGCCACGTGGCACTGCCTCCGCAGCAGATCACGGTCCTCTGAAGAAGCCACAGCCAGTAGGGTTTGCAAGCAGCTGGTATCACCACAATGGATCAGCTTTTTCAGCAGCTGTAATTCGAGGCAGAAATGGTGAAATAGGACAGTCAGATGGAGCATCATCTGTGCTCTGAAAGCTCCATCTGCTTCAGTGCACTCTAGTAACGTACAATATTTCGGGGATTTAGTATGTTTACAAGGCTGAATACAGAACGGGCTTTGCACAACGGCGAGAAGAGCGCTCACAATAAATTTTTCTTATCGCTATAACTGGTTAGACAGAAAATCTTCACAAGTGGATTGTGGAACTGACTGACTAAGTGGTTTTGAAATATTTGATATAATCATCTTCCGTTCGAAAAAGCAAGAGTCAAATTTTTGGTGATTTGCTGGAACCAAGTTAGATAATATTCCAAGAATCAGATAACCTATGACTTGCGACTGGTGTGATGCAAGGCAGAAAGTGATTATATGAATTGAAGATGTCACTTCGTGGGATTATGAAAACACTAAATTGTCATCGAAAAAAATGTCAACAACACAGTTTTCTGGAGCCAAGCAATAATCCAGATGTACCGGCTTCTGTAAATTCAGGCCTAAAATCAAAACAATTGGGTTCCGAGGGTCAGTTTTGAAATTCAAAGGTCTCAGCAGCACTTACTTTTTGTTTGTTACTAAATTACAAACGCCGCAACAACGGAATCGGCTGGAGGAGTAAAGTAGCTTTTACTATCGTTCTAAGGAATGGAAGTTTATTTTTTCCTTGGTGACGCCACACCTACTTGGTTGGCATCATAAAGGAAGCCGCGGTGCAGCTGCAGCAAGGTGAGGCGGGCCAGCACGGGTGAGCGCGCTGGCACGTGCCCAACAGGCAGCAGAAGCCGGTAGGCCTCCTCCGCTCGTCGCTGGCAGTACAGAGCATCTGCCGCCAGGATCCGCGCCGATTCGGCATCAGGGTCTAGCTCCATCAGCAGAACAGCTAGCGCGTGCACACCCTGGGGGGTCCTGGCGGTACCCGGCGCGGATGGTGGGGTGTTGGGGGGGGTGGACGGGAGAAAGTACTCAGGTATGATTGACAGCATTTCAACGTTACGCCAGGGACATGGTTTCACCCCGAGCTCTTACACCCACATCTAATTCCCATTTCAAATTAAGCAATTTAGTAGTGGGTTAGTGCCAGAACAAGTCCTGCTGTAACACCCTTAACCTTGGTACTTCTAGAACAATCTAAATGTATTTATTTTAACCAAGTAAGAGCAGTACCCTTCTTTATCCTGTGCAGGCTTGGGCTGATCACCTTGCTGATAGTCCTGGTCCACTGCAGGCACGGCTGTAGGTTTTTTGTTCACCGCCTGCTCTATCATGGTCCGCCCCTGTTCCAGCAGCACGGTGCACAAGAGGCCCCGGCAGTTCCACGGCACAAAGCAGCGTACGGCCAAAGCCGCTTCCGGCAGCTGCAGGCGACTTGCAGTCATGTAGTCGAGAGCTGTCAAATAGTGGGAGCCTCGCAGCATGCGAAGAAGCCCCCGGCCGCACAACGCCCGCACACAGCTAGAAGGGTGGGGAGCGCTGTGCTCGATCACCGCCTGGAAATCCTCCATTGCCCCCTGGTGATTTCCAGACAAGAGACGCGCATAACCGCGGAGCACCTGCACCGTGTTCTGGTAGCTCTGTTGGGTGGGCGAGGCGCTAGCTAGCTGGCTACACACAGACAGAGCCTCTTTGACCTCCCCTCGTAGGAGCAGACAGTCCGCCAGTCGCACTCGAAGCTCTCTCCCACCTCCGTTTGGCTCCAGGTGACACAACGCCTGTAGCTGGGCAATCACAGGGTCCAGCTGCTCCACGCCGTGGGTCGAGCGAAGATCAGGACGTGCGAGAACCGCTTCCTTGTACTGCGACAGCCCCCTCTCAGCCTCCTGCCGCACCTCAGTACACGCCACCTCCCCCATGCCGTGCTGAGAAAAAAGCTCGTGGAACTGCTGTCTGGCAGTTGCGGGGTGGATCTCGAAGGCTGTGCCCAGGTCCCTAGAAGCCTCAGCAGCACGTCCCCCCAGAGAGAAATAGGCGGCCGCCCTGCCGACCAGGAGCTGGGCTCTCCTTTCTGTTAACGTGAGCCAAAATGACGTCTTTTCCTCCTCTGCGCTGCTCTCTTGCTCTGCATCGCACTCCCGGAGGGCTGTGGCATATGCCTTGGCACTCTCCTCAAACCTGCACGCACAAAACAGAACGGCGGCTCGCAGCTGCCAGACTCGTACATCCCGGGGAGAAACAGCCTCCAGAAATTCAAGGCATTCGAGATCTGCATCCAGGTTCAGACCGTCTGTGCGAGTGTTTGCTTTGTGAAGAATGTGGCTGCGCTTTGTCATTTGTTTCAAGAATGTGCTCACTATTTTTGGAAGGTGCTGTGCTTGCCTTCCCTTGACTATTTTTATTGTGTCAAGCCTATTTTCTTGGAAAGCCTTCATGTAAAGATGGAGACCTTTGGGTTCATGGGGCTCCATGAGCAGGAATGCAAGTGCTCTTGTTAACTCTATGGTCATGCGCCTATAATCCTCAAAAAGTGGAGCTTCATTTCCTTCTAACAGGGCTGAGCAGCACTCTATGACTTCCTCAAAGCCTTTGCCGGAGACCAACTGGACAGACTCCATCCTAAACAGTGAAGCTGAAAGGTTTTGGGGGCTCAGCGTTGACAAAAGAGCTGCTGCCGAAGTTTTGCTGGGCCCTTCGTTTAGTCCATCCAACTTGGGTTCTCCATCCAGCCAGGCTTCCAGAGTGGAGATAACCACCATCAACCTGTTCCTTCTCAGCTTTCGTATGTGGGATACCGTGTCCCCAGCATGGTCTTTGAAGGCTGTAGCATACAGGGCCACAGCTTGGCCAGGATCTCCCGTGCACAGAAGCTTATCAGCCTGTGTGCACAACTGCTCAACTCCAAATTTTTGCTGCACAGCTATCATGACCGTAACGCTCCTCTCCCCAGTTCCCATCAAGAGAGCACGGCCGCATCCAACCGCAGCTCCTGTCAAAAGCACGCGGGGTCACGCTGAGAAATGAACCGAACAACTTCAGCACCTGCCAAACGTTTGAAATTCATCTGTGATGCTTGGTAACTATGACATCTTTACAGCATCCCATCACTTCATTTACTGAAATCCATGATTAGCGGGAACTTCCGGAACACAACAACCCTGCATAGGACAAATGTTGATTAAAAATGGAGTAAAGTAGTTAAAGATAGACATTTAAATTGATCATCGCTTCACCTGGGGTTTTACACAACTTAGCATGCCCATAAATAGGGGGGCATTTGTGTTATTAAAGTTATATTAATTGTGGTAAAAAACATTACAAAGAGCCTTGAGGTCACCGGTGGGTCTGTAAGCTCAGGATCCAGTGGAAGTGGGTGAATAATTGTATGTACCTCAATATATTTCCCGGGCAGATTCAGCTATAGATTCCAAAACCCCCGGATGGATGGGAAGTCAGTCCTTTGCAGGGGATTTGACTTCGATTAGCTTGTGGATAATTTTTACTTTATTGACGTCTGTCACCCCCTTGGCAGGTTGTCTTATTGAAAGTCGGCTTGTGCGCCTGCAGGATATGAGCAATTTTTACAACTCTTGGAAAGCAGCGTCTAGTCAGTACACGGCTGCGCTGCATCTAAATTCAGACGCTCTTTGCATTTGCAAAATTAATCATAGGTGACTAACTTAGATGCTGCACCAAACACACTGATCTTGAAACCTTATACAAACCTTCTGCCTTAATGCATTAAAAGCCACAGTGTTTTACGTCAACCCTTTGAGCAACAACAGTAAAAGGCAGGACTATAGGTAATGCGCAAACAAAAGACATGTAGCTTGTGGGTTGTAGGCAGAAGGTTATAGGTTGAAGCCCACAACTGCTGTACTACTTACCCCAAATTGCTCCAGTTTAAATTCCCAGTTATGTAAATGGGCCAGATACTCAACGGGTCCCTTTCCTTTCTTGTATTTTGCTATAAAAAAAAAGTAATTACAGGCAACAGTAAGTAAATTAAAAAGCCATACGTTAAACTGCTTTCACTGACAGACTTTAAAGTGAGAAGAGAACAAAAGAGTGTGCGGCTTCACCGTGTAACAGGCATAAGCTTGGTTGCCGCAGAAACGATACACAAGACACACAATGCGGGGAAAGAGAACCGTCGTCGGGAGTCGGTTATCTGACACCCACAGTCACCTGCTTCACTCTGCATCTTTGAATAAAGGTACTTTCCCCAGTTTGGGGTACATGTTTTACTTTAAGCTTAGTTTAATAAGAAACGTGAAAAAAAAATTTACCCCTCCCGGTGCATTCAGCTTTTTCATGTGTTGCTAGGATGACCTTTCATAACATCAGAGTAAACTGTACTTGTAAAATGTCACGTTTGTGAAATATGTGCGCATCTCAACAAAATGAAACGCACCGTTCCCATTTTCGATAAAAGTCTTGGTTACGTTGAAAAATTTGGCCCATTTTCATGGCTCTCCAATCGGGTGTGAGACTCTGGGTCACACTGCAGCGCTTTGGTTTATGTACAAGAACAGGATGGGTCTTTGCTGGAAATGAATCGGTTGAGAGATGCAGGGGAAAATGCCCTGGGGGCAGAGGATGCTGAACCCAGTGTCGAAGTTCACTTGGCTCCAAAGACTTCTGTCTGACTTCCAGAAGTGAAGTGGCTCCCAGAAGGAGTGCAGAATTTCATTCTCAGTAATAATGTGATTTGTAAAGCGAAGCACCGCAGACACTTGAGAAACTATCCCCTGCTGCTGAGTTAAACACAGAACTACGACAGAATAACAAAACAATTTCTCTTCAGTAACGGTTGCAATTGAGAGACCCCACACAGTGTCCGTGATATGAACTGCAACAGCAGGGTCTAAGCGATTGCACAGTGGAACTATTGAGTGTTTGGTTCAAACTCAGTTCTATTATTCAGTTTCAGAGCCATTAAGGAGACCATCACAGGTGTTTGGCTGCAGGGGGATGAATGCAGATGAATAAAAATTGACATTATATTTGCACTTGCCTTTATCCAGCATCCCATCCTGGGACAGTTTCTTAGTCCAGGGCTCTCCGCTTCAGGATAAGTAGTTAATAGAAACAGATGGATGGATTTGACTGTATTAATTTACTGAAATTGTTTTTTTTTCCAAAATGACAGACACTTAGCAATGACACGGACGACTATGCACGCGTGTACACAGAGGCGCTTCGTGGCACACACTCACTCGTACAACAATGGCAATTTCGATTCACCAATTCATGGGAAATCCTTTGGATTGTGGGATGACACTGAATCCTGTGTTTAAATGTTTGGTTTGGGTGCCGTGAGGCTGACTGAGTGTGGAAATGAACAAACATTTTACGTGTTTTACACTTGCTCCCAGGTAGTCCCACGTGTAGTAACACTGTTCGCTATGACCTGGGTCAGGACCTGCGTAAGAGTCAGTGGGCTGGGCTCACCTCCAAACCGAGAAACTTCAAGCACCCTGTGTGGCCACTTGGAGCAATCATGAGACTCTTAAAGAAGGATTAGAGAGAGAAAAGGAGACAGTTTGGAGATGAACCACTTGTCCTGAGGAAGCTCACAGCAGCTTGGATCCTGTCCCAGAAACAGAGGCCACTAGGCTATGAAGTGCCCCTGGATAGGACACCTGTCCGTCGCAGGCTGACCACAAACATACCCGCTCACACTCCGAATGGCAATTTGGAATTTTGACCAATCGACCGGAATCACACAACTTTGGACTGCAGGAGGAAACCCACGCAAACACGGGGAGAACATGCAAACGCTGCACAGACTGAGCCGGATTCAAACTCACACCCAAGCAGCCCAGGTGCCGGTGAAGCGACAGCAGTCCTTGCTGATCCACTGTGCTGCCCCAGCTTTATATTGTAAGTCTAGTGATTTAAGGTTTTGTGACTAATAATGGATTTTTTTAACTTGTTTTGCTGTTTTCTTTTATTGAAACCTGAGGAGTTGTGCCATTTAATTAGTTCTTTTACCAGGAACTTTGTTTCTGTGTGAAAATTATTGGAACTTGCCCTGCGATGGACTGGCATTCCATTCAGTGCGGTTATTTCACGCTCCGGCGATTCTAGGATAGGATCTGGAAAGCCGGGCCCCTGACCACGGAAAAGTGGTTCGTGCTAATGGGTGAGTGGGTGGCTGGATGGAATTTTAGATCGTAAGAACGAATAGTCTCCCCCACATCCACCCACTGCTGTCACTCCCTGAAGCTGGTGTACTGTACACTCCGGCGACAGTCGCTGCTGTCTAATTCCTGGGGGGTTTCATGTGCGATTACAGTGTCCACTATTATGCAGAAGTTCTCACGCGCAGTCATTGCCCACTTATACTAGGTTGTTCTCACGCTAGTGTGTGTCTGTGTTTTTGCTGCTTACTTTTATGCGGCCCAAAGCTTCTTAAAACATGTCAAGTTTCTTCTTGTGAGCTTCTTAATCACACTGGACTCTGCCCTGACTGACTTGTTCAAATGTCAGGGACTCACATTTCAAATTAAATGATTACATTCAGTTTCACGCTGTTGGCACAATTTGTTGTTTGTGTGTGGCAGATAGTAGCCTAGGCTACAGCAGAGCCTCCAAAATGGACTGCTGCCCTTTCTAATGAGTCATTGCGGAGAAAAGAGCAACAGGTATGACCACGTTTGCAGAATTCCTGGAAGTTTTGTTCTCTTGAAATGGCTTCTAGTTCGGTTTTTTGTCCCGTGGGCTATAAAAATAATAACCCAAGTCCTCGAAGTATCTGCTCAGATCTGGTCAGTTTCTGGAAATGGTGCTCATCACCGAGACGACATCCTCATGCTGTTACTGTTATTTAATATAACGCTCAACTGACTGCAGATGCAGCTACATTTCATGGCATCAGTTTAGTTTTAAACAAGACGAGGATTGAGCTATAACTACATGCGTATAGTTACCGTTACATTCCAGATGGATTTTGACCAAGCTTCTGAGGGAGAGCACTCTTTTTTTTCTATATTTGGATGTCTGTCTGAGCCTGGGTTGTGTTTATGGTGTGTTAGGGATGTGCTTACTCTTCGTAATCTATCCTTTTGTCTGACTTCAAAGGAGTCAACTACAGTTCAATTGTCAGAGATTTGTACCCCCCAGCATCTGTGGGAGGAAAGAAGCATGCGACACTAGATTCGGAGCGAGTAACACAGCACTTTGACAGGATTTAGCTGCATTTTTGCAGGACCACGCAATAGCTACCTTCTCAGAGTTGTCATAAACGCTCAGAGAAAAGACGCCACTTTTTTCTTTTAATCGAATCAAAACAAGTTTGTCATTAAAAGAGTCCTTATCATGGTCAAAAAATCAGACTTGTCTGCACTTACAAATCTTTTTACTTCTGTTCTGCCTCAGTATTTCTTGCATCTTTATTTCTGCTGAGAAGCTGCATTCAAAATCAAACCTTCGAGTCGAAACAATCCGCTTCCTTCCTGACTATTCCGTGTATTTTCCTACTGCTGTTATTTATGCATCTATTTATTATTAGTCATTTGTCGTCTGGTCCAGTGGTCCAGAGAATATCCTGGAAGGGTCGACCCCTGGACGTGACACCACTCCATAACAGGGCTGTTGTTAACATTACGGAATAGCTTGTGTCACAAACATTTTACAGCAGACACTTACAAAGGCACTTTTTTTCTTTTGTCACACTATAAAATCACCAGTAAATTAAATCAGAAAGTTTGTGTTCCTCAGCCCTCATAACTGAGTCGTTTACACAAAAACTTCAGCAGATCCATTTAAAATGGATGCAGTTATTTAATGTTAGTTATCATGACACAACTTAACAAGACGGCTTCTCTTCATTGAATTCTGTAAAATACACCAAGGCTGGTCTATAGTTATACAGTTTATATGGGAGCTTTCTGAGCTCTTCTGCGGCTTTTGTGGCTCAGACCCTTGTGAACAAAGCAGACAAATATTACACTCTGTATTTATATGAAAAATATGTTCGGTGCTCATGATTTCAGGCCCCGATTTCGCTCGGAGGGTCCAAATGGTGACCCCGGTCACTGAGAAACAAGTGAACAGGTGGAACTGGACTTCCCAGAATGGTCCTTGCAAATGCGAAGAAAGCAAACCCTCTTGACCCCCGACAAATGGGATTATGTGAAACCCCTTCCAAGCTGATTTCTCATAAGCCCCTACCCTTGTCTCGAGCTATGACTGTACTCGGCGCGGTTCTCCAAACACTCAGCTTCTTGTAACTGTTTAATGGAAGCTTTTAAGCTCTATTAATTCGTACACAACCTTTATATTTCATATCAGCGTGTGACTGAGAGGCCATTTATTTTCAATTTATTTAGTTTAAAAATGGAAATAGGAATTTCAGCATCAGTAAAATAGCAACACTCCAGCTCATGTTGTCATTTTTCATTTATGCTGCCCACGCAGTCTGCTTTCAGGATTTTACTGTAAGCTTTCTCATGAAAATCATGGGCACAGAAATAGCCACAGATACGGGCCTAAGAAGGAATAGATGCGGAACGTGATCGGAAGTTGTATAAATGAAAACAAGGCCGTCTTGAAATTAGGTCTATTGGATAACCTCACTCTCTCGAGGGCATGGCTGATCTGAATAAAACATTGACTGAGAGTGTTTCCTCCACTCCATAAGTTAATAGAAAACGGAATCCCATTAAGAAGATTTCCCAATCCTCCTCTGTCTCTGTCTTAGTCACACAAGGAGAGGCTTCGGTTCCCCTTCCTAGCAAAGGGAAATCATTCATGTGTGTGAATTCCGATCGAATTCTTCATACAGGCGTTAACTGCAGAAACAAAGAAATGCCGTGGCGCACCTGAATGTCGGCGTACGGGTAAATATCGCGCAATAAATGTAAATTGCAATGAAGCTCTGTGAATTTATCTTCAGTCATATTAGAAATGGGATACAAGGATTTTTGAGAAAACACTGAGTCAGGTGTCACTGAGTGAAATTTGACTCACAAAAGCCGCTCACATGGTTATCATGAGAAGGGAGAGTCTGGATGTTGTTTACCAGTGGAATCCTTTCTGTTTGCATGTGACTTGTCAACATGGGGGAAATACGAAAATTTAAGGCAAGTTTGAACATTTTAACTCGAACGTGAGCGCGCAGTTTGGGCAAGGACACCGCCGCAAAAGTGCCGAAAGTCACTTAAACTAGGTTAGGGTTAGGGTTAGTTAGCGAGTTTTAACATTTGCTCCTGTGTACCACAGTTTTCAAGGCTAAGGGGGAAGTAAATGTGGGCCTTTATCGTGTTATACTGCAAACCATCTGCAAGAAAGGTGCATCAGAGGCATGTAGAGGTCCCTGTCCTGCTTCTCAGCTCCCCTTGCGTCCTCAGAATGTCAAGGAAGGGTGGACAGCTACTGGTATTTGGATCCCCAGAGGTCTATTTTCCTCCCTTTGTTCACAGCTGGAAGTTCATTTGTTTTCCTCTCCTCAGCTGCCTTTTCCTAAAACTTTATCTGTTGCCCTCAGCATTATTACATTGTTCCACTTTGTATTCTTCCCTTCATTGGGACTTTGTTTAGTTCTCTGTATCACTGTGGTGGGAAGTGCGATCTATATAGATAACCTGAACAGACCTGAATTCCTTTGAACTGATTCTCAAACCTTTTACAGCAGCCGGTGACATAACAAAGGGCCGTTGCACAACTACTTCGAAAGTGACTCGGCACACATACGCAAACGTGTGCAGCTGTGTTAATGAAAAACTGGACATTAGCAAATTTGGAGGGAAGAAATGTGAACCACATTTGTTTAGAAAGACAAATTTTTTAGTGTCAGAACATCAGGATACTGGGTTGTGCGTGAGCCATGTTGCTCGGGGTCAGGAATTAGCGTGTTTATTTTAGCTGTCGCTCTCGCTGTCATTTATTCACATTTCGCACAACGTGCTCATTTGTGCCAGTCGCGCAAAGTAGCTTTTACTGCTATTTTACCACGTTAAAATAAACATAAAGCTGTCACTTTGCACACATCTGAGCTTTCTTTTTCAAAATCCATGTAGTTGAGTCAGCAGGTGGTCACACCAAGCTTTTTATTCCCCAGTTGAGGGTTATATTTGTTTATATATCTGTTCGTTTATAGGTAGGTTTGTGCAATATATAAACGCCTATCTGGTCTCAGGTTGACAACCCTCTGACAACAATCCAGGATGATGTGTAAGGAAACAGCTGCGACGGGGTCAACCTAGCGCAGATACAATGGCCAAGAGTGAACAAAAGTCAGTTTGACTTTTGTAGCGGGCAGCACAATGTTTACACCTTGGGTTTGAGCCGCAGCATACCCTCCAGCAAGGCACTTGCCCCAAATTCTTCCAGTAACTATTCCCGAGTTGTATAAATTGCTTAAACACTGTGACTCACTTTGCAGGATGTAACTTAAGTGAACAAATCTGGTTTTAAAAACAGGTTGGATGACACAGTTTAGATAATGCGAGACCTTTCCCACATGAAGACGTGGACCTTCAGTAGATGACTGCCAACCAGGGAACCAGGAAGCCAGCTGTTGCTGCGCTGGGAGGGCAAGAACATAGAGAAGCCAGCCAGATCTGAAGAGGTTGTTCCCAAAGCAGCATCTCCTGATGTTTCCTTCTAATCATATACCCAATTCTTGCAAAAACTGACCATAATAAGCCTTCCGTCTGTTTTTATCATTTTTTAAATTACAAGCTCACTTAGTAACATGCTACTCCCTGCTTATCTGCTATGTGACTCGTGATTTTGTAGAATGTTACTCTGTTGTTAACATTCACTCGCTATGTCAGTGTTGCTCTTTTTCAAGATCAAAACAATGAGCACCAGCCTGGGAAAACAGGGGGGTGCCGGTCCATCTTTTCCTTTTGTATAACTTTTAGAAATAACTGTTTAGGTCTAGACTGATATTCTGCCGCAGCCTGATAATTTAATCCTGCACTGGAAATCTGAGTATAGGTGGGTTACAATAACTTGCATTTAATCCGTTGCTCATCAAGTAAATTTCCGGAATAATCTACCTTTTCAGAATAGTGTTTAGCATCAGTTCTGTTTATTTTTACCTGAGTGCATTTATAAAGGGAAATTGTGCTTTTTCTGCAACGGACTGCCATCCCATGCAGAGGCAGTTCACCAGCAGACTGCCCTCTGCGTCCAGGATTGGTTCTGGACCACCGGGGCCCTCCTCGGGATCAGAGGTTATTGATAATGGATGGACGGATGGTAAAAACGTTTTTTACTCTATTACATTTTTCACACTTGACATTTTAACATTAAAAACGTCAATGTCAGCGTTATGAAAAAGAATACGATGGTTCCAATTTCAGTAAACCTTACCAGAAGCTGAAGTTTTAGGCATGCAAATGTACCAGTGGCATACTTGCATATAAACGGGGAGTTACCGGTTGCATATTTAATGACATTTCTTTTCCCTGTTATTTACGATCTGTCATCGTTTTGCGCACTGATGAAGCTATATTACTGTCTGCCATGTTTCAGCTGACTCACTTTCGATACTTTCGATAACCATTTATCTTTATCAGGCTTGTGGTGGTCCAAACCCTGTCCTGGAATCACTGGGTGCCAGCCTATGATGTGTGTGTGAAGAACCACTTCTTTTCTGCCGCTTATGCTTCCAGTAAACAGCTAAACAGAAGCCTGCCCCCCCCCCACCGGGCATTCGGGGGGGGGGGGGGGCTGCAAAATCCACAAAAAATAAACAGAGCAGTATCACTCGGATTGCTGCCTTAAACTGCATTTAACTCGACGCAATAAAGCAGCTACGTAAGTTGCGCTCAAACAAATTGAAGTCTTAAATCAGCAAGACTACCTGAATAAATGACTAATCCGACAGGGTTTTACGTTTCTTCTGCGTATCGGAACTGACTGGCCGTCTACCTTGTTAGTCATTTGAAAAGTGATGCGTGATGCCTAAGTTGTCTTATTATGGGTCACCCTGAGAAGGGTTTATAGAAAATGACTTGTAAAGCTGCTTGGGTTGAAATCCTGCTCTGCCGCTGCTATTTTGCCCTCCAGTGATGCATTTCCCCCAAAAGGCTTCACTGCAAATGCTGTTTGTCACTGGTGCCTCGCAGTGTCTGGGCTGTGCATTCAGGCATCAGCTTGTCGGTGTATGTATTCCCCGTGCTGGTGCAGGTTTCCTCCCACAGTACCAAACAAAGACCGGCTTTGCAGGTGTCTGCGTGGCTCTGAGCTGTCTGTGATGTGTGAAGGAGCGAGGATGTGTCTGAACCCCCCAGGTCCCACCCAGGGTCTCCTCCATCCCACGTCCCGTGGATCCATTATGTCACCATAGGTGATTGTGAGGGGCTATAAAATCTTGTCTCTCAGCTTCATGCCATTTATTTAATGGTGTCTACATGAGACACGATTTACTGACAAAACATTTATTTTTTTGAAAAGGTACAGTACTGTGCAAAAGTGTTAGGCACCTGTGGGAAAAATGCTATAAAGCGAGGATGGTTCCAAAAATAATGCCAGAAATACTTATTAATCAATAAACCTTCTAAAAAGTGCAGTAGACAAAAAAATCAGATCAATATTTGGTGGGACCACCCTTTGCCTTTAAAACAGCATCAATTCTCTTATGCAAACTTGCATGCAGTTTACGGTTGAGGTTGGTAGGTTCTTCTTGCAAACATTTTGAGGAACCGGCCACAGTTCTTCTGCACACTTTGACTGTCTCTGCATGTTGACTTGATCATGTTGAGATGGGGGCTCTGTGGGGACCAGACCATCTGTTGCTGAAGATATTTCTGTATGACTGAGATTGGGTGTTTGAGGTCATTCTCAGGCTGCAGAATGAATTTGCTGACCAACCAGAAACCTCCCTGATGGTAAGTCAGAATCTACCTGTACTTCTCAACACACATTGAATTTGCATGCCTAACACTTTTGCACAGATGGATTTTTCTCCATAAATCAAAACTGTACGTTTAAGATGTTAATATTACTAGTGGTTCAGAACATTCTGACGATCCAGGTCCCTTCAGCACGACTGGTTTTTGAACCGGACACGTTTGTATTTTTTAGTCCATTTATACTGCGTTGGAAGTAACAGCACTCAGCTTGTGTGTATTTGCGGTAAAACAGCCTTTTGTACAGATAGATAGATAGATAGATAGATAGATAGATAGATATTTGGTCACGAGGCAGCTTTTTCTCCGCAATAATCTTAGCCATTTTTTTTTGCATTTTCAGCATGTCACAATGTGTCATTTCAGTCTGTATGGCCGCTCTTTCGCTGTAAAATTTCGGTAAGAATGTTTACGAAGGAGGGCAGTGCCTCGTAGCACGTGACGTGGGGCGGGATTATTTAAACCCCTCGAGGACCCTGGCTGTGCACATCTGTACGCTGCTGCACACACGCAAATTTACCGTATTTATTATATTTATCAGCACATTTTATTTATTTTACCTCAGGTACTTTCCTGTTTTTTTTTTTTTTTTAAATAGCGTTGCGTATATTTCAATCCTGGGTGGAAGGCTGACGTCTGTGATGGAAAACCGCTGCTCTTTCTCCTCGGTCGTGACTTTGCTCGTTCTCCTGTCGCTGGTAAGTTGCTTTTTTTCCCGGCTTTTTCAAAATCTCCGCAACGCTGTATTAAAAAAAAAATCTCTTATTACTACGATTGTCTCCAGACCCTTGGGCACCTTTGTTCTTATCCTTTACTCGCATTTCTTCTTCTTCTCTTTTTAAAGTTTGCTGTCCCCTCACTTGGCATTTGAACCTTCAGGTTTCCATTTTTGGTCTACCTGCGCTTTCCTTTCATCTCGGTGGGTGTCTTTCACTGTGAGAAGCCGTAAGTCTCATAAATAATCCCTGGGTTCACTGCCCGGAGACAACGGCTTCTAACGGCAGATGCTCGCTTGTATTTTTATTTTTATTTTGTGTGTGTGTGTGTGTGTGTGTGTGTGTGTGTGTGTGTGTGTGTGTGTGTTTCCTGAACCGAGATGTTTGGATGTGTAGGTGCGCCGCACGCTGAGATTTCTTCACCTGTAAATATGACCCAACCGCAAACAAGGTGTTACACACTTAAATATTTACACCTGGGCGTTTTCTTGAGCTTCCCCCCTTTACCAGGGCAATTCGTACCTGAAGAGGCGATTCATAAGGTGAATTCTCACACTCCACGTTAGTTTCCATTATAAAGGAAACTAAAATTTCCCACGTTTTGCACAAATGTCTCCACTTTCTATTAAAATGGACGCAGATACAACAACAGTTAAGATTAGTTATCACAACACTTCTTTCATAACTTTATAATGTTGTAAATCTGCGTACCTGCCCTGCTCCCCCCCCCCTCCTGCTTTAGACTTTATGTGTCAATTTATTACATTTGAAGGGGGGGGGCAGGAAAAAAAGGAAAGCAGTCAATGAAAAGGTAGCAAGTGGACGAGTTTTTCAGTCCAAATGAGGGCCTTTTACCTGCCGGGATTATAACAGGTGAAACTGGCAGACAAGGGGTGATGGAGGTTCACATATGAATGCAGCGCAAAACCGTAACCGCGAAGAAGACCTCTCTGCTCACCTGTCTGCAGGTGTGTGAAACTCAAATCCAGTCCCGGCAAATGCAAAGATAAGGTTTTCAAGGTGAAGGAGGGGTATTAAATGAAACCCCTCTTAATTCTGAAAGCTTGCAGCTCAAATGGTCACTGTATTCCTCTTATCCCATTGATAGGTATACAGCTTTGTTAATGGTCGTACAGATGAATGCCTGTTTTACTACATATTTAGGGTTGTTTTTTAAATTTTCAGCTTTGATGTTTTACAGTGTACAAAATAAACAGGCAGAAATGTTCAGTTTGGCTTTTCTCAGCTACTTTGCTCAGCGAGATGGAGGGGTGGGGAGCGGTTTGATAGTTGTGTTCAAGACCACATGTGCAACTTGTTTTATAATCTAGGGGATTTGATCCATTCTGTGTGTATGGGAGCATCGAATAAAGGATGTCCTCTGTTTTTAAAATAAACTGAAAGAAAACAGATGTGTCTGTTTCTGCTGCTTAGGTTGGTTCACAGCAATCCTGCAACCATCCAAAATGCGATCCCGGTGAGTTTGGTTTCCTTCTGATGCTCTTGGACACTACAAGTTAATGGTAAGCAGAAGTGCAAATACCTGTTAGTTAATCTGTTTTGTGCCTCTTTGTGCCCGCCACCCCCAGGCTTCATTCTTCAGGGCTGCAAGTGTGTCCGCTGTCCATGGAACACGTACTGGTTGGTGAAACAGGGTCACGCCCAATGCGAGCGCTGCACCACCATCTGCTCAGGTAATGATGTGTCACCTGGAGGCACATTTCCCACATGAGTGTACAGCCTCTGCCAGGTGGATCCTGCACCAGGTGGCTCCACTGTGTCAGAAGTACCTTCTGTGTTCTCACTTAAGGCAGTGTAAGGGTAGAGCAGGTACTGTCTGGGCTGTAGATTCACATGCAGGTCTTAATCCAGCTCAGTCTGTGTGGAGTTTCCAACAGGTGCGCCGGTGTCCTCCCACAGTCCGATGATGTATTTCAGGGGGATCGGTGTCTCTAAATTTCCCTGTGTGATCCTGAGTGTCCCATCCATCCTTACACCCTTTGAGTCTAAAATAAGCTTCTGGATGGATGCTGGTCAGACGTATGAGATGTGAATTATTTATTTATTTGAGAACCAGACCCAGCAGAAAAGAATCCAGAAAAGAGTTTCCCAATAATTTGGGGAAAACTGTGACAAAAAAGCCCTCTAATTTCCGACACAGAAAAGCTACCGTGCCGCGGTTTACCTAAAAGTTTTTCGGGGTGACTCACCCACCAGTAAGGAGTTTGTCTTTTTTTTTTCCTTTGTATTTTGTCTCCGAACAGCTCAGCGACACTTGGTCGAAGTAAATAAGTGCACATACACGGTGAATCGCAGGTGCCACTGCCAAGCGGGTTTCTTCTGCGCCAGCGTCGCGCAGTTCACCTGCCGGAGGTGCAAGCCGTGTCCCCAGGGCACCTTCTCGAAGGACAGCTCCCTCTCTGGGTCGTGTCAGGCCTACACAGAGTGAGTGCACTTCTTCATACCCCTCTGCCTTCTCCCCACTTTCCGTTACTTGGGACTTTGCCGTGAAGTACGGTTAATAGCAAACGTCAGCCGGCTTCTCTGTGGCAGCTCTGCAGAAGAATCATTTTAAATCTCTTGATGCAAAAAAAAAAAAAAAAAATGCTGATGTTCAGTGAAACGAAAAGGAATTTCTCTTTTCGGTGGGATCATTTATATCGCACGTTCTTGTGGGATGAACACGTTAAGTTTTAACACACCCCGACCTTGAACAAGTTTTATCCTAAAAAAATAAAACCTTCACAGACAGCAGGTGCCTCATATTGTTAAATGTAGAAACCACTGCTTTTTAAGGCCCCCGTTTAACTTTATGCCCACAAATGACAAGAAAAGACATTACAACAAGGTGAGTGACAGTCAAACGTGTTAATATCGGTCAAACAATATATATGAGGTGCATTTAAGAAGTTGTTTTCTCCATGGTTTGCTTAGGTTTAGCTCCAAAGAACCAGCGCTGACCGTACCTTCAGCAGTCTGTGGCGAACTGACAACATAAATGTTAGCAAGTTGGTTTCCTAGGCAAAGGTGCAGAGGAAAAGTAGGACAATGCTGTATCATGTCATGCAATGGTTATGAAACAGTAAAAAGTACTAAATTTGCTGGGGTAGTCCTGGAAATACTTATGCGGAATCATGTGCTCCCACATGACTCAGTAGATATTTCCATCAGGTAAAAATACAGATGTCTGACTCCGTAAGTTGGGCACTGATCTCGTGTTCCGAATATAAACAGAGAAAGCTTGAGATGTAGCGTTTAAATAATAAATAATCTTCGGTTGTTTCACCTCTTGGTCAGCCAGAAAATTTCTGGTGGATTTCTGGAACTGAATGTTCACTCAGTCTTCTTAGAAGCCAAGGCCAATCGTCGAGATTTTCCGCAGAAATGTGTTCGGTGCATGAATCCTCAGGCACAGAAACAGTCATAACAATCACCTGAAACCTATTATTACATCTCACACTTCCAAAATATCCTTATCAGGGGTCATGTTATTATTCTTGCCCCAATAACTTCCCCGCCCATCGCTGCCAACACCTCGGTTTGCATGTGTGCCATGTAACCGGCTTTCTGAGTCAAGCCGAAGCCTTTCCCTGACGTCACGTCATTAAAAGCAGTCAAAAAATGAGAAGTCGTACAAGTTCCTTCAGTGTGAATGACAATCTGTGTAAAATCTGTCTAGGTAGCTGATTTAAATGTGTGGCTGCTAGGAAAGAGCTATTTAAGTCTCCACTCAATGGTGCCAGAATGAATTCCTATGAGAGACCCAAAAACAGGCTGTTCACATTCAGTTATAGCAATGGCGTGGTGTGATTCAGCATCAGTCGTCTCTTTGCCCCAGTACCCTATAATTTAGACACAGAAATAATATTAACGTGTCACAATGAGAGCTGCAGCGTCATAAAAACCCTCGACAATATCATGTGCTTGCATACTTGGAACTGTATGTGAAATGTTCATTAGGGTGACTCACTGGACAAAAGCTCCTGGAATTTTCCTCTCATGATTCTAGCATTTGACATTGCCCTCTCAGTCTGACACTTAACTGTTCTGCAGTTGCACCGCTCTGGGAAAGGCAGTGGTCACAAAAGGCAACAGGACTCACGATCAAGTGTGCGGAACGCTCAAGAAAATGACCTTAAGTAAAGATAAAGACTCATTGCTGACTATGGTAAGCGCAAGACCTATGTGTCGAAAGTTCAAGTTGCTTTTTTTAAAGGGGGTGGGGGGCACTTGCTTCCAAGTAATGTGTTGAAAGCTTCATCTTTCTTCTAATGCAGTGTGTTTCTGAAATGCACAACGTCAGCACAGCTAAGATAACTGCATTCCGTTTGTCCGCTGAGGTATAGATAGTAAATCTTACTCTAAAAATCATTGGATTACATAAATCCATAAATGTTTGTTCCATCAGATTGTTTGCCTGGCAAACTGGTGGCTTCTGCAGGGGGCAGGAGGTAGTGAAGAGCAGTGACACTGGAGCTCCCAGCTAAAGCTAAAGGCTTTTAGACGACTGGCAGCGATATAAATGGCTGAAGTCAACTGCAAGTAGCAGAGGTGACTTTGCATAAAGGCACACGTCAGTTACGCCAGCTATTTTTATTAACAAGTCATCAAAAGACGGTTTAACCAGAAGAGCTCATTCATACTTAACAGAAATTTCTGGTGAGAAATCCCCTGTGGTGCTGAGGCAAAACACGTGCCCTCCCAGCGGTTGCCGTGGCAGCAGTTTAACACACATCTAGCCGCACACCTATTGTCATCGCCATACTCCTGATTTCATCACGTCCTTCTGCGCCTCCTCTTTTGTTCCTTTCCAACCACCTACAAAAGCAGAGCTGAGGGTGCAGAGCCGTGGGAAATGGAGCCCAAAGAGTCAAGAGGGAAACCTGTTCAAGAATGAAGCCAAAGACCATATACCGGAGAAAACCGCAACTGAATCATATGACAACACTTTGTTTCTTTTTTCCTATATATTTCGCTATTGAATTGTTAAATTATTGTGTTGATAGTGTTTTACAAGCGCTGTGTACGGACAAGTCATTTTCGGAGAAGTGCTACAGGAAGTGCTCTTTCTCAGGGTCTGGTTCAGTACGTTGATAAATCACCTTCCTCAGCCGCAGGTTAGTCGCACCCCTTTCATCAGTTGGGGGTTGTGGTGTCAGTCGCACTACAGTCATCAAGTCTAGTTCACCACATTTACATAAAGAGTGGAAATTCAAAGCATCACTAAATCCAAACCACACTGCCGTACTTTTCAGATGATCAATAACGTGTCAGGAAATGACACATAAACGGTTACACTGAAGAAAAAAATTGAATTGTCATAAGTTTTTTGTATCTCCTTTTTTATGCTAGCTGCTCAACTTGTCAAGTCGACTGTGGACTACTGAGATTTGTTAGATTTTACACCGTTGTAAAGCAGTATTGTTAAGATTATGTGCAGTATTTACATGCCAAGATCGAACTGCACTGGAAAACACCAGCAGCTTTTATTTGCAATAAACAAAAACAAAATGTTAGTTAATTTGTATTTTCATACGAGATAAAGTAGACGTACCTATACCTGCCTCAACTGTACCTCATACTACTTCTGAAATAACAGCACAGTATTATCTAGAACTGCTCAACAGCCACAAAAAAATGCTCCATACTATATAACTATTTGGACCTTTGTATGGTTGACCCTTCTGATTCATCCTGTGAACAATTTGAATTTTTTTATTAAAATGCTGGACAAACATCGCTTGTGTCTCTTCTGCTCTACTATGCATTTTACTAAGTAATGTGAACATCACTTAAATCTATAAAATAAAATACCAAAGCGGTTCCACAAATTGAGACCTTCCTTCGCTGAACCTTCAGTTATTTATTTACTTATTTTTCTGGAAATTGCTACGATGTCCGGGGGTTTACAGAAGAGCCTGTAGAGATCACAAAACAAGGCTTCAAATGAACATGACGTGACAGTGATCGTAGCTCGAGTTTTCAGAAAGTCCTAATATTACGTCCCAATCATTAAATTCCTAATAATACAGGCTGGTCCTTGGACGCGGGGCGATTCGGAAAGAACTGAAGACTTTCACGAATTCATCATTCTGCAACCAAGTGCCGTGCGAACACGAAGTCGAAACCAGTTGGCAGTTACCCTTAATTTTTTTTTTCCCCAAGATTTTGGGGCTTGAAAGTTGTACACGTTCCTGCCCCACTAACTTAGTTAGCAGGCAAATTTATCAAATTTTTTTTGAATTCACACTGATTTCCGCTAATGTGTTTCTTATTTTACCGAATTAAAAAACTCTCATGACCACTTTTGTTTATTCAGTCTTACAGAGTCTGGTACACACTAGCATTACAGTATTTTCAGGCCTTATAACTTGTCAAAGAAGCTTTGCGGTTTTGAAATTTGCGCCTGGGGCATGGTTTTTTTTGGAGTAGAAGCACCCCTATATTTCCATGACAACATACCTAAACAAAATAGAATGCCAATGTTTTCCATTTGTTTTGCACAGATTACTGGAGTTTCTGGTAAAGTCCGTTATCAGTCTACATACGTCACACAGAAGATTAAACCTGGCACACTTGACAATGATTCTGCAACTTTTTCTTGGATATTTTATGTGATTGCGCATAGTCCTTATGTCACGTAGAAAAACACACATAACAGGTTCAAGATTTGACTTAGAGTAAATATTTCGATGCACATGCAAACACACAAATTCGCTTGAAGAAACAGGTTTTAAATTGCATGAGAGTCAGACTGTTGCCTGTGGATCTGGAGGGTTTGGTTCTAAACAAATACAATTAAAAGATAAATTCGAACCATTGACACCTCCCAGGGTCAGCTTAGGTCACGGTGATGCGCACTGGAATTTTATGTTTTATCCATCCGTCCGTCCGTCATCATTAACCACGTTTTCCTGGTCAGGGTGGTGGTGGTGGTGGTGGTCTGGAGTCCATCCTGGAATCACTGTGCGCCAGGCTCTGAAACTACCTCCACGTGGGTCTCCAGTCCATTAGGGGGTGGCATCAACAGGGCACCTTAGTCAACCTGGCTACAGAAGATGGGGTTTTGGACTCCAGGTCTTTTGAGAGCAAGGCAGCAGCTCCAACCACTCCACCACCACCCATCCCCTCTCGGCCTTTTGTTACACAATCATTCTGTTCTCCTGCACTCCAGTGTTCCTATCTACACGCTGTCAAGAATGACGCAGGTTCAGCGACCTGTTTTGAGAACTTTTTGAAAGAAAAAAAAAATTATCACCCGCCCCAAGTGGACTTTGCCACCGGTGAGGTGAAGAGTTTATGTTGTACTGTAACTTTGACAGTCATCAGCTTGTGCTAGTCAGCAGAACATATGTCACCGGTCAGCAGATGAACTTGTGGCTTTGCGACAAATTATTATTGTGATCATTTTTGTGTTTTTCATATGTGAAAGCTCTCTGAAGCATCTTTTCTCCCTCCAGAACATATTGGCTAGGAGAACGACTTTTTCACCTCCTGTGACTGGTCAGTTTAGGGGTCTTCACATCTTGCATGTTTTCTAAGTAAACGAATTTCAACACAGTCTGTTTGTTGTCCCGTCAGCACCACTTGTTTGCAGTGAAAGAATTTACCTCAAAACAATTTCAAAAAACCCTCCAAAAAACCCAAGCCCACCCCATCTCACTGCCTATTTGACAACATAAAATCACCTGTTTCATCACTGAAGAAAAAAAAATCTTAAAACACAGTATAATTTGCTGCATGAGTAACAAAATACGTGGCGGAATTTTTAACTGCGATTCCGTCCAATAAGTTTGTGGCTCTTTTTTCCCACCTGCTGGTTTGTTTAATTTCGTCCACTCGTTGTGTCATTTTATTTCTTCTATGGTGCAAGTGCCTTCGTAAGTTGTAATGCCGTCATCACTAAAACAGCAGCATCCATTGCTTCATTCGTGCGTATTCCAGAAAACATTCAAACCAACTCGCCACTGGCGCACTGACACGCGTCCCTATCACACGTTCCCTCTCACGTGGTTTCGTCAGCATGGCAACATGACTGAGTAAACTCTGTGTTCCGACATAACCATTTGAGGCCATATTGCGACATACTTACAGTGGGCGGATTTTCTGCTGCGTCGTGGGCTCTACCGGCCCCTGCCGGCGCTGATGCGAACCGCGTTGGGAGGCAGCTGGATTCTGGCGCTTTTCTGCCATCTATCGGCACAGAGAGCGGAAGAGCGTTCCGAGTGAAATGCTAAAAAGAAATGTTAACCGGTTCATTTAATAAAAACAAATAAACACACAAGCGAGGGGAAAAAATGTGTGCATCCCAGAATATTTGCGTCTTTACTGATCGTGACCCAACTGTCAATGTAAATGGATAGTTTCTCACGCTAATGTTAGCATTATTATATTTTGCTGAACTGCTTTAAGCCCGGACGTTGAAGCGAATTACTGTAGATGTTTTCGGAACAAGAGTAACCAGCAAAAGATTTAATCGCACGAATCGGACCACACGTCTCTCCTACCAGACCCCCTCGCGTGCTTAAACACTTTGTACCGTCTTCTAAAATGCAGAAATATTTTGTGGACTCACTCGTTGATCACCGGATCACCTTGACCCCCCTCCAGGTTAACAGATGGATTGGTTGACTGGGGGCCATTGATAATAAATAATCACTTAAACACAATACACCTACCTTCTCTGTCTATTACATACAAGAAAAGGTATCTTCACGTTACTCTATCAGATCAAGACTGGTGAGCAGCTCAGAGCAGGATACACACCTGTTTGCGTAAGTTATAGTTTGGTTCAAGGTTGTGTGCCACGTGTTTATGGCTTAATTTCTCTTTTTCAGTGCAGAAAAGTGTTTTCACACATGCAGTCACCTCGACTGTACCCTTCCCCTACCTCCACCTCAGTCCCTACAGTCACCCATACAAACACTGCACCTTCTTCTCACAGCAGGGCTGCTGTTCCTTCCTCCTTTTGTTCTACCTTGGAGCTGCTTCAATTCTCCAGAGTTGAACTCCCTGAACTGCTCGTGACCCACTCGTGCAGTGTTTAGGTGTCCCGGAGCAGAACATTTACATCTGTGGCGTTAAATCGGAAGCACGTGGGAGAGGTTGCTTACAGTCAGAAGTATCACTCCCTTTATAAGAATGTTTTTTTTGTTTTATTTTCTGCTTCCTGCTGTGCAATGTGCTTGGATGCTTAAAGATGAGCAAATCACTTCAAAGGGTTTTGATTCCAAGTGACGAGAAAAGGCCGATTGTTGAAAATTAGAAAAGTTTCCCTAAATTTTTGACGGTTGTGCTTATGCAATTCAGGGAAAACTGTAACAGCTGAATAGTTTACTGTTTTCGTTCTCTTCCTGAAGGGATGTGCATGATCAACGGCCCCTGTGACCAAATAACCTTCGTGTTGCTGGCATCTCGCCTAATTTGAACGTGAAGGAGAAATGCCCCCCCCCTTCCTTCCCCTGTTCATTGAGTCAGAGATCAAATTTTCTTAAATTGGATTAGACATGCAGTGCCTGGCTCCTGTGGAATTTTCCAGTATGTGTCAACGCGTGACATGTCAAAAACACGGCTTTGCCGGACTCTGGACACACTTAGATACGCTCTCTATTACCACCTGGAGTTCCTGTTCTCCCTCATTGTGTGTATTTATGCTTCCTTCTATTTGCTACCTGGTCAGAGATATGCTTTTTAATTTATGCCCCAATTTTTCCTCTTCAGCGTTAGTTTATTTATATAAGCTATATTCTCTATTGAAGATATTAGAAATCTCACTGTTTGCTTTCCTGTGATGTCACCCAGACCCCTAAGAACAGCACAGACACCCGAAAACAGGCAAATGCTTCAGTGCTGTGTTTCTGCCCTTTAAAGCAGCATTTTAACTCTTTTAATTTTGCAATATTCATTTTTATTGTACGCTGTTCAGACTGCTCTGTTTTACCTGTTCAGTTTCCTGGGGCTGCTGCTATTTTTGCATTAAACACTTTGCTGACCTCATCAGCAGCGGATTGTCTTTATCTTTTTTCAGTGGAGTTTCAGTGGACCCCACGCAGTCTTCGGCAGTGAAGTTCTTCTGAGTTTTCCTTGATGTGAGCAGCAGCCTTCACTTTTGACCTTCCCCTCCCTGCAACCACCACAACCCCCCACCCCTTGTGTTCACAGCTTCATGTAGCTGCTGCCTTTTCCTCCTTTTGTTCCATCACGAAGCTGCTTCTGCAAATTAATGGTCTTCTTCTGAAATACGGACTTACTGTTGAAGCCCTTTGGAGCAGAATGTTTATACCTGCGACATAAAATTGGATGCAGGTGCAACAGATTGCTTCCAACCAGGAACTGGTTACTACTGTTCTCCAAGTCTGCAGGGGGCACATAAAGTCATCATTCAAATCATGACTTTAATACATGGAGGTAGGGGAAATGGGCTGGATCATCTGGGGAATTGAAACCTAAATCAGCTTCTCTCCCTGGGCTTGAGACTGGAAGGTGAGACGGTGTCTCGCCACCCTAAGCAACCCTAACCTACCTCAGCCACAACCAGCAGCACGTGCTCTCGCCAGACCATCTCCCTCCTGTCCAGGATGGCAAGTTGGAGGGACACTTGTACTTTCAATATGGAGAAGCAGTGGTTTTTTTTTGTTTGTTTGTTTTGTACGTATTCGTGCAAGTAAGAGACATACTCACAGTATGTAACACCATGCACAAAAGCAGTTTTGCGGTTTGTATGTAGTTGTATAAATCAGGGGCCAACATGCTGCTGCGAGTCCAGTCCTGTTCCTCCACTTTTCCCTCCAGCAGGTGAATCTGCGGCTCCTGCGTCCTGATCGCTCCGTTTGCGCCGCGGCCTGACCGTGAAAAACAAGTAGCACTGGAACGTTTAAGCAGCTCGATCAGTACAAACCTGATTCACACCAACTGCTGTCCAACCAAGACTGTTAATCGGTATTGAACTGCAGAACAGGTTCATCCACAGGATTTTTTTTCCCACGGGTTTATTTATCTGCACAAAAGCACCTTTTGCGCATGACTGTTCGGCGTGCTGGTAATGCAGGTAAATCACAGTTTCTCATACCAGCAAAACACACTAAACTGAAACAGAGAATTGAAATGTACTATTTAAGCGATGCTATAAAATCAGTAAATATGTAAGCAAAAAAAGCACACAGTTATGGTTCAAAACAGGTGAGTTTTCCATGTTGAGGCAAAGCAGAAGACATTATGGTGATGTTTGTGTGTGAAATCATGCGTAATATTTACACGCCTATACGTTTCACACGATGCACTTCAAGTCGCCCCTCTCGCCTTTGGTTTCAGTCATTGCGAAGCAGGGGAAGGGGCGGGTGCTGTTGCGCAGTCCTCCTCCAGCCCCGGGTGTCGATCACCCCCGCATTTTTTCACGCTAAAAACACTGATCGAGCCTGAGAAGACATCAATGATGACACTTTGGCGGAAGACATTCTGACAGCTTAGAAGGAGCGAGAAGCGAACATGCCGGGGACAGTTCTGTACCTTCTGCTGGGGACCGCGGTGCAGCTCGCAGCCACTGAGGTTCGTGCTCCTCGTTTACATTCGCTTTGACTTTCTCCGAACATATCTATGTATATATTTGTATTCATTCTGGAGACCAAGTGTGATTAGGCGTGTGTTTACTCTGCTGTACGAATGAGTGAATTTTCCATTTTCAAGGAAACTCGGTGTGAAAGTTTTTACGCGTTTTTACGCACGTTGCGCACTTGGCGTCTGGAGCCTCTCTGGCACCAATCTTGTCACTTGTCAACCTGCAATGTCAACTGGGGTGGTTGGAGGTTCAGCAAGTGAAGATCTAAGAAAATCTTGAGGGTTAGTCTAATAATGTAAGTTTGTTTTCCAACTGGTTATTCACTTAGGCGTAAAAACACCGCAGGTCCGTTCCAGGTGCCCCTTCCATGGAAATAATACCTTTAACTGAGGATCATTTCGACCTCTCCCAGTAAAAGGTGACCTTTAACTGTCTAAGCCACCCTGAATATTGAAATGTTTTGGCTTACCAGCATGCAGTATGGTTTTTCCTCTTGAGGGAAATGCTGACCATAAGTACCCTTAAGCAATAAAGTGCTTGACATATAATAGAAGTTATGTTTAAACTCTTGAGATTCTGGATCATTGCCAATACAACATTGCTTGCAGCTTGTGGTTTTCTCATTTCAGCTTCCTCAAAACAATCCAACAGCCTTCAGTCAGATGCCTTAAAAAAAAATGCGCCAGTTCCTTACCTCACCAAGCATGCGGCATAAAGTCGTCCTCGTTCACATTTTTCTCGTTTGCGTTCGGTTACACGACGTCCTGCGGAGGGACCGGCCCTGTGCGCCTCGCAGGGACTGCGAGTCGACGCGCACCATGCTTCTGCAACTGCAGTTCGGGCAAATTGTGCAACGGCACTCAATTGTGAGAAAAGGAACTCAGTTCATTCACAGGCCATTGGCGTCAGGAAGCGAAACAAGTCCAGAAACGTGGTCTTCTGTCACACATATTCCACACTTTCGTCACACAGGCCTGGCAGTCACAGGAGGGGTTGCGTGTTTGGTGCATCTCCACGGAAGGGCTCAGCTTAAAAAATCCTTTTAGGCACGTTTCTGCGCATGACTCCTGTCATAGCAGTGCTTAAAAGTGTTTTTACTTTGACAAGTTTTGTAAGACCGTCAAGGGAAGTTGAAGAGCTCAGCTGGATGGTACTTTCACATTGTGTTGCAGGAGCCCTCTGGGCTTTGCTCAGAGACCTTTGCCTGTAAATGGCTTTGGCCTGTGGCCTTGGAGATTGATTATTATTGAACATTTACAGCATTCGGCGTCCTAAAGGGCCATTGCGAAGTGCTTTGCTTTGACAAAGCGGGCGGATTTAATTCCGGCACCAGCCTTGTTTGCACACCAAGTTCCCCAAAAAACACTGGCTATAAACACACTTGTGGGTCTGTGAGACAGTGTGAGACAATAGGTTCATAGATGCACTCGTTCAACCAAGACAGGGTTGACTCACGATGTGAGGTTTGCGCACGAAGCTTCTTAACAATAACTTACTGATTTGTACGGCTGCGTCACTTTTGCTGGAACAGTTCGGGGTAAAGCCCTGGCTCAAGGCTGTTAGGGGACGATTCCCACCACTGCAGGACCTGCTGGTACATATGTGGTGGCTGTTGTTTACTGTGCTGTACTGCAGTAAACTTGTTTATATAGCAAGGTGGTTGTGTTCAGGGATGAGCTTTTCATCCTGAAAATGGTCGGGGAAGTATAAAGCCTGTGTCTTGTTTTAAAAGTGTGTGTGTATACGGGAAGTGGGGACGGAGAAGTGTGGTGTACCAGTTGGGGCCTATCTCCTCAATGATGAGCATCACTTTTTTTAAAATTGTGCCTCCACTTGTGATCGGTTTACACTGCCGCAGAAGGTGTTTCGATCCAGGGATCAGCCTTTAAAACACCCAGTTGTTTCCACAGAAGGGGGACCAGGCCACCCTGTTTGAGATTTCCCAGGGGTGGCAAAGTTCTTTTGTTTAACTGCCCATATGAATCCTTGTGCCGGGAAAGAACCCGGTGTTGAGGACTGTTGCTGTCGAGGACGAAAAACATTATTCTGAACTCTAAATAATGAAATAACAATCTCTGTCCTCCTCTTCAGGCGTCCAGTCTGCCCTCCGCCCCCAGTCCTGCCGGCGTCTGCGAGGATAAAACAAAATACCTGAGCCTCGAAGTAAACCTCTGCTGCACAATGTGCAAACCAGGTAGGATCCTCAGAAGACTGTTTTCGTTTGTGTTCCCCTTGACAGGGTAAGGTTGCTTAAGAAAAACTTGGAGGTGAAGCACAGGTACAGACGCGGATTTTAGAAGGCAGAGCGTGCGTGTGGCCTCCTGAGAACCAGTTTATTCTGCATATGACGTAACCCAATGAAACTGCATCGGGTTTCTCGCACGTTTTGGTAAATTTAAAGACGTCATAGACCTAACAACAGGTCTTCACTGGAATGTTTCTCCTTCAGCAGTATGTCCTTGAAAGTATTTTCCTCATTGTTCTTTCAGTAAGGAAGTTGCAAGTAAATGGTTAACTAGCAACACATATAAACTTGATTAACTACCTGTGCTGTGAAACCATGTGCAGTTTGTCAGTTTGAAGCTCAGAGTCTCATGCAGTACAAAATGCGTAGAGAGATATGTTTGATAGATTTGAATAAGACAATATACTGTTGCACTATAATCTGATGTAATCATGGACTGTGGTTGGGGGGGGGGGCAGGCAGACGTGTAATATAATACAATCTATACATTATCACTAACCACCTAATCCTGAGGAGGGCTGCAGCCCTCCAGAGCCAATCCTGGAATCACAGGACACTAGGCTGAAACCACCCCAAAGGGGACACCAGTCCATCACCGGGTGGCCACAAACACACACACCCACTAAAGGCAATTTAGAGTTGCCACTTGAACTGAAATGCATGTCTTTGAACTGTGGGAGGGAGCAGGAGCATCTGCAGGAAAAACGCACAAAAACTGCAAGCACCACACAGACAGAGGCAGGTTCGAACCCAGGCACCGAGGTGGCAGCACTACTTGCTAAGCTGCCACTAATATAATATAATATGATATGATATGATATAATGTAATCGAACAGAATATAACCGATGTGCTCCAAAAGGTTTTGGTAATAAAGCAAGGCAGCGGCAGGGTACGATGAGCTGAAGAACCTGAAGCGGGCGAATCTGCTTACTTTGTAGCATGTCAGGCTGCCGAGAACTGACAGGCCAACGCAGACCCAGGTGTGAAACGATTACGTGCGACCTTGGCTCCAAACAGAACTCTTTGCCCTTTTGTCATCAAAGTGTGAGTGCGTTTACTTTTTTTCCCCTTCAAAGTGAAGTGGGCGTGTGTTTCGGTAAACTGGCCACCAGGTTCCACAAAGCGCGTCACAGTCGAGGGACTCTCTGCACGTTGGATTGCATCTCTGCCCTTCCGGTGCGGCGAGGTGAAAGATGCTGTGCCGCTATTCCACAAGAACCAGCAACGTACGGGAGCCCTTTTCATCCAACCCACAAAGCACCTGTGTGACGGGCGAAGTATGAGGTCATTCTTCCTCCTAAGAGCTTCGCAGTGGCATCATCAGCTTTGTTTCAGCTGTGGTTTTATGTTAGTTCTCAAAAGTCACACAAATGAATTTTCTCTTAAACCACAATTTTGCATGTGCTTTTATTTTTTTTTTTGTTCTCTACAAGGGACGAGTGAAACGAGACTTGAAAGGCAGTAGGTAGGGTTGGTAGACAAAGGCTTCTCCCAAACAGCAAACATTCATACAATGAGACCTTTTTTTTTTACAGTGTGTTTAATCTGTACCAAAAAAAGTACAGTGAGAGTCAAGAATCATTTATTGTCATTTATAATTTATTTATTTCATCATTTATTAATCATTTATTGAAACAAAGATCCTCTGGGAAGGAAAACTTAGAGAATGAATAATAAAAAGATAATACAAAGGCAGACACTGAACGTAAAAGTCTGTACATATGAAAAATAAATGCACCGTATAGATAAAAAATAAGTACAAAATAAACAAGTACAGACACACGCACATATACGTGTGTGTGTGTGTATATATATATATATATATACACACACACACACACACACACACACATATACAGACATAAACAAAACATGCAGATACACACATAGGTGGAAGTCAGTGGTCAGGGGAGGCGGCTGAGATCAGACCTGAGATGATGGCATTCCCCTGTGGTGGGAAGTGGGTGCTTTTGGCCTTCAGGCTGCAATAGCAACTCCCAGAGGGCTGTGGTGGAAGCAGATGGTGGAGAGGGTGGGAGAGATCCGCGGTGATGTTGCGAGCTCTCCTGACACACCACTTGTTGTAGGTGGTCTGGGTGGTAAGCGGTGAGGTCCTGGTGATGGACTGGGCAGCCTTCTTCTGAGAAATGAATGTTTAAATGTCAGAATTGAGCAATATTGTGTGCACAAGCTTTTGATAATGCTGTCGCGTCCTCGCAGGGATGCGCCTGAAGGCAAAGTGCAGCAACGTCTCGGACACCGTCTGCGAGCTGTGCCGGCAAGGCAGTTACAACGACCAGATGAACTATTATCCCAAATGCTTTCGATGCCCGCAGTGCAAAAGCGGTAGGTGTCTATGTCCTCGATACCACAAGAACAGAGCTTTCTCACATCTTTCATTGCTTTACTCTGGAACTTCATCCTTTGCAGGATGTTCTGTTTAAGGCCTGCATGTAAACGGGTTAAATGTAGAACTGGATGTGCAGTGGACTGCAGTGCTTTCTGTGTTCATGTACTAACTGGCATACAGTACCAAAGAAAAGTTTTGACTCCACCTGCGAGTCCCAAGTTTTTACATCTGGTTCACAAGTTTGATCAGGAAAGCAGTCCGCATGTTTTCCCAGTTGTTTTGCGGAAATTCCCATAGATGTAGGACTTTGCTGTCACTCCTCTGTCAAGTTCATCCCACACAGGTACTGCCCAGGTCACCCAGGCCTACTCAGACTTTCAATGGTACTATAAATGTCCACCTTTCACCCCGGATGACGTGCTGTGCGCTTGTCTTTGCAGACAGAGGCCTGCAGTACAGGCAGAAGTGCAACAGCTCATCTCCATCTATATGCATGTGCAAGGAGGGAACGTTCTGCGCATTTAGAGATCACAACAACCAATGCAAAGAGTGCATGTCGTTCACAGCGTGTGCGCCAGGACAGGGGGTCTCCCAGAGAGGTACACCGGAAACACGCTGCACTGCAACAGGCGTTGAACAAAAGTACAAAGTTCAGCCTCTCTCTGCAGGACGTAGGCGTATCAGGGACCCGAACCTTTAGTTTCTGTTTGAACATTTATTATTGAGCTTAGAGAGAAACGAGATTTGCAGACAAGTTATAAAGCCATTTATTGCCCTTCTGCAGAAAATTTGAAGTTAGTAAACAATACTGGCACCTTAGACAGAGATGTTTGCATAATAATAATAATAATAATAATAATAGAACAATGTAACATTTAAAGTGCAAATCTGTACTCTTGAGAAGCTCCTGTATCTTGTATAGTTTAGGCCCAGAAATTAGTGCCTGTGTGTGTGTGTGTGTGTGTGTGTTTGTTTGGTCAAGAACATGACTACTAAACTGTGTGTTCCAGGGACGGAGGACATGGATGTAAAATGCGCTCCCTGCCCAGAGGGGACCTTCTCTGATAAATACTCCTATGCTGAGCCGTGCCGGAATCACACGGAGTGAGTGACACACATTCCTGTGTGCACACACTGCGAGACGCATGAGCACAGAAACAAACGCACGCAGAGATGTACACAGATTCAGGCACACTTATTTCCTTGTCTCATGTGGGGACTTTGACTCTTGGGTGAAATAAAAGAATGACGCAATTTCCATCCCAGCTGCTGGCAGTTGGAATCTCACCAACACGGCCTTTTTAGGCAGCTGGTCTGAGCACTTTGGGAGAGACTGGACTGAGTTGCTCTCTGGAATTGGTTTTGTTGGTGGTGTTGACCCCTGACCCTGTCATCTCTTTTTTCCTGTTTTTTTTTTTTTTGTTCAAACGGTCTATTTTGCATATATTTTGTTTAATTTTATATAGTCTTTGGGTTTCAGTTTGAAGCATAAGATTGCATGCTGTGTTTTCTTGTGCAAATAATAAAAGGCAGAAATTAACTAAATAAATCCCTGCATTTAACCCTAGGACAGAAAATCCATCTTTAATTCTCTTGCGTGAGAAATTTGCATGAGCAACAAATCCTACATTTTATGGACAATTTGAACATTTCAGGCATTGAGGTTCAAGGCTCTAGATCCGGGGTTGAATTCATTGTCATTCTGTCACAGAAGCACGAGAGAGTAGCTTTACCTGGACCACGGTGCATGGTAAACTGAACAGACAGCATGGCAACACAAATCGAATAGATAGAAAAAGGTAATACAAAAGATATGAAAGATACGTATCAAAAAGGAGGGAATGAAAGGCAAGGTAAGGATTAATCTGTGTTCTGTCGGTTCTTGCCAACTGTCAGGGTTTAGTGACCTGTTCTATTATCGGGGGTCCACGCTGATGTTCGTTTTAGCCGGACAAACCTCTGACCGCTTTTGTGTTTCCTTTTTCCTCCGCCCTCCACTCACCTGCTCTCCTCCAGCTGCCGTTCCCAAGGGAGGAATGTCCTTCAGCCTGGAGACACTGTGTCAGATACCCAGTGCGAGCCTGTGGTGAGGTCGTCCTCGATCTCTGCCTCCAGCACCACTTCTACCAGCCACGCCGTGACCAATGGAAGGACTGTGAGCTCCACTGTGAGCTCCACCCTGAGCTCCACTGTGAGCTCCACTCCCAGCACCCCTGGCTTTATCATACCCAGACTGCATGCAGAAAAACCTCAGGACAACAGATGGATTATCGGTAAGCGAGTTGAGGTCCGGGTCACCAAACTACTCTCATTAAACAGATCTAGCTAGTATCTAAACTTGAGCTGTTATCTGACAGGAGTTCCATGACATTTCAGAGATGAACCTAACATAGATGTTCTTTTTTTGCGGAATGGGGTTACATAGGGGCTAAAATTCTCACTTTGTAGTCTAAACTCCCCCAGTTTGAATCCCAGCTTCTACCGAAGTTCCTGCTCTTAAGCAAGCCACTTATGCTGAGCCGGCAGAGTAAAAACAATCCATCTGCATAAGAAGCTGAATGCACAAACCTCACCATATAACTCACCTTGGCTTTGCTGAATAATGATAACAACAGTAAACTGATTATATTATAAATTTGCATTTCATACGCAACTGTCCGTATGCAAGGCGTGTAATGTTTTTTCTTTTTCCAGCATTTAGACATCTCAGTCACTTCTCTGCTTTTGCTGAATATGTAAAACACCGCAGGCCCAGGGGCAGGAAGTGAAATAGTTTATTCTCAGACTCTTCCTTGTTCTTGCTGTTGCCATGACAATGGTGGTGTGTGTGTTTTCACAGGGTGTGGTGTTTCAGTGGTAGCCACTGCTGGCTTGCTGCTTTTCACTTTTTGCATGTGGAGCAGAAAGAGAGGTGAGACATGAGAAGATGCCTGAATGTCACCTAGGCACCCCCACTGCGGTCTTGCCTGGCAGACTATCTCTGCTCAGTGGGCTGGTGGCGGAAGTTGCCGGCAACTGGGTGTTAAATGCACAGCTGGCTGACTCAGCATGTTTTGAGTCACTTAACACAACTGGAAAACATTACATGGTTCATGTATTCCTTTAATGTGACTTTCAATTTCCCTTTTTTTATAGCTCTTGGAGGTGAAACCGGGAAGGTCAGTTGCGTGCTGCTCTGATTTGAACATCAATCTGTGTTTTTTTTGACTATTTAATACTGAAAGGTGAGGCTGGGCGGCGTAGTGTCGTCACCTCTCAGTTAAAGGATCTGGGTTGAAATCCCTGCTCTGGCACTAAAATTCTGGATCAAGGTCCTCAGTGGATAGAGTAAAAATTACCCAGCAGTATAAATGAGTAAATCACTGTAAAGCATCTGTAAGTTGACTTTGGCCAGCAGGTGGTGCAGTAGTTAGAAGGACAGCCTTGCATTCAACGGACCGAGGTTGAAATCCCTCCTCTTGCTGTAGTACTCTTGAGCAAGGCACTTATGCTGAATCAGTACAGTAAGAGTAATAAATGGATAAATAAGTTCAACTACCTTAACTCTCATTTTCTTGCAGAAAAAGTGCCAAATAGAAATAAATAATAGTTTGCAAATGGTGTTATTTAAACAAAAGGCAGAGATATGACACTTTTTGAGTGGACCAAGGGCAGTTTTCATCAATCCTCAGCCGAATGCCCCCCCCCCCACTTCAGATCTCTGCCTGCCAGAAGAAAGGCTCGGACCTGCAAGACGGCTGTTCCAGCAGCATCGGCTGCAGGTTCCTAGGACGTTCCCATCCGGGCACCTCTGCAGCTGGACCAGCGCTGTCCCCGTGCCAGGAGGACAGTCTGTGGGGCCTGCTGCTTCCCAGGCAGAAGAACACTAAGGAGGGATGCATCACAGCAAGCGAGAAGGATGAGAAGGGGGCCCACTGAGGAGACCAGCACTGAGGTTCAGACTGGACTTTTTTGGGGTCTCTATACAATAACCCCACAACGAGATGGGCTGGGGGGAGGGGAGCAATTTTGGTGGACTGACAATGCCTCAAATCCGTTAACTGGAAACAGTGGAACAGCCTGGTTCTGAGAACCCGATCTGCTGCCAGAGTTCCTCCAAAGTACACGCTGCAGGCCGGGTTTGTGCGCCAGGTCTTCTCCGGTCCAGAGGATGAGGAGCAAAGCAATGTCTTCTCAAAGAGCTGGCAATCCAGGAAAAAACTTGACCAAATGGTGCTTCTAAATCCTCAGTTGGTGGAGCAAATGTCACTGACCGCTGTTTTTGTGCCATTTTTAACTGTGGAAAAAAATGCAAACAATAAATATTTTTTACAGTTTGAAGATTGACATTGTTTTACTCATAGGAATGTTTTACTGAGACATTTGGAAAGTGCTTTGTTGCTTATAAGTGGCGCAGAAGAGGCAGGAAACTACAGATACTGTAGCGTTTGACTAACTCAACGTGTTCAGTTTTTTGCTGAATGATAAACTTTTTCCATATTAGTCACCAATCACTCTAATTGTATCATTTCTTTTATATTAGCATTATGACATATGAAGGCGGAATGTGACTGTTCCGCGCAGTCTATATGACATATGTGTAACATGATTTATTTTTAACTGTGCAGTGTGACAGAAGTCATGTCTTGTGTTGTTTGCATACTTTTTTGTAAGTACATGAAAATAAAAAAAACATTATGAATAAGGAGTGACACATATGAATAAACGAGTAAATAGTTTAAAGAATCTTTGTATACACGTTATCATTGTAAAAAGTCACTTTGGAAAAAAGCTACAGGTAAAAGAATTATTTTTATTGTTATTATTATTTTTTATTATTATTAATAATAATAATAATAATAATAATAATAATAATACATGTGTTACCTGTTTGGATTTAGACTTGTTAGGCAGCGTTATTTGTCTGGTAGCGCCACCTAGTGGCACGAAAAGACTTTAACTCTCCAGCCGTTTAACTAACTGTAGCGTCATGTGAGTCAGTAGAATTTATAGTATTTATGGTTGGTTTAGGTTTTCTTAATATTTTTACAAATGCTTTTTGTGTGAAGCAGTGGACCACATGCCGGTCTTTATTCGGATTGTGTAGGAATTTGCAGGAATACAAATTTATGTCGGTTGTGACTAACGGAACTTTAAAACACTTAATGCACCAGTCATGTTTACAAAAAAAAAAACATTTGTCACGTAAGTTTGAAAATGAGAGCGCGGTAATACATAATTCATGTTCATGTACAAAAATATAAATTATACGGACAGATCTTAAATATATAAACCAGCTCGTGTTTTGTTCGCTTTCGGAATTCCTCAGCATTCGTCAAACAAAAAGAAAAAATCCTGTTAGAAGTGTATTTATAGAGGAACTTCTGAAAGCAGGAGGTCTAACATCCAGCGCGATTCTTGCTCTGTGTTCCCGTTAAGAAACCACTCACTTCTGGAGCCCAGACTTCCCCGCTATGACTGTAGAGCTCAATTCCACGCGACGTGGGACACGTGAACGTCAGTGGAGAAGCAGAATCGCGCTCACTAAAAGTACGACATGAAAAATGCGAAATACGCTGACAGCAGGAAAACACGACTCCGAACATCCACATCTGCAATCGCAAGCAATTTGTTTGGCCGTTTAAAAAATGAAACTGCGGCGTATCGTTCTGACCATCTCTTTGTTTATTCCCGTCTGGCTGGAGAGAGAAGTTGCCGCCTCCCATTTCCTCGAACCGAGCAGCACGGTCTTCCTGTGGTCGTTCTTGCCGTTTCCTGAGCCGAAAGACTCACCTGTCTCCGGCCGAGGAGATAAACAAGCCGCGTGCCACGCCGTAGGACTTTCTGCTCTTTCAGGCCTGTGGGACTTTGCGAGTTACTCTCATGAAGAACACGCCTCGCGCTGCGGGGGATTTCAGTCTGCAGGCCTCGCCGCTTCATGTCCAAAGTTTACACAGAAGGTCAGGAGTTTTGCTGCGGTTTACTGATCATCTTTTATGGAAAGGCATGTCATTACTAGCAGCAAGGAAATATCGATCTTCTGGGTAACTGGTGGTCTCTCCTCAATGCGCCATCATCACATTGAGATCCTTAGGAGGTACCGATCTAACACGCATTATCTCCATACATCTACATTTACGGAAAACGCAGGGCTGGGTTTTCCACCGGCGTGCAGAAACAAGGCAAAAAGGCCTTTGTTAACACAAAAACGTCTCATTAAAACTGGAACAAAAGTCACAAAGATATAAAAGAGCTGGTTTTGCCGTCTATGCGCCAATTCATTGCGTAACCCGGGAGATACTTAAATAATAAATAATACCTAAATAATGGGAAATACTGGTAAGCAGCTGTAGAAACCTAACAGTCAGAGAGGCATTGCTAGCAAAGGTGACTGTTAGTCATTGTTGACCATAACTTAGTCTTTGTTTAGTGACATGAGCCATAAAGATGATTAATTATTAACAACCTTTTTTAGGCGACACCTTTGTAGAAGGCAGTTTTTGGTGCTAGACTTCACGACAATTTACACATTTGTACAGCAGGGAATTCCTCTATCGGTTTAGGGTAAGTACCTCAGTCGAGGGTTCATTTGCAAGACTGAGGATAAGAAAAGGTCAAAAGGAGCCAAACCTGTTTAGGATACATGTAAATGATCCGTCCCCCTCAACTCTCATCTTTTTGAAATGGGGTTTACCTGGAGTGAGAAAGAATTACATCACTGCTGTCTTCAAAGGAAAATGACCCTGCAAAACTTATCTGAGGATTTCAAGTGACGTGTTAAGGGCTGTGTTCTGTTTCTTGCTTATCGACCAATGAGAACAGAAATATTAAATAACAAAAAAACGATGAATCACCTGTGCTACTTACGTTGGATTTATTGTTATTGTAGCGGGGAAATAGTTCCTATCACCATCGCCTTATTTACGTGGTGCAGCAGGCAGCACTGGTGCCTCAGCTGTCCTGAGCCGTGTGTTCAGACCTGGATGTGAATCCAGCTCAGTCTGTGTGGAGTTTGCGTGTTCTCATGTTCACAAAGGTTTCCTTTAATGCTCTGGTTTCCTCCCACCTTCCAAAGATGTGTTTCAGGTGGACTGGTGACTCTGAATTGCCCTCGGTGTGTGTTTGTGAGAGAATGAGTGTGTGTTATTGCCCTGAGAGGCACTGGTGTCCCATCCACTGTGTGCCCTGCCTTGGAGAGCCTAGACCACACACCCCTGCATCGGTTCAGTGGTTATTGATGATGGATGGGTGGGTGGATGGATGGATGGATGGATGGATGGGTGGGTGGGTGGATGGATGGATGGATGGATGGATGGATGGGTGGATTATCTTAAATGATGAAAAATGTGTTATATGGAGCTGTACATTGATAATCAGGGTTGTACAAATCAGTTTCTTCAGTTTAGATTTGCACAAGGAAAGTAACTTAGTTAGCATATGTATGTTTCACATTCACAGTCCTGCATCAGATATGCAAGCTCCGTATTCCCTTTTTGTCATCCACCTCGTCTATAATGAGAGTATTTCTGTGCCTAGTCATATTTTATTAATTTCTAATATTCTGCCATAGACTAAATAGGCAACAAAAGTGTACATTACCCACCAGGCAAGGCTTATGACCATAAGTCTGTTCTGTTTGGCTTACCAGGTAGTCAAGGTTATGGCTGAGAAGCAGAAAACAAGAGTCTGGCTCTGAATGTCAGGCTGCTGCACAGAAAGGGCCACGTGTGAGAAATGAATTCTTTGCAGGCGAAGACGGCTCTGTTCACACCACCTCTTCCTCCTGCAGAAGAGCAGCTGGGCACCAGATCTATCTGAAGATTGAGGTCTTACGGGAGGCAAGTCTTAGATAATATTACACTTTAATGTGAGGGATTATTCTGACCTTTATGGCCGACAAGCAAGTGTCGTAAATTGAGATAAGTCATTTGTACTTTGCATATAAAAAAAACCTCAAATAATTTAAGGATTAGTTTAAAAAATTCTCAATCTGTCTACATAAAACTGACAATTGATTCATTATGCTCACCTCTTTCACCACACAGCCAAGACACCAACATTGTTTGATCCTAACAAACATTAAGCAACATTAATAAAGAGCTGGAAATGCACTTGATCCCAGGGTGGATCCTTTGTTTGGGACCCCAATACACTGTGTGGAAAAAAAAAGATTTATAGTAATAAATATATGTACTAGTTAATCTAAAGAATGTTAATGACAGGCAAAAAAGAGTGAACTAAGGTCACACTTCTTAAAATTATTTTTCTTATATTTAAAGCTACACACACACACGCACACTCCCTCTGTCCCTTCCAGGAGCCCGAATTCACTTCAAATCTGTCTAAATAAATCGACCTGTGTAATTTAATACAATGGAGATTTATCGCAGTCCACCAAACCACCCACGGGGCGTAAGTGAACAGCACAAACGCTGAGCAGCAAGGGCGGATGGGAAGGGTCCCTCGTCCTGCTGCTGCGATCTCTGCATCTATAACGCACAATCGCTCTTTGTTTGTCTGCTTCGTTCTTTAAGAACGCCTTTGTTTTCCAAGCCGCAGAGTTGAAATTCTGCACACAGGTACTTCTCACCCTAAGTGAGGTTTTTGCGTAACGTTCATTAAACTCCGAAAAGGCCACTTGTTATTTTGAACATTTTAAATTCGCCAACCACTTTAAGGGTAGTTATATAAGGTGACTATATAATGTATTATTACCCCTCCTCCATGGCAACACGTTTTTGACCCGGGTGAAACCGGTTAACTCGGGCACTATTCACAATACGACATCTCTCGCTGCATCATTTTTGTGTGCTGTTTTATGTAGTGTTAATTCTATCTCGTGTAAATTATGGTTTAGTAACGGGGTGGATTGAATATGTGCAGTTGTAACATTTGGTTGGACTCCTCCGGTTTGCCTTACGTCACGTTTGGTGCTGTCCCTGCGTTTGCGTCTATTGTTAGAGCGCATTTTTTCATTCGCTTCGAGAGTATGTGTTAGGTTTTATTTCTTTTGATCGCAACCTTGACAGTCAGACACAATATGAGTGGCTGTAATACAGTTGGTCTCATGGAGGTGTCTGTAAAGAGCCAGAGATATTATTTTATTTGTTTTTATCCATTTTATTGACCCAGTAAGTCCCCTTGTACAAAAGCTGAGTTTTTTTTTTGTTTGTTTGTTTTTTTAATTTCAGACAAGCAGTCATTTCTTTACAGCCCTGGCACCGCCAATTTGTCACTTAAGAGAACATTATACGGTAAATATCCACAATTCTTTTCGTTTCATGTAGTCTCACTACCTGTACAGTTCCTAGTATAGTTTTCAAGTCACAGCTACTGATGTGTAAGCCTCAGGCTTCTAAGAAACAAATATTGGTGACTTTTCTTCTGATTTCAAAACTAGCTGGCTTTTTTACACAATCAGATAAAGTACTGTCTCATTGTTCCTCTACAGAGGAAGCAGCCATACGCACTTCTTTAGCACACCCTACAGAAAACTATTACACTATTACTAATATTACCTTTACACAGCTTAGCTGATGCTTTTATTAAAAGCAACTGACAAGTTTGAGAAAGTCACAAAGCATCCATTTTATTCACCTCAGTACTGTGACCCTTTATTTGTCAAACTGTCTCTCATCTTTGTTTTGCAACTGAAACTGAACTGAACCTGAGATATGCAGGAGAGCTGCCCCACCCCCCATCCAGCAATGAGCAGCCCTTCCTCCTGCATGGTGGCAACATGGTGAGTCCCAGCCATGCTTCAGTCATCACTCATGTGAAAAATGACATTGTAAGAGGAACACTGAGAACTTTACTCTTAACCTAGCAGAAACAACTTGCCCATATGGCTATACAGTACACTGCTAACTAAGTATAAATATTACGCACAACACATATACACTGTGCATATCTATGTCAGAATTTTATGTGTATTCACTTAACATTTAGGTAATTTTTTTTCTACAAATGCACCTTGTGAAGCGGGTAGTAGCTTGATATTGTACTAACCCCTCTGTAAAATCTTTAAGATAAATTCACTATCTTCACTCATAATTTAAAAAAAATAATAAAAGCCTCTATGAAAAGAGATGGTAGTAACATGACAACATTTAGCATCGAGTTCTGCCCATAAGGCACACAGTCATGAGCTAAAAGACGTTTGGAAGGTCCAGTTAGGACCTTTAAGAGATGGAAATAGAGGTAATCTGGAATCACTGCTTTCAGAGGGAGGTACAGACTCTCATCACATGTGATGTGTTCACTATTTGGTCTGCTGGACTCCCCTCAGTATCAGCAATGAATTGTATTCAAGTTACTTGAGTCTCTACTCTTCAGTCTGGGGACGGCAGGAGGGGCATTACACCAGCGCTATCCACTCGCCAAGTGGTCTGACGACTCGGTCGGCAGCGTTTGTACACAGGGCTGGACTTGCTCCATCTGCCCCAGCTTGTCCCTTAGCTCCTGGCCGCAGCCGGTCAGCTCCATGCTACCCAGGGCAGCATAGATGTCAGCCAGCTCTGCTCCACCCCTATGGCTCCACAATCGCAGCATCTGGTACTGCTGCTCCAAGTAAGAGGGTCCCGCCTCGAGCTCTACCCGTTCTATCTGGCTGTCGGGCACATGCAGCAGGCGCAGGAACTCTTTCCAGCGACGCACGGGCACCTCTCGGATGATGGCGTACAGCACGGGCGGAGGAAAGCGCTCATTTTGGGACTCCTGTTTCAACACTGCAGGGAAGATGGGGAGCAACAGTCAGCCTTTGGGACTCAAAGCGCAGTCTGCATTTATACACACCGGTACTTCACTTTACAAACACAACTGCAACTGGAAGTCTAAATGGTTCTTAAATTGAACGTCACCTTCACCATTAAGTCATTTAAAATTTAATTATATACACTGTATCTCAATTTGTAAACAGGTTATGATCTATAAGTGTTAGAGTTGTCTATAATATATAAAAAATATGTTTTAGGGATGTTTATTATCACACTGTAAAAGGCCCTACAGTGCTATTCTGTTTGAGTGTGTCTTATATCTGTAGGCTGGGTGTGCTTCTGCTGATAGATAAATATTAATCATTTAAACAAGTTTTAAAAAGCAGTCTCAAAACACGGCCCTTGCAACATAGACGAAACTGTTTTTTGGTTCTTTAAGGAACGCCACATAAGACACTTTCAAAATGGCTGCTAAACAGGAGATGCTAAACAAGAGTCTCGTATTTATTCTTTTTAAAAGGAAATTCTCCGAAATACAAATGCATTAAAATAGAGGCAGTCATTTACTTCTTAGTGATCAATACAATCAATTCCTTATAGATACAAACATGATTTCTCCACAGCATCACTGTAAGAACTATTGAGAATTTGAAGAATACCTTGCAGTGGGAAGCAAATTGATGCAACAGACACGAGATAAATACATGTATGAGGAAATTTAACCTTGAAAAAAACAAAGTGAAAAGGCAAAATATCTATTTGTGGGCTGGTTTTCTTTGAACATCTCTTATCTGTTGATTGTTATCAGCTTTACGAAAAAACTTTGACTGTGAGCCTTCAAATAGGAGGAAAGAGCTGCCCAACAGATGAGCCCTTATCGGAAAAAATGATTCTGCTGATGCTGGTTTCAGCACACAAGATACAAAATTCACCTGAACTTCAAAAGCAACCATCGAGGTGGAGGACTGGCAACTTGGAAGCAAAAAAGCATTCAGAGAACCATCAAACCAAATGCAATGATGAAAATTGAGGCTGTTTATACTGAAGACAATCCAAAACATTTTATAGGACTGTTTCATCAAGGTGTAGCAGGCAGCATTGTGGTTAAGGCTTTTTCCTTGCAAATGGAAGTTCTGGGTTTGGACCATTCCTTCTGTGACACTCTGATCTTTGTGATCACCATATCACACGTTTTTAAGTTTTAACTACCTTTTCCTTTTTCAATGTTACAAGTGCAACACCACTCTTGAGATAGTAGCAGTGGAAAAAGGAGAACCTGCCATATCTTGAACTGACTGCTACCAGTCAGGTACATCCAGAAGGTCCAAATCATCGCATCACTGACAGTGACAGTAACCCAAGAGAGACAAAGCGCGTGCTTTTCACAAAGCTTGATTACTTTTTAAACATGCAGGTTTAATATCATCCGTGCTGAGGAGCCTGGAATCAGTGCATAGAGGTCTGTTTGGGATTGTCAACACCTCGCTGACTTTTTGGACCTCAGGCTGCTGGGAGATCACACTGGAACTGGTCACCTGGGGGGGGTGAAAGGCAGCCATTCAGTGTTTGAGCACAACAGCAGTCAGGTGTGTTTCGCTGACTGCACTTCTCCTGTGACCTACTTCGCTGTCAGCCAGCAGCAAGGAGCAAAAGAGGAAGTGGTACTCTGGTAAAGAAACTGCCAGGAGTTCCTTAGTTTTTACATGCTTTTATGGCATCTGAATCATCAGCTAGATAATGGCTAATAATATAAATCAGGAGCAAAATGACTCAAACCACTATCTTTTCTACTTTAATCAACATTTTTCCAAAAAGGATGATCCAGTGGTACGTGATACTTGAACAAGTATATTATGCATGTGTAAAAGCTGGAAATATTACGTTATTAATAAGGATGCAGCCAAGAACATATGGCAACATTTGTACAGCAAGTTTCATTTTTACTTTACTGTTAGGATTTAACAGAAGGATGCAATAGCAAAATGTGGCCATTTTTATCTTAAGACCAAATGTTAAATGGTTCCTAAAGAGTGGACCACATAACTCAACTAGTTGGTCAACTGTCATACACCAGGCAATAGCTTTGTAATGTTAACAGCAAGAATAAAATGGGCTGCAAGTGGTGTTGCGGTTAGAACTGCAGCATGTAGATTCAAAAGACACAGTAAAAATTACCCAACTTTATAAATAAGTAAATTCTTGTAAGGAGCTTAACATCATAAGGTGTTTTGGAGAAGGGGAACAGTTAAATTTGTAACAATTTACTTTCTGATCAGTATGTAAACCAGTATATTTGTATATAGAAATGGAAAAAATAGGAGCTATTTGCCTGCAGAAATAGAACTGCTACTTTTGAACAACTATAGTTTAATGGTAAACAAATTTAAATATAGTTAAATAATGAACATACTAATCAAAATGAGGTGAATTTGCAGTAATGTCAGCCTTTGCATAAAAATAATAATCCACCTGTCCAGATTTAAAACAGATAAAAGGGGTATAATACATACCACAAGTACTGGGTCACTTCGTCTATCACAAGACATTTCAGCTAAATTAAAAAAGAAAAAAAATTGTTCATACATACAGTTCAATAAAATCCTCATCACCACTATAATTAAAATTTGATGTTACCGAGTATTAAATCCTTTTTCTTATTACTTATTCAGTTCCACATAAAGATTTAAACTCTTTGCATAGATGGAATAAACAGTGTCACCTCACAATATAAAGTAGAACACAGCACACTAAAAAGGAGGATGTGGTGATGACATTTAACTTTTTTTTTTTTTTAATCTTCAGTGATTTCAACAGTTCTCCATCTCATACCCTGTATCTCCAGAATACAGCAACACTGAAACACTGCATTGTATGAGCTGCTGAGGAAATTTTAAATTCATCACAGCTTTTTGTAACGGAACATAACATGAATAAATGAAGGAAATTAAATTATGTTAAAGAATCTGAACAACAAACAAACTTGCTTTACCAATTGTGGTTTATAAGGTGAGGTACAAGTGCACAGATAAGTATTTTGATTTCGACATACTGAAAGGGCAGTGAATTTCAAAAAGGTCGCTCTCGATTGCACCAGTTTTACCTATATGCGCTCTCTTATGGCGACCACTACAGTGACACTTTTCCACACTTATGTCAGCGGTAATGGTAATTATGTCAGTTATGTGCCGTATGCTCTTTAACCAAATAGCACATTGCCCAGTTCACCTACCTGGTGTGGGAGAGTTTGGATGCTCCTGTGTCTGAATTATGGTTGTGTAGATGGGCTTTGTGTGCTTGGAGTGCAGTCCCAGACAACAGTGACAAGCACTGCCACTGAAGCGAGTCCGGAAGCAGAGTACTGGGGTGATCACTACCCCAAGTACCAAAACTGCCATAAAGGCAAGCAACACAGGCAGGAACGAGACCTGGGAGTGTGCATACTGTGTGATAGTGGGGTTTGGACCTAAAGATTACACAAAAGAACATAAATGGTGAATACATCACTCAGAAATGTAAACATGATCATTTTACTGTCATATCTCTCAATCAGCAATCAAAATCATATCAAGAATGGTGTGGTGTAAAGGACAGTCAGTTATCAGCAACCTAGCACTTGTGAAACTAGATCGTCTTCTACACTCCACCAGGTGACCACCTCAACCACTTGGTCGTCCTTCTCACAAGAGGTTCAGAAATCAAAAATCTATAGGTTAAATGTAACAGAATGAGCACCTTCTCTCCATCAGAACTGCTGAATCTCTCCTAGCATCCAAGGAGGGTTTCAAAACCCACCTCTTTCAAATTCATTTCTCTCCTGATCTAATCGCGATGTAAATTTCCAACACTCTGTTTGTGATGGTCTGTGTCTTTGAATGTTACTTTTCTAGGTAACTACTTAAGAAATGTGTGCAAAAAAAACTGGCATCAGACAACCAAGCTTGATAATTAAGTGTTTATATCTGAAGCTCTTTGTCTTTTGTCAAATGCACTTTTTTAAATCTGAGCCATAAATCGTTTTGGAGAAAAGCAACTGCTAAATAAATACATGTAAATGTAAACTTGGTATTAGAGAGTAATTTCAGACCAGATGTTTGTAAAGTTGCAGACTCTGTATATGCAAATATAAACGATGCACATGTGTAAATTGGGTTAAGGGTTCCATATGACCACTGACCACTAACCGCTGGAAAGCAGGTATTAGTTATTCTCTATTACTTATGTTGAATTTCAGATCAGCTCTGCCAGCTGTAAGGGTACAATACCTTCTGTTGTAGCATTAGGACGTATTTTTGTCGTAGGTGTTCTGAAAAAAAGGAACAGGAAGGAGTCAATTTAACAGAAAGAAAGCTGACATTTTTCAGTGGAATTTTACTTTATGTATGATCAAATTTACCTTATCTCTAATATCATTAAGTTCAAAGATCACCACAGAAAGGAGTTTGTCTGATTCACACCATTTAAAAAGGAGAAGCTGGTAGCAGAGTAAAGAGCACATGCTTTGTAAACTGAAGAATGCCAGTTTAAGTCACAGCACTACTATATACTATACATGATAATACAGTGGTGCTTATTCTGATAAAAGAAAAAAAAAGCCCTGCTGAATAATGGCTCAAGTCTTAAGATGTTTTGGATGAAGGTGATCGCTAAACCACATAAATATAAAGAAACACCTGCATGAGACAGCAGTGAAAGCTTGGTTCGCATTTCATTTTCCTTATCAAGCTATAGCCTCATTCTAATTTGCACACAAAACCTGAGTCAAAATAAATTACATGGTCTGTTCACTGTTTACAGTTTCAGTTAAGCACTTTTATAACCCCAAGGAAGTGTGAACACTTTTCTTCCTTTGAAATTTGAATCACAAACTGAGGACTTTCAGAAGTATGTCACAAATAGAAAATTATTTGCGCAATTTGTACCAACAAGAACATGTGAATTAGATACTTTATTTTGACAGAATGAAGGTTGGGGAAGTCATGTTGTGTTAAAGGTCATGTCGCATTCTTCATGAAGTCAAGATTTGCTTGGAACCACTGATAAGTGCCTGCTTATCTCAGACCAGAAATCCGTAACTCACTGCTCTAAAGGCCTTTATTAAGAAAATCCAAAAAGGTTTTCTTCGCCAAATTAAATACTGTGATTTTAGCAATACAGGCTGAAAATTCACCCTTTGCAATGAAAGGACCTAGCATTATGTTGCAAGTGCACGTATACAACCAGTGTGTGCAAAATGCAAATCAGTGCAATGTGGCTTTTTATATAGATCCTTTTAACAGAAAAGGCTGTTGTTACATATTTTATCTGCATTATATTTGCATCTGTATCCCTTCTTATACATGACAAGCTGCATGCTTATATTATAAAACAGGTAAGAGGACTCAGAGAAAACAGAAATTATTTTACATTTTGGGGTGATCAGTGGTTACTGCTTTATGAAACTGTTAACGTCTCAAAAGTGTACAAAGGTAATGAAGACATTATCAAAACATCTATAGCTGTAAATGGATTAAGTATACAGCTGTGTAAGTCACACAGTTTATGTATCTGCTCGATTTTTAATATCTGTTTTGGATTGATCTAGAATTAGTTTCTGAAATAAGGATGTATATGCTCACTGAGCTAGAATATGTGCTTTGTGCCCAAAAAAACCTTATTTTTATCCTAATCAGCTTGTTTTTCAGAAAGAAAAAAAAGATTCAGAACATTGAAAGCACCTCCAGAGAAACAAACAGGCAACATTCAGAGTGCAAGTCTGTTTCTTTAACGCCTACACTAACCACTGCTCACGAAAGGAGATAATCTCTGCATAGAGTTCAAACTAAAGTCCTGCACAAGCAGCAATGGTCAGATGTGTGAGTAAAAAAGGTAGACAAGACAGAGAGAGAGAACATGCATGAGCCTCACTGCCCTCCATGTTGTGGTGGCCATCCAGTTATGACTTATAATTAGGTCACACATTTGTAGGCCTAATAAAAGACTTTGGAGCACTGCATGGTTACTGTAAATGGAGCTGTACAGTGTGACGGGAACCCATGCCATACTGTATTAATGTTTGCATAGGTGCGAGGAAAAACCCAGCAACTTAGTGATTCATACTGGGTTGTGCTGCTTCTGTTGTCCAAGTATTACCGACAGACGCCAATAAAGTAAGAAATATGACATTACATTGGTTTTATAACTATTGAAATGGGAATGAGAGGCTAAGCAAATGCACAGACTTGAAAAGAACGAGGTTGGTGGGTATCATGTGGAAAGAGTAATTCTGGGAGGAATGCCAGGTGGGAAATATGAGATTTACTCAAATGCTGATGAGTTTTAGATTCATGGTTCTCTTACATTTCCACCTTTTGACCTAAAGGAGAAAAAAAAAAACAAAAAAGCAATTAGATTCAGTAACCTGCTGGTGAAGTGGTGCCAAGGACTGAAATAAGTGTGAAAAAAGAATGCAAGTCGCACAATTTTGAAATTAAATGCAGAGTATAAATAAATATAATACAAACAAACCTATTAAACACACCCATCATTTTTTGTGCATTTAATTTAAAAATAACTATTATCATAAATAAAATATCTCATAGATGGATCATAGGAAGAAAAAGTCCCAGTCATTTCCATGTTTGGACAGTAAAACTAGACATAAGATGTAATAAATCTTCTTTGGACTTCTTCACGTGAAGCCATGTGAGGTACAACTGTTGGACTTTCTACATTGCACCAACTATCAAGGATGTGTGTAGCTTGAGCCACTTACAGTGCAAGACTTGAGAAGAAGAGTGTTGCTTGGCACCATATCCCTCCTTGCAGCTGCACACAGTGTCGGAGGTCTGTGTGCATACGGCCTGCGTCACCTGTGATGCTGAAGAACAGAGATCAGTGTTCCACAGCTTCCATCCACACCTTCAGCAAGCTTTGCATGGTCCCCCACCCTTCACTCATCTTGTCTGTTCCTATGTTCATCATCCCCCTTCCAAACTGGACCTCTTTGCTATAGAAGCACCCCACACATGTTCTCTATAACATGCTAGAATTCCCAGGAGAGGTGGTCCGTCACTGGTACTTGGACCATTATAAGACTATCTTTCTCCCAAAGCTTTTTTCATTTCATTGTCACTTGTGTCATCTGAATGTTCTCAGTTGTTCAGAAGAGCGCTGTACAAAATTGGCATGAAGTGAAAATTGGACTGAAAATCACTCTCTAGGAAAATGCTGACACTAGGCAAAATCTGACATGAGACCACCTACTCCTCCACAATTCTCTGATCCAATAATCTGTAGGTTGTGAGAATTACTGTACCACCATCACAACTTTGAGGTCGACCCAGCAATCCCGTAGTCATACTGCAAAGCTTCTTCATTTATGCAGCTTTTATGGCCTGGACCCCTCCCTCAAACCACCACTTTTGGTGCACGTACACAGTAATTGACTCATCAGACTTTGATTGTGCCACAATAGCGGTCAGAAAAGAGCAAAAATGCCATTGAACCATGTTCTTACCTTCTTCATCACACATTTTACACCTAAAGCATTTCTTTAGGGTGTTGGGGATAGCAGCGAAGGTACCGTTAAGGCAAGGGGAACACTCCAATTGTCGCGTTGCTTGGTTAGATTTCTTGTAGTAACCTGGTAAAACAGGCAAAAACAATGAAAAATTAGCTCTGACAGGTCCAAGGAATTATTCCATCAGTTGTGTTTTCTGCTCTTTTTGGAACAATTTCTAGAATGAAGACCTGCCATGTTCAAAAACACACATATTCTATAGGGTCACAAAGGATTTTTATATTACAGATCAAAAACTTGGAATATGGGAAGTTATTCCAGAATGCTGTTACACACATTTTGTATGATTTCATAGTGCAGATTTCAAACAACTGTACAGTGATTCCTGCTCTTCCACCAACTCCCTGCTCTAACTCTGATGGATCTACTGTGTCAGTGTGTGAACTTCTCTTTCTTTTTTGATTCACCTGGAGGACACTGGTTCTGGTCTGGCTCCGGGTCCTTCGTCGTATAGGTTATCGAGTTTTTTGTATTTCTCTGGCTCCTCCTGAGCACCACACCCTTAGCACCCAGTAAGGTACTGAAGGAACCTTGGTCGGGGTCCAAGGAGGCCAGAGGTAAGACCTGGAAGAAACGACTTTACTGTCTAAGGCAATGGGCAGCACAGCAATAAGCAGCACAGTTCTAACAACAATAAAGCTGTGATACAGGTAGTGTAGTGGATCGAGTTGTTGTCTTTTATTGGACAGGATCTGCTTTGAATCCTCCACAGAACTCTAGAGTAAGATCTGTTCCAAGAACTGATGCAGTCAAAATTACCTAGCGGTATAAACAAGTAAATTAATGTACTGTAAGTAGTTTAGGGCCCAAACACATTTTTAAATCACCTTGGAGAAAGATGTATGTTGAATTGATCAATAGTAGAACCTTTGAGGAACGTTATAACCGATTGCGTAGTCATCAGAACAGAGTATAATTTGGAACAGTGGATGGATGGAAAATTTGCATTTATTCATTTCACAAGTACTTTTCTCTACACAACTTTTCAGAGGATCAAAAGTGAGTGGAACAACAAAGGGCAACAAATCTAGGCACACAATAATCAAAGTTCAGTCTGATTGTTTGGAGCACTTAAATTTTTGTGTACTTTATAACAAGAGGCTATTTACCAGTGTGGCTCTGTATAAATGTAATAATTTGAGCATATGTACTTGTACGTGTATTTTGATTGTTTTAAATTTTTTATAGCTATAGAGCAGTGGAAAAGAAGTTTAAAAAATCAAAGTCATAATAACAGCACTACAACCAGAAATTTTAAGGGCAGAGGTCAGTATTGATTAGACTGACAGTATAGAGAAGACTAGTTCTCACTACAGACATGAATAAAAGGGGTCACGGCAGTCCATTTGAACCCAGATCAGAAATGAAGTCAACATTTCAGTCTGTTTTTTCACCTTAACTGGGAAATTGGTTTGAAGGTGTCCATTTTAATGTCCATGAGGATCCAAACCCCATTGCAGGATACATACAAGTCCCCATTTCACAACAACGAAAAGTATGTAACAGTGCCACTGACTACACCATAAAACATTGTGGGGGTGCTGAGAAGCACCTTCCACTTATAGTTGTCCTTTATTCACCAGTTATTATGTAACACATCCATCAGGATCTGGTAGATGGGACAAAGTCGAGATGTACCTCAAACCAATGTACCTGAGGGTGATCTTACACATTGAAGCTGTACATAAATACAGGGGGGACAAAACTGAGCACTTGAGGGGGAAGAGGGATGCTGAATTATACCCCGCCAATATTTGTGTATAGCTCCATCTAGTACTCTTGCTAATATTTTCTGCCCCCCTCCAATAAATGACAGGTGGTTATACTCCTGCCTGTATGACTATACAAGATAATTTTCTGCATTTAGACATAAGGACATTTCTTACACAAGTATCAACTGGAAGCCAGTAAAATATTTTTGGACTCCAATCATTTTCAGGAAGTTGAGATGTCTCACTCATCAGCTGAAATGGTGTAAAACACACACCCACAAGGGATCAATAAGCTTTTGTTTTCTTTCTCTTTTTTGTCCTGTGTGCACTTTTTACCTGGATAAGTTGTCGAGAAAACTGATTGATTATTATTCTTTTTTTGCTTCGCTAACTGTGATGATTCACAAAAGTGCCCACAGTTTTATAGGTTTCCAGGTGGTAATTTCCAGTAAACCAGGACAGCTTAAGCACCATACCCAACTGCACTGCTGCAGGCCCCTTCTGGGACTCAATCCCACAACCTTCACAACACAAGACTATGATTTTAGCTGATACACCAATAGATATACTTCAGTGTTTTCTTAGATCATTTCTTCTAAATGATTTGCCAGACCTGGCATTGTAATTGTCATCTACCAAGTGTACCAATATTAAGACTTAAACAGCCTAAAAATTTTCCAAACAGTTTAACAATCTTATACTAAAAAGGTTTCTCACTTTCAATTTGTTCTTGTAACTTGAAAATCTCAGCTCCTATTGCAACAGCCACCAGTGGCATAACAGAGTATTGCGGGATGTATTACATAAAGACCACCTACTGCGGTGTGTGACTGTGGAGTAAAACAGGGATTTGTTATTACTTTTTAAATAACATTTTTTAGCTGACACCTTTATCCACAGCAACTTTCTGTTTCAGATGATCAACTTTACTATGCCTGACCCATTTACACAGCAGGGTATTCTTACTGTGTGTCAGGGTAAGTATCTTTGTCAAAGTTACTACTGAAGGGGAATTTGAACCCAGGATCTTCAAACTGCAAAGAAACAGCCTTAACCACAACACCTGCTGTGCTCTCCACAAAGTTGACGACACACTTTGAGGTTCAAACCATTTAGACGGAAATTGGACCCCATTTGCCTCAGTGAAAATCCAGATGTCTAAACTGATAAATGCGCAGTAAAGTTCTGAAACAGCAGCTCCTGATAGCGGAACAGGCGTATTCGCCAAACCAAATAAACTTCCTCTAAATGGTTCTCTTCGTTGTAAATGCCACATCAGAAAAAAATAACTGCCAAATAGAAAAGTCACGGACATTTTGGCCCCAGTGTTAGCCACAACCAACCAGTCACCTGAAAACTGCCAAAACACACACTCTCATATGCCACTTGATTTTTATGATATATATATATATATATATAATAAAATGATATATAGTTAAACCATTTGTTCGTATGAAATCCCTGAAGAGTTCCAGTATAGCTTGTGGACTATGGATAAAAATCATTAAAGATGTGCAATTAGATGAAAAATAAATTACCCCCTGCGCACTGCTATCTCTGCTGCCCCTACCTACACTCACTGGCTTGAAAATGTTGATGTACTTCAGCTGCAATTGTTCAGATATTAAAACCATTTCATAATATAACATTTTATAACTGTTTCTTAATTCTTATCCATAACTGTCTTTGGTGGCAATCATGATAAAAGCATATTTCATGGTCATTTTAAAAATATAATTCAAAAAGGACGAGGAACTAAGACATCTCTGGCCAAAACTGCCATATTCCTAACTTAAATTGTAAATTAGCATACAAATAAGTACATGAAATACCAATCGTGTGCAAATAAACATCAGTGATGATAAGTACACTTACCCACAAGAAGAACCAAGCAGATAACTTCATGTCTACCTGAAAAACGCACCTTCAAGTTCATATAAATATACATAAAGCAAATCATTCAAACGCAGGATGCCATGTTTACGCATGAAACAGGCACCACAAAATATAATAAACTCAGAGAAAGACAAATAAATAATCATCAGGCAGTCATCACTGCCATTTCCTCTCTCAAGTCACATGTCAGCCAATATCAGCTTGAGTGTTGGTAGGAGGTACCTTATAGCCTCGACATGACAACGCAGGGGAAGTACATATTTGGAAGGCTTTAAGAGAAAGAAAAAAGAAAATACCGGGGCTCTTTTATCTCCTGGTGGCTCGGCCGATCGCTGAAGCCGGGAAGAGGCGTCAATAATCATAACCTACTTAAACTGAGCACTGTTCCATCTGTAGTCACCACACTTGTAAATGCCATTGTAATTTGGATTCAGCAAAAAGAGAGAAAAAAAAACTGTGCGGTCTGAATACTACGTCTACACACAAAAAAAAAACACCAGAGAGTGGGCACAGAAACATGAAACAGTTGGGTTGCTGTAATGATTCACAGTGATTTCCATGAAGCAACAACCGATCCCACGAACTGTTAACATGGGGAAATGTAAAAGTGATTTAGAACATTTGTGCTTCTGCATTTGTTATTTGATGAGCTTTGTCAATGTGTTTGGGTATTTAAAAAATATTATAAAGTCACAACAGCAGGAATATGACAGGCTTGAGGGACAACAACATTTTCTGCAACAATAATGAACAAATTCCATGTTTTTATCTACCATGTTTAAGAGAAATGACAGATACGTGTGGGTTTACAGGAACACATCAGTATGTAAAGAACTAATTCGATGGTCAAGCATCACCGTGTCCTTTAATATGTTATACCTAAGACACCTTTAACAATAAACAAATGAGGACAAGACTGGACAAATACTATGAAATATTAGGTTTTCAGGGCTTGTACAAGTGTCTGTCAAATAACAGGACTAATATGTGCCATAAAAACACGCTGTTGGGCAAATTAAAATGAGTATTCGTTTCTTATGAAAAAACAAATAACCAGTTCCCAATCAAAAATATTATTTTAACTAATTTTTAAATAGTATATTTTTCCTATTGGGTGGCCCAGTGGCTCACCGCGTAATGTTCTGTCTGGGTGTGGGTTTAACACACAGCTCAGTCTGTGTGGAGTTTGCATGTTGGCCCCATGTCTGTGTGGGTTTCCTCCTACTGTCCAAACACGTGTGATTCAGGTTTACTGTTCTGTCTAAAATTCCCCATAATGTGCGTATGTGTGTGACTCTGTCTGTGTGTGTTTGTGTGTGTGTGTGTGTGTGTGTGTGTGTGTGTGTGTGTGTGTGTGTGTGTGTGTGTGTGTGTGTGCCTGCGTCCCATCTGGGGGTAATTCCATACCATGGCACCGTACAATTCTAGTTTAACTCTTGTCCACCACAACCCTGCTCAGCATTCAGCTGTTAATAATAATGAATCGTTTTTATTATTCAGTTGACATTTCTCTGCCCATGCAGCCTGTCCTAATGCTGCTTGCATTTTCTTAATCTTTTTTACAAGACATTTTTAACATTTGCAAATACATTACATTTAATCAGTAAGTATCCAAATTGCCACCAGTGTGTAAAAGAACATATTTTGTTCCAAACACAAAAGACAAATATCTGATATAAGCTGTTTTATGGAATAAATCACCTGTTGTGGAGCTTAATGAGCAAAAATGCCATTGTTTTTTGGTTTATTGTTGTGAGGGAACCAGTTATATAAGGAACAAGTGTATTTAGACTGACGGAAACTGCTAAAGTTTTTAACCATTTACATAGCAGGATATTTTACAGCAGCAGTTCAGGTTCAGTACACTCTGCAGTGGCCCTAAAGGTCATGAATATGACCACTTCCAGGTTACAAGTCCTAAATCAGGACGTTGTTGCAGGCTGTGCCTCTAATTCCCTTGTTCACACTCAAAAGTGACCGCAGCAAGCAGGACCATGTCTGCAACTGGAGGAGAGATGTGCTGAGAATCAGGCAGCTTCATACCCACGTGAGTAAACTTTGACTCTGAGCAGAGTGCTCAGTGGATTCATCCATGGGTCAGGTCTTTGATATTAGAACAGTGACAGAGAATCAAGTCACGTAAGAGCCTCTTTTTTTACTTTTTCTGACATATTTCCTCAGTGAAAACAAATGCGGTCAGGCTAATGCGTTTATGGAAAGTGAGGCCCACACTGGGTTCTGATACACAGCTGTAGCACTACTTTAAAGAAGTTAACTTATAATAAATTTTAGTAGAGGTACGTTCTTGCATAATCAAGGCTCCTCAGCACTTTTAAATGTTAAAAAGATCATCGATTTCAGTGGGAAGCCCAGGATTCCAAGTGCTGGGACCTTCAAACCCTCCTTTCCTTGCCATCTTATCTGGGCTGAAGGACATGTGACATTACTCCTCCAAAACGAGGTTTTCCTTCCTTGTAAACATGCAGTAGCACAGCCAGTGACCTTTTGTTTCACAGATGGCTGAATAAGACAAAATGGGAAATCTGCTTTTTGAGTTCAAAATCCATCTTTTTCTTTTTCAGGTCTCACAAGATTCCTGCTACCAGTGTGTCTAGGGGTATCAAATGTGTGACACCACAGTGAGAAAAAAAGAGAACCTTGAAAACCAAAAGTATTGTGGCTTTGACCACTTGATGTCACTGTATCACGTTTAAAGGCTACATAGCAGCAGCTTATTTAAAATGCCAAAAAATTAAATACTGAAAACAACAAATAAACAGCACACCCTGGTGTGGCCATTGAGTCCAGCAAAAAAATGGATTTCCTATAAAGGGAGATGCATTTTTTTCACCTAATATGACAGTAATTTTAAAACCTGTTGATGTATCTTAAAGTAGTTATGCCTGAAACTTGATTTTCCTGAAAAGGGAAAATAAGTCATCAAGTTTTGCTAATTTCTGACAACATGTGTGGCCTTTAAAGACTACAACAAAGTCACCCAACAAAGGAGTTTACAGGACAGGCAAAAAACTAGCTGTGTGTGATAATAAAATTTAAACAATTAATAAAGAAAAACTTTGCACATCTATCTTTCGGTATAGCAGTCCAACGGTACAATATGGAACGGACTTTATCTTAGTGAATGAGCAGAAGTGCCATTCTGTGCGGACTGCAGTTGAATGACATACTGTGCCATTCCGTGCTTTTCTGTGCCACTCGGTGTCCAAAACTGTGCCACAATTTAGTGTTCCGTACCATTCTGGGGCTTTCCATGGCATACACTGTCACTTCCTGTCCAGAAGACTGAATGGACCTGCTGCTGTTCTGGCAAAAACGGTTCAATTACACTAGTCTGCTGTGTATTACTAACCGTAACCCTAAACCAACTGTGAAGAGTCACACAGAAAAAAGAGTTGTGTCTAAAAGGCAACAATTGAATTGTTGATAAATATATGCTCATATGAAAATACAAAAATTAGACATATTTACATATAATTTATAAAATGAAACTATAGATTGCTGATAGAATAAGTGATGATTTATTTAATTTCTGTTTCATATCACAACAGGAAGTGCGGTAATCCCAGAGCTAACATGATGTAAGATGACTGAGGTCATCACAGTCGATGATTAATTTGGTAACTGATTCAAAAATCAGATTAAAAGTGGAGTTTCCATCCATCCATTACCATTAACTGCTAACTCTGAGGAGGGTCACGGCGGTCCACAGCCTATCCTGGAAGCAACAGGCCGCAAGTTTGGAGTGTCCTTAATTTTAAAATATTTTTACATTTTTTAAATTTTCATTTGAACCTTATATATACATATATTTATCTCTCCCGCTGTATCTCTCTACACACACACACACACACACACACACACACCAGAGGCCTGACAGTTTGAGGGTACAATACAGTATTTTGCCAGGGCTGTCATACCTGAGGTCTGCTGGAGCCACTTCTCCAGCTTCACAGCCCCAAGTGCTCCTGTCACCAACAGCACTATCTTGGTTTTCACCTTCCACATTCTTTCCAGTTCTTCTTTTAAGTCCTGGTATTTTTCCAGCTTTTCATATATTTCATATATATATAAATTTCTTAGTCATCTGACGTCAATGTATTGTTTTTTTCTGTTCTGAATGAAAGAGGCATTCAGGCTATAAAACAGACCTTCCTATGATGTTCCTTTGATTTAACAATCGTGCTTTTTGTATTTTTATTTTAAAGAGGGAACTGAAAAAGTCCATTACGATGGACACTGACGTGACCGAGCAGCCCTTGCGTAAGAGAAGAGGGACATTAGGAACACAATATGCGCCACATGTCTGAGACACAAAAGACATTTTACCCACATAATGGGGTAAAAAGGCGTGAGCTGCGTGCACGGCGCCTCTTTGTTTCTCCGCACAGCGTCAGCAGAACCTCGTCCGCCGCTCTTCTGTTCATAACTGCGGCGATAACCGCACGGCCGCTTCAGCGTGCACGTGGGGGCGTCCACTGCCGCGCTGCACATGCCGGGGTAGTTCTCGCGCCGAGCTCGCGTGGCGCCGTGCGCCGTGACGGCGGACGCGAGGACAATACTCGCACGCGCACGCAGCACCCAGAAGTGAACGGCAGGCGACCCGGAAGATGTGAAGTGGCAGCGAAGCGAGGAGCAAACAGCATCTCAGCCTTTTTTAAAAAAAAAAAAATACAATTATAACAAACTGCCCGCTTGCAAGACGACAAACCCGCCGGTCGGCTACCCGCCCGCCCGCCCGCAAGGTCAGTGCGTAGCGCTCGCCGTGCTTCGGTGCGTGGCCCGGTTCGGCCCGCTTTAACGTGCCTCCCCGCGCGGGTTCCTCCGTTCCCCGCGGTCGCTGGAGAAAAGTTGGAAATGAGAAAAAAATGCAAAGCAAAGAGCACGTTTGTCCAAGTCGGCACTCGCGTGCGTTTGTAGAAATAATGACAAGATATATCTAGGGTTGCAGGAAATCTTTTAAATGTTTTGTTTGTGCATGCGACGTGTATTTCTGAAGGAGGGGTCCCTTTGCAAGGCATGATTGTTGTAGGAAGTGTCTTTTTTTTTTTTTGAACCGGGCTATTCAAATACGCTTTTCTTCGTAAACAATCATTGATGCTCTTAATGCAAATGAGCCGGTGCGACACTGACGCCCAGGCGCGCGCTCGGACCCGTGTTGTTCTACAGACGTACGTTGTGGAGAATTTTTGTCTTGTTTTGATCTGCAGAATATGGCGTCCAATCCTTATAAAAATAAAGACGGGGCTGCCATTTTTGTTGTCCTTTTGTCTGGAAATTGTAATAAAAAGTGTGCGGGAAGGCGGGATGTGAGAAGAGATTGCCGTTCCATTCGTTATTCTTTTATTTGTCTTTTTAACCGAGTATTTGGGTTTCGCGTCTTTCCGCCCAGACACCCGGAACGGGAGTTTAAGAGTTGAACAACTTTTGTTGCAGTTGAACGTTTTGGACGTTTTAGAATATTTCCCTTTTAAACCGCTAAATAATCGTGTTGCTAGTAAGAGTGAATGAACTACCCCGATAGTATTGCTAAATCGATTATGTTCATTTGGACTGTTAAAAAAGAAATGCATATTTCTGGAAATATCAGTGTAGTAAATTTAAAAATATACACTGTTCTAAGATGAAATACAAGCCTTTTGGACATTTGCAAATGTCATAGTTACTGGAGAAGCAAAAATAATTTAAATTTCATAGCCTTTCTCAGGTACCTAGGTGGGCGGTGAATGTGAATTTATTGTGCGTTACTTCCCCATTACAACGACCAAGAATTTTTGTAGAACTTTTTTGAATTTCTGGTAAGAAATGAATTGCTTGTATCAATTTATATTACCTAAACTGTTGTTCACAATAGTAGTACTTAATAATATAGCGTTAAGTTTCTGGATACTCCTCCTGACTCATGTAATAAATATGCTTATTTTGCACCTAAAATAGATAAATTAAATGAATACTCAATTTTAATATTTCCAGAAACTACTTTAATCCTTTTACCTAGTTTTAAATTATTACCCCAGTGACACTTAAGGTGTTTCACCCAATATGAATATGTAAATTGCAGTCATTCATGTTGCTGATGCACTTTCATTTTGTCATCTGCATAGTAGCATAGTAGTAGAATGAAACAAATGTACATGTAGAATTACCTGCTGTTTCCACATTAGATGTTTGAAACCACTAGTGCAGTCTGGTAAGCAGTGTGCAACCAAGTACAGTATCGGGACTCACCAATGCAGTTAGCTAACTAACACTCTGCATCTACAATTGTTACACAAAGACCTGATAAATATATTGCAAGTAATAGGTATTTGTTCAAAATTATTTTGGAATTTTGAATGGGATTCATACTCACCATTATTAACCATTTGTACTTCAGGTTTCAGGTGGCTCTGGGATGCGGGGCTAGCAGGGTACTCATTTACGTGGATTTATGTAGTAGACACTTTTCTCCAAAGCGACATATGAGTATTGCCCTACTTTGTAGCATAATGTGTTCCTGGACAGGTGAAATTGTAAGGTGAAATCTTGTAAGTTGGTGACATAAGTACCATTACAGTGCTAACTTTGAAAATTCTGATGTCATGAATGCAAAGAATTGGCCTCATATCTGGTGGTAACTCGGTAAAGGGTGTTAAATAATTCCGCTTGTAAGTGCAAAAATTACTAAGCCAAGCTCTTGAATCTCAAGGGATACCTGTACTGTGATTATTAACTATTATTTAGTTGACTTACAGCAGTTGACACTGTACACTAAACTCCCCACAATCGTTCACCCATTTTTACGTCAGAGCAGCGTAACGCACATAAACACTCTAAGTGCAAATTGTAGTCACTAATCTACCTGAAACACATCTTCGAACTGTGGGGGGAACCCACACGAACACAAGAACATTCAAACCCCTCGCACACTGAGCCGGATACAAAATTGAATGTGAACAGACCAGGTGCTGTGAGACACCAGAGCTATGCACTGTGTCACTCTACGGCCCACAGGATGTGCAGGTAGAGTCAATGTAGCCTAATATGTTTCTTTATACTTATGTGATATATGCTGGCAAAAATGGTGGTATTGGACTAAGCGTACGTTAAGAAGACACGTTGCGTGTCTGCATCTGCATCTCTCTGCCTGTTGGTGAAATGCACTATTGTTCATTCCGAGTTTTACGCCACTTTGGAGAAAAGGGTCTCCTAAATGAATAAATGTAAATGTTTTTGTCACAAAGACATGTTCCTTTCTCTGCAACACTCCACTATATCGCAGACACTTTGCTCCGTCTTTGTGAACAAGTCACTTCAACACCTCAGATGTGCTGCCAGACATTTTTAATTGACTTATGTTGATGAAAGGTGTTTAGGAGAAAATACTGCGCTTTTACGCAAACTACCAGACAGGAAGCCCAGCCACTGCGGCAGTGTGCATAACCCTCTTAAAGTGATAGTTCTTCATTACAGGTATAAAAGAAAAAACAGGAACCTTTCAAAATACACAGGTATGCAGCAGCCACTTTGTAAAAATATGGAAGCTTGGTGGGAGCTGGGGGTACGCGTCTTTTATAATACACTTCTGTATGCATTTTCTACAGTATTGAGAAGATGACTGATTTTGTGTGCTGGAATAATGCACATGCAGCATCCAAAATATTACCAAAATATAGTAATTGTTACATATTATTACATGAGAAAAATGGAATAGAATAGAAGAGCAGTAACGATTATATAAGAAGGGTAATATAAATGTGGACTGTAATGGATAAACAGTTTTTTTTTTTTCCACACTTGGTTCACCTTCTCAGAGCTTCAGTTTGCTTTTTGTCTACGGCTTGCATCATGCATGCTGCTAGTGCTGCTTTGTTTATTTTTTGCAGTGTGGATTTATTCAGTATGACCCAGCTTTTTATATGTGCTTTGTTTATTCGTCTCAGATGTCTTTTAAAGTTCACCAAACAGAATCTGAAGTTTCTCCAGCAAAAAGATGAAAAGCTGAATAGTTCTGCGTGCTTTTCCATTGTTTACTTATTTACCTGTTCATGTTGTTGAGACCACCTGCTGTTATGCTGACCAGTAACAGTATAATTGTATTTTAAGTGTTAGTAGATGCATTTCAATTTATTTTTATAGTATGTTCTTCTCACACACTGATACAAAGCGCTTGGAAAAGGGTCAGAGATATGGCAGATGCAGATATCGCAGCATGTAGATATAAAGTAATCTATAGATATAAAAGCTATAAAGTAAGCTAGCTGGCAGTTGAGGAGAGGAAAATAGCCCCCCTAAAAAGTAGTAAAAATAAATAAATAAATAAGCTTCAGCGTCCAAGTGCCAGCAGCTGCCCCACCCCCAGGGGTATTCTAGGTAGAGAACAAAACCAGCAGCTACAACTGAAGAAGACAGATTTTTCTCAGCAAATTTGTGCTTTTTTTAAAGGAGTCCTGATCATTGATCTGATCAGTGCTTGCTTTACTGAATTAAGAATACTTTGAGAAAATGGACATATTTGTTCAGGAAATCCAGTCCATTGTTTTCAGGGAAATTTTGTTGTTTTCAGTCATGCCTGGAGGTGCCGATTTCATTCTGCTAATATCTTTAGTAAGCCTTAGTTTTAAACCATTTGTAAAACCTTGAGACTGCTATTCCTTTAAGATATTCTTTTTGCATTATTTAATAGGACTGGAATGAAATGAATTGATTAATTAAATCCATTAATCAGTTAATGATTTGGGGCTCAAGGCCGTGCACTGTTTTCTGGGTGTAGGGGCTGGAGAGCCGCTGGGGAGGCGTGGTTCCCTCTCGGCGCTCGTCGAGGAATCAATTAGAATTAGCAGAGCAAAAAATTATTGAAAATGGCAGCTGCTTCCAATCCCTTGGCAAATGACAGCTTATTTTTGTCTGTTTGAGCCTATGTGTTGGCCGTCTGCTCTCCAATGTGGCTTTGTTGACCCATTTGCAGTTCCGTTGGCCCCTCTCTTCCACCCCCAGCAAAGCCAAGAAATGAAAAAGAGGGCGGAGCAAAAAGCACGCAAAGCAGATGAGCCATAACGGCCGTTGTCTTCTCCTTGCACGCAGGTAGCTGAGCACAGAACAGAATGGGGACAGATTCTAGCAAATTCCCTCCTTTAGTACAGCTTCCAGGAGCTCCTATGTGAAACATGGGCAGTAGCCAGAAAATATTCTTTTCTACTTGAGTGGATGTTGTTTATTGTGCATCTGGGCTTTGGGCTGTGTTTTTATCATATAAACAGAAAGAAGAAAGACATATGAAGATATAACTTGAAAATTTAGGCTGGTGTTTTTGGGAGGGAAAAAAATTTGTAAAAGTATTCAGTAAAGGACTCAGTGTTTTATGGGGGGGGGTGCATTAATATATATTTTCTAGCACACTCTATGACGGTAGCCATCCCTATCACTCTGCTGTCTGGAAATAAGAATAGTCACAGCTTTGCAGGTTTATTTAAAGATTCTCATCTCCTAAGGAAAAAAAAAACTGAAACAGAATTTCTGAGCAATTTTGTAGGAGCCAGTGCTTTAGTGTGATAATAATTTTTGTGTGAAATGCCCTTGGATGTGTGGGGTTCTGAGCATCTCTCAAAATAAAAGGCTGTCTGTGAAGAGGAATAATGATGGCCTCTTGAGCGTCGCCTTCTCCAGCGAGACGTTCTCGACTTTCAATTTCCGGCTTTGAGAATATTCTGCTGAATCAAGTAAACAGAAGCCGAGCCCCGCTTTTCATGTCTTCTGTGTCACAAACTTCACTGTTTTCTGCGAATGGAAATAAGTGCATCTTAGAATTTTATTTACACTTATCTTAAATACTGTTTATATATGACATCATTTTCTGTGTTGGGATTAATGAAGAACAGTGGTTGAATTGAGTGGGATTAATGGGTAATACTGCAAGCAGATTTTTAATCACATCAGAACAAAATTGATACAGGAATGTTTAAGCACAGTGATTCCACCAAAGCACATTTACACACCTGCCTGTCATTGTCTGGGTAATGAAAGAAAAATCCTTGTTTCCTGTGTCTCAGGATGGCAGAGCCTCGATTTAATAATCCATATTTCTGGCCGCCGCCTCCCTCCATGCCTGGCCAGGTGAGAACTTCCGTCCTCCGTCGGGCCCTTTCCCGATGGGGACTGTAAAATCTTTTCTAATTGCAGGTGGTAGGATGATGGTCATGGTTTTGGGTACCAGTCTGAAATCAAGAGGACACGTGACAAATACTGGACGTTAGGAGACTGGTGTCTCTCTCTTCGATCCAGGGGTGGATATGTGGTAAAGATTATTAAGCGGGACTGATAAAGAGGGTCTTACAGACACTTTTTTT